>NGKH01000041.1:0-72866 GCA_002162575.1 Sclerotinia glacialis | reverse complement strand
GGGAGAGAGAGGGGAGATAGAAGCGAGTGGTTGATTTTGTTATGACTTGGAGGAGAGTGGGATGTTTTAGTTGTACTCTTATTTGGTGGAGCGTCTAAGCATAACCCATAAAACCATAATTATAAAACCACAACTTATAAAATCATAACTTATAAAATAATAAACTTATAACTATAACCAAAATTATAACCTATAAAACTATAACTTATAAAACCATAATTATATTTATAAAACCACAACTCATAAAACTAGAATCTATAAAATCATAATTATAAAATCATAACTCATAGAACCAAACCCTATAAAATCGTAACCCATAAAACCCATAAAACCATAACCCATAAAACCATACCCCCATAGAACTTTCGCAACTGCGCACAGTGGAGGAGGAACATGCAATGTGAATCAATTCAAATGGGAGTTTCACATTGCATGATCCCATATCAGTCCCTTCTTCTCATTCACTTAATTCCACCTCAGAAATCAAAACTTATCAAATTCAAGCATTACCCCTCCAACTCCACTTGAATCTAATCGTATCACCCCGTCAAGCTCAGACCAGCTCATTCAACAGCTCAATAAGTAAACAATCAATCAAAGTTATCATCAACACACAGCACATGAAGAACACATCACATTTTCCCGCCCATATTCTTGCTTTAAATTAAGAGAGAGTTCCCTTCGGCCTCGGGCGTATTGTCGCTCGTAGGTTTGGTTATCAAAAACATGGCACCTATTCCACTTCCTCTATTCTCGGGCATTTCGACCATATCAAGGGATATTTCGCTTTCGGCTTCGTTGACCTTGAGGACGACAACACTTCTACAGCCAATCTCTACATTTCTCCAACGCAGAAATGCCAAACTCCCCTCTCCTTCGAAATTTGCGAGAATTTTGACTCGTCTAATATCACGACAAACTACAAGCAGTGATCCCAGCATAGTTCCTACTACATATGGAGAACAGAATAATTCTTCATCACCTGGTACGATCGCCGGCATAGTTTTAGGTTCGGTTGGAGGGTTTCTACTCCTTCTCTGGCTTTTGTATACATGCTCCACCTTGAGACGTCCAGCTGCGGAGTCTACCCTTAGCGAGGATGTAACTTTCCATGAGAATGCACGACGGAGATCTCACAACTCGCGCAGGGCTTCGAGACCACATAGTCGAAGAGTGAGCACCACTGAGAAAGTCGAGATTAGGCGTCAACGCAGTCGAAGTCTCACTCCTGTTCGAGTGGTGAGGGAGGAAGTGCGACAAGAAACGAGGAGACCTCCACCAGTTGAGAGAGTCATTGTTGAAGAGAGAAGGGAGGTAAGAAGGAGTAGGGATGATATAAGTTCGAGTACAAGTGGTGGGAACAGTGATGAGGTTGTGGTAATCGAAGAACACGATCCACCGAGGAGGTCAAAGAGTAAGAGGGAGAAGAGGAACAGTGGATTCCGAACAGTAGACCCATTGAGCGTTGGGGGTGTCGTTGGTGGGGAAGCTAGGAGAGGCGAACGGAGGAAGTGATACCCCGGATTGTAAAAGAGATACTGGAGTTGAGCTTGAAGGTCTGGGGTAATGGGAGACATGAGGAGTTGGCAAAATTACTTTGCATGAACATCCAAACATGAAGAGCAGACCTTTGGACCAGTCTTTCTTTCGAAAGCCTTACAGAACGGGGGAATCTCATTGCATTTTGGACGGACCATTATACTTATCGCGGGGTCGTGGTTATTTGAATCGCATTTCATTGTACGAACTTAATGGTGGATAACTTTACAAAGCGCTGACTGGATATGGCTTGGATTGATGAATATACGGGGAAATGACTCATGGGGACTTATGGAGGAAATCTGTATGTAGCATTAACGACGAGATTTTTCACGAATTTCAGGAGGAGCCATCTAGAAGGATAGACGTGCACATGTGAGTAAACACAAGAGCATTTAAATTTCCCGCATTTCCTCCTCCTCCTCCTCATCCCCTTAAAAATTAGCCGTGATCCGTCGGTAAATTCCTACTGCAAGCAAATCCCGCTTCTTACCCCCATCTATAAGCAGATTGATCGTCAAGCCCTGCCATGAAAAAAATGAACAATACTCCGTGTGCGCACCTGCAGCCATAGCTATGCTTGTTCCTAGTAGAATTCCGGGCTTCAACTATTGGAACTGCGATGTCGGCGTGTAAAGCGTATCAGCGTGTCAGCCTGAAATCCATCCGCTTCAAGGTCGAGTGTACAGTCTATCAATCAGAAGGGCATGAGTTGCGATGGAAGGCATAACTCTAGATGTTATATAGGTTACTCATTCTTATGATATGATACAACTTGGGGTTTTTGCTTGGACGCTTAAAAAGGTTGAATAGGCCATAAAACGGCTTCAAAAGAGAATTAAGCGATGTACCGGTACTCGAGTAAGGTCAGGTAAGTAATTAGGAAAATAAATAGGAAAGTAAATAGGAAAGTAAATAGAAAAGTAAAAGGAAAGTAAATAGAAAAGTAAAAGGAAAGTAGTCAGGAAAGTAAAAAAGATTCCTCTTTCCGTATAAGGTTATTCTCTTGATGATAGCCAATCGGACGTTCACCGCATTTACCATAAGTTGTGGTGTGGGGATCAATGTTAATGCACGGTTATGATTGACTAAGGTCAGATGTGGTTGTCGAAGGGCGTGTTGACATTTTCTGACAAGGATCCAATTGAGCCCATGAAGATAGATGACTGTTCGAGATGAAGGACCACCAGTGAGTGAGTCTAAGTCGGATTTTGATATGTTTCTAATTCAATCTTTTAATCTCCCTTTTGGATTCTTCATTCATCAATATATCCCCATGATCATTCTTTCTTTTTCTCACGCCCTTTCTTGGATTCTTATCAATATCAATCATCATTTTCTTTTGCCTTACTCAAGTAGTAGTTCTGTATGACCATCGCGCCCTCTAGATGACCACAATTGAAGAAATGGACGAATTTTTCAATTTTGAGGATGCCACTCATTCAACCAGCGATCAATTCGATTATGACTTTGGTCATCTCAATGCCGCTTCGAGTGTAGCTCCTTATGATCTCGACCTAGCCTTTCCGGATCCTGAAGGAGATGAGAACTCATCCACATGCCTTCAACCTTTCTCCGCTCCAGAAGAACAACTTTCCCAAGCTTTTGGAAACGGGTTGGTCAATATATCGTCAGTTGATATAACGACCCTTGAAGCACACGACTTCCAAGATTTTCCAAGATGGATTGACGGCATGTCGGAGCCTACCAAGCCTTGTACACGATGTCGTCAAGAGAACACTCATTGCAAAGTTATCAAAGAGGGTTTCCGTAAGGGTTCTTGCACATGTTGTGTGGCGCTTGCGAGACAATGCAGCCTAACACGAGATTTGAATATCACGGGCAGGAAATTATATGATTATCGTGCCTCTGGCAAGGTTAATTGTGCTGGTGACAGCCAGGGAAATCGAGACATCAATGAGGAAGAAATCATAGCTTCAGTCAAGCAGTGTGAGCACTGTAGAGTATGTGCTGAACCATGCAAAGTATTATCAGAGGGAGAGAATCTCGCTTGTCAAAATTGCCTGGTATTGAACCAACCTTGTAGCTTGGTACAACACAATGATTGGCAGATGACAGAAGGTCTCTCTCAATCCAATCCTCTCATATCACCCATGTCTCCATTTGAAGGAGATGATTCATACTCAGCATCTCGAAATGATTCTTCGACCGATTTACCAACTCTTAAAACTTCCACAGAAAATCTCAAATCGGATGTTGGAGAAAATAGCCCTAAAGTTGGAGCGAGATTCTCACGACAGTCGGTACGAATTCTTAAGGATTGGCTCGGACTGCACCATCATCATCCATACCCAACAGATTCGGAGAGGGAGATTCTAATGTCCAAAACTGGATTGAACAAAACGCAAATCACGAATTGGCTCGCGAATGCACGCCGAAGAGGGAAGACGAGGCCGACTGTTACTCCGCCGACTGTGGGAAATCATGCAAATGCCATGGATATTCCAAGGAAAGCTACCCCTGCTTTGGAGCATATGAATCCTTTGGAACGTTGGAAGCACTCTCCACCCGAACATGAACCTGCATCGGCAACCGCTATAGCAAAGGCCGTTACGGCTTCTAGTTACAATTCTGGTATGGAAAGTCCATACACCAGTTACGCGGATGATGGGTCGAACCGATCCCTTTACAATGTATCGTCGGCTAGTAGTTTGGGGACTTCTCATTCTAGCGCCGGCTCATTTGCGTCAGCATATTCTCATAGATCTCGTGGATCGTTTGGATCGTTTGGATCTTTTGGACACCAAGGCAGACGTCGTCGTCGTCGACAAGCACCAAAACCAGCAAAAGTCATAGCTGCAGGTCCCGCCCGTACCTTTCAGTGCACTTTCTGTACCGAATCCTTCAAGACAAAACATGATTGGCAGAGGCATGAGAAATCTCTACATTTATCCCTTGAGAGGTGGATCTGTTGTCCCAATGGCCCTATACAACACAGCAAGGAGCATGGACGACCAGCTTGCGTATATTGCAATCATCCGAACTCATCAGCTAACCATGCTGAAACACATAACCATTCAAGTTGTGCCGAGAAGTCAATTGGAGAAAGGACATTCTATCGGAAAGACCACCTACGTCAACATTTGAACCTTGTTCATGACGTAAAATTTGTTAGTTGGAGTATGGAAAGCTGGAAGGCCATAACACCAGAAATACGTTCTAGATGCGGCTTCTGCGGCATAGTGATGGATTCTTGGACAGCTAGAGTTGATCATTTGGCCGAACATTTTAAAAGTGGGAAAAGTATGGTTGATTGGAAGGGTGACTGGGGTTTCGAACCACAAATTCTCAACATCGTGGAGAATGGGATTCCCCCTTGTAAGTATTTTTTGATCCTCATCCTTCTGCGTTTGCGACGACTAATACTGTAATAGATCTGATTCACGAAGAACGAATGACCATGCGGCCTTTTGAAGCTTCCCAAGATCTTTTTAATGTAGAGCGCACACCAGAAACCCTGGTCAAGAGCGGTCTCACTCAATACGTCAATGATAAGGTTGTACAAGGCATCACACCGACTGACAAAGAGTTACTCGGTATAGCACGCCAGATAATTCGCAATTTGGATGCTGTCTCTGATTCGCAGCATTATTCCCAAGGCTCTTGGTTGAGAGACCTGATATTGTTCTCCCGATCGGATAGCTGCGAGACAGACGAACAAGATGTTCTTGAAATGTCACGAAGCAAGCCATTTGAAACAATTCAACGCTCATTGATTGATGCAGCACCATCAATACATCAATGTCCAAAAGAGAGAGCCCTACGAAATTACGTTACTTCGAGACAAATGCTTGGTCTGACTGCTACGGATTCTGAGCTACAAGTGGAAGCATGTAAAATTATTGACGAAGCTGAATCAACAGCTGCGGTACCTTGCAAAGGCGCTGTTTCCTGGTTCAAATACCTGATAAAGGATTCGACTGGCTGGATCGCTGATTTCAGAAGGCGTGCAGGCTTGCCTAGGAGTTCTGAAATGGCCAATGAAGGTGTAAGATCGAAGGACGAAACTTCTATTGATCATGCCATACATAACTACGCTCGACTCGAAGCAGAGATGAAAGATTATGTGAAACTTCAATTCTCCCTGGGTATAAAGCCTGCGGATTCTGACCTTCAGCGACACGCTAGGCTCATCGTTTATGGAAATGATGATCAATGGAATCAAACGTGGGCTGACGATCCACTATATCTCCATATATTCAAGACAAGAAACGGACTTGCGCCTGCCGCAGAAAATAAACCTTCCGTTATGTTTCCAACAGCTATAGACTCTCCTGAGCGAGCCGCCTCTCCATCACGAACCTCACATTGGGAGTTGGAAAATTACGAGGTTCGTAGTCGTCCAGGAAGTAAAAGGAATTCGCCAAACATGAACTACAATCAGCCACTTCATACACTTGAAGCATCGAATCAACCATCGACAAACTCTAATCCTACACAACCTCTGAAGTACTTCCTCAACGATGCAAATTGTTACAATCGATTAGTCCGAGAACTTTCCAGATTTGTGGCGAGATGCATGTCGCCAAATAATCCCAATCAACATGTAAGACCATCTCGTTGCTCGATAATCTCTTTGATGTACTGACAGGCAGTAGATTCCAACGGATGCCGAACTTCAAAACCAAGCTCGCTGGGTAATATACGATGACGACGACCCATGGAACCAAACCGCAGCTGACAACGCAGAATGGTTAATGCGATTTAAACGTGATGCCGGTTTGTCACCTCAAGAATCCGGGCCAGGTCTTCCTACAGCAAATGTCTCCTGGAGAGTTTCTTTAGGCGGCTCGGGTTTCTGTCCACCTTACTTGAATCCAGGAAAGAATGTTAAGGCATGCGATACTGCAGAAATAGAAGTCAACCTTGCGAAAATAGACGAAAGCGAGAAGATGGTGAGGTTGAGAGGAGAAACCGCAAATGGATATATTAAAGGACTCAAGAAGCGATATAAAATGCCCGCACAGGTTTTCTGCTCGAGGGAATTAGAAGAAGCATTGCTCGATTTGGTCAAGACAGAAAAAGAACAAGGCCGCGTCCCAACTGATGAATTATTGAGGGCCAGAGCTAGGGATGTTTTGAATGTGCCGAACACAGCAGCGGATGACAAGGAACTTTTGGAGAAATTCAAAACTCATTATGGAGTTTCTTCAACGGATCAACAACAAAATCACTCACCACATTCACAAACTCAAACGTATCAACCACAAGCTCAATCAACACTCTCATTTTCCACGCAACAACCTCCAGCTTTTCTCAACGATGATGATTTACTTGCTTCTTTCGGTGAGGAATTACTTGATCATTGTGATATGGACTTGGGGTTTAATACCTCATCACCTGCCAACATGGATTTCCTCTCAGACCATCCTGCTTCGACGCTAGGACTAGTCGTTTCTGCACCTCCATTTACTGGTATAACCGAGGATGCTATGATGGATTTCGATATGAATATGAATCTGGGGATGGAAAATAACGACGCGGAACCTTGGGCTCAGTTGTCGAATGGGATGAATGGCTTAAATGGGTTAGAGGAAATGGAGGAAATAGACGAGGGATTCGATTTTGAAGGACTTGGTGAGGATGGAATGAATAAGCAGATTGAATATGCCGAGTTGCACAAGGTTAATACGGCGACGGCTAGTCCGTGGAGAAGGAGAGCATCTGAGAGGTTGGCGAGAGGAAAAGGAAATTCTGGGAATGGTGAGGAGGTATTTGGGATAGGAGATGGAATCAAAGGGTATGATTTTTTGAGAGGGGGGAGGGAGAGGCTTTGGTGAGAGTCGTGAACTTCAGTGGGTAGGGACATGGTCGACGTTCAGGAACTAGGCAACTGAAAGGTTTTTGAAAAATATATATATATATATATGAAAAAATACTAAAAATTGATGAAATCTACTCTGCAACGCGACAAGATTTTTTTATTATCACGATTAAAATATGTATAGAAAGGTTTTTGAAAAGGAGAGGGTTCTTTGAGATTATAATAGATAATTTTAATTGAATTGAGAATGATTAAGATTTTATTATCGATATATATGGGTTGATTTATCATTATTGTACGAGTGAAGCTATATCAACAACGCCCCGTTCCGTTGTCAGCCACCCCCGCATTTCACTAAGAAGCAAAACAAACCCCCACAGGCAATAAACAATCATTTATCAAATCACATATCAGATATTAATCTTACTCTTTACTTTACACCAATCATCATTTTATTATTTTGTATCTACTAGGTTAGTTATATTATGACTACTAGTTAGTAAGAGTCACGCTAACAAAAAGGGAAATTACATAAGGTAGGTAGATATCACTTGTTTGATCCTTCTCGACTTCTATTAGAACTATACTGCCGCTGGGAATGAACTGGAGAGATTCAATTATAGAATCTCTCTTGATGAAACCACAATATCGGATTAATCAGGTAAATCAAGTCTAATCAATCTGATCAAGTCAATCAAGTCAACTCTTCCTTCAAAAATACAGGAACAATGTCTGCTAAAGATGGAAACAACGGAATCCTCGACCTCCCTTTAGAGGTTCAATCAGCTATATTGAAACATGTAAGTCAAGATGGCTTTAACAGCTTCTCATCATGTCATCTTTGCACCGCATCCTAACACATCTTCTATTCTAGACGTCAACGCCCGATTTGATTGCCCTCTCTCTCGTTTCGAAGCATCTCAGATATCTAGCAGCCCAGGAACTATATCGAACCTTCCATATTGTCTTTCCAGATGAAAATGACATACTTAATGATTCCCCTATCGATAGTTTGGCGGCCGGGCTGGATACTTTCGTTACAAGTGATTACGATTACTCCCAACACCTAAAGGAAATTATACTTGAGCCTTTGGATGGAAGTCAAAAAGGAGAGCTAGCATACCGTCCTTATCTATATGATACCTCTTGTGGGAAGTTCATGAATACTTTGTTGCTTTTGACTTTGCGCAAAGCTAAAGCTCTCGAGACTTTCCTGTTGGTTGACCCTGCTAACAATATGTGACCATGCTAATCTCGGACTCTTAGATGGGATATTCGCGTGAAATTGAGTGGGCAGATTTTCAAAGAATTACATCGTATCGAAACTCTAAAACATTTCCATGTCAGAATGCAAGCTGAAAATTCAATACATGTTCCTCTGACTAATCCAAATCCAACTTCCTCGACGAACTACAACCATTCAGTATTCGGTTTTCCTCCAGCCTTCGTACCAAGTCAGTCATTGCTCACATCAACCAAGTCAAAACAAAATGAAGGAAAATATTGGACTCCGATTGTGGATGGGACATCTCAAACCATCTCAGGATTCAAGAACTTGAAGAGTTTGGCTGTTCTTGATATAGATACCTTGGATTACCTATCTGAAATTCGAGACTGTATACAGAACTCATCGACAACTTTAATTTCACTAAGATTGTCATTTTCGGACCTCCTTGCTTCCAGAACCAGAAAGCCAGCTGTGGAAATTCCCGTCGAAGATGATGATGAAACTGAAGCCGAGGATGAATTTGGCCAATTGATAGCACTGCCTGTTACAACTTCAGGTACTGTACCTGATGCGTTTGTTTTCAAAGGGATGACAATTACTGAGGAAAAGAAAGCACAAGAAGCAGCTCTGGCAAAGATCTTTAGTACTGAATCGTCAACTTCGAAAGGCGGCACGGATTCACCTAGTCGAAAGGCAGATGAGCCAAAGGGTGGACCACAGGAAAAGACGGAAAATTCCAATCCCTTGAAGATGTTTGTAGCGTTAATGCAACAATCGGCGAAGGCCATGGCTGAACATAAATTCGAGGACATGCAAAAACTCGTCCAGGAAACGATCGAGAAGGGTTCGCAGGTTTACCTCGAGAGCTTGAGAAGGGAAAGCGAATCTTCTGATATGTCAGCCACCAGTAATACGGAAGGTAATAATGGCGAAAGTAGCAAGGTGGAATCCAACAATGCAAATGACAATAATGCGGACGAGGTCAGTGGGAAGAATTCCAAGTCACCAATTGTGGCCGACCCAATAGACGAAATTGCCATGGACGAGGGCGAATCTCAAGAGCAACCCGGTCTTTTTGACGAATCGACAACGAAGACAAGAGTTTCTAAATCCAAGGATATTGTAGATCCAGATGACATCGATATTGAAGAGCCGGAGCTTGTGGAAGATTTGGAATTCGTTGAAGGAATTACTACCGAAACCGAGACGGATCTCGAGCCAGTTCCCATAGAAGCGCAAGAACATCAAGCCTCGGAAGTTGCTGGTGAGCTAATTAATTCAGAACCTATTCCTGATCGAGGAGGTTCTGCTGAGAAGTTGGAACAAAATCTAGAGCAGGTTAAGACAAACGAGAAGGGAAAGTCAACAGAAATTGAGGCCCCAGTTGCCAATACCAACAAGGAAATGAGCGAGTACATTCGAGAAACGCGAGGTCTTGCCCTTGAGAACTTATCACTCTACCAAATACCTTTAAAAAGTTCCGTTATATCAAAGGCTATTGACATCAGAGTATTGAGAAGAATTACCTTACTCAATGTTGGTTCTCAAATTTCATTTTGGAACATGATAGCACGCGAAAATCTATTCGATCCTCTCCCGCTACATGAAATCTACACAGATGACGCCACCTCAACTTTCCTAGAGTGCATCGGAAGTCTTGCAAAAGTCACCGAGTTTTGTATACTTGAACGCGCATCCAGAACAAAGGCAGACCCCGCCGATTCAAGGAGAAGAGTCTCCATGGAGCAAGTCCGAAGAGTGGCTCTCAAGAAACATGCCCCGACTTTGAAAGTCCTTTCTATACATCAGGAAAATCTTCCTCACCAGCTAACACCTTATGCATGGGATTTAGATGCCAAGACTGCTGTGATGTTGTGTCGAAAAGCCAAGGCATTGGAGGAACTGGCTGCTACTTTTGATGTTTCAGTTATGGTATGTTTATGTCTAACCTCACCTCATTTTCGTTCTGTGTTGTTTCACAGCTCTTTGGACATTGAAAAGTTTGTTTCTCTTGATGTTTGAGCATTCTCTTTTCGATGCACATGACAATTGTGGACTTAGCAAAGTTTTCAAAGTCCACATCCAATTGTTACAAGTCCATTTAAAAATTCAAAAGTTGTAAGTACTAACCCCGAATTAGCACATCCTTAACCAAAATCTCTCGAGCCTCAAAAACCTCCGGGCTCTCCACGTAATCGAATTCCGCTCTGAAGATACCTGTCAATTGGCGAGGAGCGAATTCCGAAAATTCACCATAGACAGTATCGCTCATAATCCCGACTGTCAGCTCGAATATTTTGCTCTTAGAAATTCGATAACCCGTATTTATCGTCGTGTCGAAGAAAATCCACTGAAAGCAAGAATACCCAAGGCTCACTTGGGAAAGAAGACTGAACCTGCAATTGATGGCGACAGTGACGATGAGGGTATATTTGTTGGGAGTGGCTTTGGGTTGAAAGTTGAGAGTTTGGATGGGTTTGGGTTTCAGGATGTGCAGGATGTGAGGATTTTTGAGAAGGATGTTGTTTGGAAGAGGCTTTAGGAGGGGGTTGAGGTAAGGAGCAGGAGAAGGGTGATGGGAATGAGAATGGGAGATGCTAGTGGTTATGATGGGTGCATCTGGCTGGGGATTAAATCATTAATTTGGTAGTATTATAGTCCTTGGCTTGACTTGCGCGAGCGTGGCGTATAGGATCTTAAAAGGTGTTCAAGGTGGACTAGGTTCAAACGCAGGCCTCAAAGAAGGAAGGTTAGTGCACAGCGATGGAATGGGAATAAGAATATATTGATCTTGAGATTGATTCATAGCGCGTCAAATCAACAGCCTGAACTTTAGTCTAATAATGAAAGCGGTTTAATTCTCGACTTTGATGGATTGATGTGGAAATTGGAGTGATTTGATGAATGGTCTGCTTGAAAGGTGGATATGGGAAGACAGATTCAAATAGATTATTCAATGAATGATTGCAGTGATTTCCAAAATCGAATATACGAAAGCTTAGATTTGGTAATCAGACTGAGTCATTCTATATTCTGAGTGATTGGACAATTCATACTGATGATGCGATGCAAATTTCGATTTCCGCGTTGAATGGAATAGCGACATGTGAGGTTTACTTGTGGGACATTTTCATATGGACAGATAGTGAATAACTCGAGGAGTTGGTTGTATGGGAAATGTATGGGATCTATGGAGATGGGATTGAATGAATAAGCGAATGAAGAATGGAAGAATATAAGTAAAATGAGTAGGGGAACTGAAGAGTTTGATAGTGGGTTATATTTGAGAGGTGTTGGGGCATAGGATGTAGGCTTGAAGTGGTCTGGGGAGTGGTTTTTTGGAGAACAAAATTGGAGGACGAATTTGGGGAAAGAACAGGGACGGAGGAACAGGGAGAGAAAGAGTAGACAAATGTGGAAAGGAAAGAAAATGATGTTGATGTGGTTGGAGTGGAAGGGGAGGAAGGGGTACAGCTGTGTGGGTGAAGGGTGTATAGCTAGCTATGTGTATATCGTGTATAGCTGAGTTAACTTAACTTCAAGGTTGGCATATCACGCATACAGATTAGGAGATAGCTAGATTAGATATCCGATGATGCGATTCAAAAAGGGCGAAAAGGATTACTGGATTTGTCTATATCATTCATGACTGTTCTATTCATTCGAGAGTGCGGCAGCAACTTCGCCTTCGGAGCACAATTATGAAATATCTCGAAAAGAAAGATTTATCTAGTACTCCCACGCAAATATATTCATTGCCTTTCTTTGTAAGACTTCCTGTAGACAACACTTAGAAGAGTTTCGATACAGCATGAAACGTGGAACAATGACATAGTGGTTGAATTACGCGAAGAAGAGAGATTTGAAGCAAGTATAAAGGCAAGAGAAGAGAGAATCCCCGATTGTTTTTGCTGCACATTTTCAATTCGAATACAAAGTACTTAAGAAGTTGAAGCTCAATCACAATGATGACTCCAAATTCAGACTCACCAGCCTCGTCGGCTTCGAAGAAACCATCTGCTTCGCCATCAGCAATCTCCACATCAGCAATCTCCACATCACCAGACAACGCATTTCCACAATCTTCAACAGCATCAGGTATTTCGAATCTTAGCTGTGTCTTGGATGCCATCACTGAATCAATTTCATCAACAAATATTATTCAAGATGACCATAAGATGTTACAGGAGTTTGTTAAGCTTGAACGAAAGAAGTCTTCAGCTGAGCAAAGATTGAAAACAGTGGAGGAAAAACTGAAAGGGGTGGAGGAAAAATTGGAAGAGATGAGGGAGGAACTGGAAGCGACAAAGGAGGAGCTGAGAGAAACGGAGGAAGAATTGGAGGGGGCGGAGAAGAGAATAAAGAAGATGCGAACGGAGATTAACAAACTTCTTTTTAAGCAAGAGAACCTTGAGAACGAACAAGATGGGGCTATTCAAGAAGTGATGAGACTGAGAGAGGAATTGGATAGGGAAAAGAAAAACAGTGAAAGATTTGAAAAGGAACGGGACTTAGCAACGGGACGAGCATTCATAAGGCAAGACCCTACTGGATCTAGCAAAGAAGGAGATGGAAGCGAAGAAGGAGATGGAAGGGAGGAATCATGAAACAGAACTAAGAAGCAAATATCAATGCGAGAGATAGTTGAAAGTAAATGAAGAACCTGGAGGAAACCCCAATAGAACATTTTGGAAGTTTGAAAGTATTTCTCAATCCAATAAAAATGAGGTTTTCAGTCTTCCAAAAATATTAAATTCAGAAAACGGTCCAGATGTGACTTATGTGCTGATACATGAGGCGTGCGAGAATCTCTTTGAACACCGGTTGTATTGTCCTATACCGCTTAGGAATCATTACTGGCTTCCAACAATGTGTTCAGTCCTTGTCATCGTTTCTGAGGGAGAACCTCTTAGTTTATTAGGATCCTTCTTGAAGCTTCGGCAAATTAATTCCTCGTGTTGGAAGGAGCTGGATTCGTGATTTCTTATGAGAAGATTCCAGTCAATATGCCTTTCTTTTCTTTCGTGGTTCCTAATGTAAAAGTTTGTCTTTCTGTTCCAAATTAATAAAGAAAGATAACATAGTAATTGAAACACGATGGAACTTTGCATATTAAGAGTAGTATAAAGGCCAAAAAAAAATCCCACATCTCTTTCCCATACACCACAACTTCTACACAACCTATTAACCCAAATGAAAATGGTACTCTCAACAGATCCCCCGCCTCCATGCTCTGGGGGTTTTTGTTCATATTCTGAGTCTGACAACCTTGATACAAAAGTCGTACGGGTCAGAACCTCCTGCGATAACGCGAGATATTGCGACGAAAAACCATCCTCAACGTCTAGCATCCCCTTTGACATTGGACCTGCGCATCACCCACGATTTCTCCACAAAAAAACCTGGGAGATTGAATCATCCGAGGAACCCGAAACTGGATCTACACATGAACCTTTTGACATGTCTCCAATCGTATCTCCACTCACCTCTTCAGCTGGATCGAGGAGTAGCACCATGTCTAATCAAAGCCCATTACAGAGAGATGATGAGTCGATGAAAGAAATAGACGACGCAACTCAACGTAAATCCGACCTCCGAGAACAACTCGAGATGGAAAAAGCCAAAAGCTCCATTTTGAAAAAGGAAATAGATGAAGCGGTTCTATGCGCAACGGATCTAAAGACGAAATTCGACATTGTGGAGAAGGAAAAAGAGGACGCGGAACAACAACTTTGGAAAGCACGTCATCAGATCTCAAGGTTGAAGAAGCGACGGAATGGAAGATTTTGGGGAGAGAAATTAGCTTTGGTTCAGGCTGAGAGGGATCAAGCTGTTACGCGCGAATCGGAGAGTTTGGAGTGGAAGAAACAAGCGGAGAATGAAAGAGATGATGCGTTGGAGCTTGCGACGCGGATCTATGAATTTCAGAAGGAAAGTGTGGAGGAAAGAAATGAAGCTCGAGGAATTGCATTGAAGAGAATGGAGGAGGCGGAGCAGGCGGAGAAGGTGCAGGAAGAAAGAGATGAGGCCCGTCGGCAGTTGAAAGAAGCGGAGGAAAGATGTGATGAAGAGAAGCGAGAGTCGGACCTACTACGCGAGGAGATAGAGAAGATGAAGGGAGAGAACAAGGGAAAGGGATGGTCCTGGACTACTTTTATTGGTGCATTGTTCGACTGAGATGTTTCGGGTCCGCTTTGCCCGTATCTTGGGTCATATCTTAGGGCATATGCGTTGCAGGAGTCGCATATTTATCAATTGTTGATTCCCATCTCTTCAAGCCTTTGTGGACAGGTAGACTATACTTGGATGAGTAAGTAAAATTCTCCTAGAATGAATCAAATTATGGATGGATAGTCAATTACTTACTGGCTGATATCGGAAAACATACCTCTTTCCTTGAAAAATTGTGAATTTTACAAATATGTGTACTGAAATGCCATGAATTGCTATCATTTCAATCACAACTTGTA
The DNA here is from genome assembly GCA_002162575.1 of Sclerotinia glacialis. Lineage (NCBI taxonomy): Eukaryota > Fungi > Ascomycota > Leotiomycetes > Helotiales > Sclerotiniaceae > Sclerotinia > Sclerotinia glacialis. The sequence continues at coordinate 57,844 of NGKH01000041.1, read as the reverse complement.
CATCTTACATTTTTGATACCTACTTAACCCATCCCAATGAATTTACCAACCAATGCAACACTCTAAGAAACTTGTACAAATCCTCTCTTCTTCTTACTCGATCCATCGTCCTCCTCCCAAGTTTCCTCATCGACATAATCCTTGCTTTTCATATCCTTGACTCTCTCTCCAACAATCTTCAAAGCCGCCAAATTAAATCCCATCTCATTCTTTTGTCTTTTTAAGCTCTTCCTTAGATTTTCTCTAATACCATCTAACATAGTCCTCATAGTCTTGCTCGCCACAATTTGTTTATGGTGTGTTTTTAACATGAAAAATAATATTCGACATGTGAGTGGTATGTTCATTTCCTTTGTGGCGAATATATTTAAGAAAGTGAAGAGCATGGGGAGAGTGGAGAAAGGAAGGACGAGTAAAGCATCGTGGAGAGCTGCGGCTTTGATTTTCTGGAGAGTATTAAGAACATGTCTTTCGGCGCTGATATTACCGAGAGCCACGAAGAGAAGATTGCGAGCTGGAGGAGCGGTGTTGGGATTGCTGGCTTTGGCGATCTCATATTCGGACATAAGTTCCAGATCGACGGTACCAATTTCGAGGGCTTCAACAATCTTTTCTCCGGCCATGAGGGTTTCGACTGTTTGTTTTCCAGCGACACCAACTTCATTATCATCACCTTCCTCATTCTTATCAGGGTTTAGGGACGTTGTTAGAGTTGACTCGTATAATTCTTCCAGCTCCTTCTCCTTTTCTTCCTCGAGGAATATCTGCTCGTCCGTTTGTTCCCACACTCGGATGCTCTTATCGTGACTTGCGCTAACAAAGAAATCACCTGTTCGACTGACTGCCAAAGCCCAGATTTCACCGTGATGGCCATCTAATCTTTGGATCTGTTCAAATTTGTCGCCATCCCAGTATTTGATCATTTTATCCTTGCTGCTACTAAAGAAATGGTGTCCGTTGCCATCTTGGCTATGAGGAATAAACGCGACCTGTAAAATACTGTCTTGATGCCCAAAGAATGCTTTATGACAATCTCCGAAGTCAAGACCCCAGAGACGTATGTTTTTGTCGGCGGAGCAGGTGACGATGAGTTTGCTGTCAAAGGAAATATCCATGCTAAGCACAGGTAACTTGTGACCATAAAGATTGAGGAAGAGCTTTAGAGAATCAACGAAGAACACTTTGACAGTATTGTCCAAAAGAGCCACAGCTAACAGACGTGCATCTGGTGAAAATCTCAAGCTCAAAATATCATCTGATACTTTCAAGGTTCTGGTATGAACAAGTCGTAATTTTGGGGTCGTCCGTCTGGTTCCTGGAATTTCCTCCTGGAATACCTCAAAGTTCCAGAATTTGGCCGACTTATCTGCGCTTCCGGATACAACAGAACGACCGTCTGGATGGACATGTAGACTCCAAATGGCACCTTCATGCGCTTTGATAGTCTCAAGCATAGCAGCTGAAGCTACATCAAATAATTCTAATTCACCTGATTTTGTTCCAACCACTACAATTTTGTCTCCTGGTAAAAATGCACAACAAAGAGCATAACCACATTCGAAACTTCGTATGCAAGTTCTCGTGCGGACATTCCAGATTTTTAAACCGCCATTAGAGGCTGATGCCAACATCCTGTCATCCGAACTCAAAGCTAACGCTCGAATATCTGCTCTGTGACCTGGCATTTCCACCGATAGTGTTCTTGAATAATCTGGCATTTCTTCGGTCTTAGACTTCTTGCTCTTTTCCTTTGTGACTACTGTGTATACTTCCAACTGATTGTTCGTAGTCGCTATAAGCAATTGTATGGATTTGGTGCCTTTGATGCGGATCCAATCCGCCGATCGAACTCTCCCACCCGTTCTAACGATAACGTATGGGACAAAGAAATCTGTAATATCAGCAGTTGAAACATCTTCCGCCTTCTCATCCGCTTCATCCACTTCCATAGCTGACTTGTCAGTAGCGGCTATCTTTTCTCTTCTCCTCCTGCGCTTTCTTGCCAAACTCTTCTTTACTTCCTCCTCTGATCGTATCCTCCATATTTCAACCGACTTTTCCGAGCCATGAACCGAAAAGTAGTCTAAGCGTGGGTGGAAGCTAATTTCCAGTGCTCTGTCTTTCCCCTGTCGGTGTAATATTCCTCTGCCCTGTAAATATCGAGCTTCAACTGCACCATTTACTTGTTTCGATAATTTGTATAGACCAGCTGTATCAATAGACCACACCTTCATTTCACCATCATTTCCAGCCGTGATACATCCGCTACCATCCGGTGAAGTACCTAGAGCCCAGCATTCTCCATTTGTTTGAGCGACATGAGTTTCAATACAGTGCTGAGATGTCATATCCCATAGTTTGATGAGGGCGTCCTTGCCAGTGCTGAGAAGAAATCCCTCAAATGAACCGCCGTCCTCCGCTTCGGTTACTTCTTCATCTTCGCCAGGTTCTTGTGGCGTCTCTGGTTGAATAAATTGGAGTCCAGTGATCTGATCTTTGTGTCCTCTCAATTTGAACAAGCCAACCTCGGCGACCAGATCCCATACAATAACATCGGTATCTCTCGAACCACTAGCCAATCGCACCCCTGATTTATCGAATGCCAGTGTAGTAATAGCAGATTTATGACCATTGAAGCTGACTATGACGGTTGCAATTTTCGAGTCCCATAGTCGAATGCTACCGTCCTCGTATCCGACGGCGAAAATGTCTATGTCCGTTTTACTCTGCGCAATGGCGGAGACTTGAGATTTGCAATCATTGTCCCTCCACCGACTCAAAAGTTCTCCTGTCTTTATTTCCCAACATAATACCTCCTCATTAGCGGCCACTATAGCTCTTCCCGAACCTGTATTTCGACTCGAGACGCCCGCTCCATCTGTTGACCAAACAACATTTGAAGTACTTGAATTGACAAGACCGAATGATTTCGAGTGCTCGTATTTTCTAGGGTTAAGCAAATTAGTGGTTGATATTCATTTCACTTCATTTTGGAGACTTACAAGTAAGACTTGACCATATTTACAATCTGGCGCAAAAGTAAATAGTTCAAGAACTTTTTTTCTGAGCCATGCGATAAAATCGATAAAATTCCTTAGTGCACCCGATAAGCATGGGCTTTCGATCTTGTAAAAGCAGCAGTCAAATGAAAGACAATTTCTGTATAAAAATACAATATTTAGCATGCCGCTTGAACTTATAAGCTAAACCATCCGCCCCACGTCGTCAGCCCCCCGAACCTACAACACAACAGGTAGAGAGCTTGAATTCTATAGTACCGGAAACATCACACGAGGATTACAAGGCTTTTCTCCCACCACCACCAAAATGCTTCTTCTCGATTATCAAAATGTACTCATTCAATCCGTACTCACGGAAAGGTTCTCGGGGTTTGTATAAACCAGAATCCTTTATGCTCACCTCGACTAATTGAAGCCAGAGCACCACCTGTGAACATCGACCAGACTGTAGCCGATTTCGATGGTGTTACTTTCCACATCTCCACCCCTGAATCGAAGACCAAAATCCTCGTTTCAATACAGGTTAAATGCTACGATGAGCTTCTACGATACGGCGCTCAGCAGGTTCTTGAGCGGGAATACGCTCCATATGTTGTTGCGCCGGAAAGTGGTTACAATTTCTCGGTGCAGGTTGATTTGGAAAGTCTGCCAGAAGAGAAGGGTAAGAATTCCAGTAATCAATGCATGGCATAAACTAAAATCCTCTACCTATAGAAGCACGAGACGATTTGATCAGACGCATATCTCTATTAAAACGAAATGCGATGGCTGCACCTTTCGAGCATGCCTTTGATGAATTCCATAAATTACAGGAGGAAGCATCGAAGTTCACATCCGAGGAAGCTCCCCAAGGTATCCGAGAAGGTGGAGATGTTATGGCGATTCATTACCGTGATGAGGAAGCGATCTATATCAAGGCCAGCCACGACAGAGTTACGGTTATTTTCAGCACAGTATTCCGGGAGGAAACAGATAGAGTATTCGGAAGGGTTTTTATCCAAGAGTTCGTAGATGCTCGAAGAAGAGCTATCCAAAACGCCCCTCAAGTATTATTCCGAACCGACCCGCCATTGGAGCTTCAGGATGTTCCAGGAGTAAAAGACAATGGTAGTGGAGATATTGGCTACGTTACATTTGGTGAGCTCAATATCTTCGGTATTCCAAGCCTCATTCTCAATTTGCTAACTCATACAGTTTTATTTCCACGTCACCTTACTCTTCAACGGAGAGATGAAGTTATTTCCCACATCCAAACATTCCGTGATTACTTCCATTACCATATCAAAGCATCAAAGGTACCCTTATGAAACACAACCAATTCATGATCTAGTATTAACATATCCCAGGCATACATTCACTCTAGAATGCGTAGACGTACAGCAGACTTCTTGCAAGGTAAGCTTCATTTTTGAGGCATTGATTTTACTTCAACTGACAATTAATAGTTCTTAGAAGAGCACGTCCAGAGAACGAAGAAAAGGAGAGAAAGACAGCCAGCGGACGAACTTTCAAGGTCCAAAGTTAAAGATAGAAGACAATTGGGAGTTTGGGCTGGGCGAATGTATGACACGAAAACTGAAATTGAGCGATACTGCATATTACAAAACTTCCAAAGGCTTTTGTATTGTGAGTTGTATCATCTTGCATACTTTGTGACGTGATTTTCAATGGGCTCCCCTTTTTCATTTGTATGCTAATTGCGCTTCTTGACCTGGGTCAGCCAAAAGTTACCATGAGCTTATGTATCATCATACTAACTTCATATGGAAAAGATTTGATGTACTAAAGCAAATGACTATTAATTATTTTCCATCAAGCAGAGATGACCTAGGATTCAAGAATTCAAGAATTCACGATTCGAAAGGACCTCTAGTTCGCCCAATCCGGTTACCGTCAGATGCATTGTATCACGTGATACATCCACCAGATCCAGCCTCGTGTGGCGGGTGGCTAGGAACACGAGCTAGTGCTGGCTATCAAAGCTACCTTCTGGATTATAAAATCAATACAAAATTATCCTAAAACACCAATGCGCATCACTACAACGCGCCACCATGTCCGACACCGATTTCGAGACGATCAGGAAGCTACAGGCTGAGAGGAATGCTGCCTCTGCTGGTAAGAAGGGATCGAAGACATTTGATCCGTCAAGTCAGCGAACTGATGTTTCCACCAAGGCCTCCCTAACAGAAAGCTTCGATACCAGTCTTTATGAGCGCGATGGCATTGATAGATTCGCAGGCTACAACACTTCCATTGCAGTGACAGATGGTGACGATGAAATGGAGGAAGCTGATACCAGTCGACGATTGGTAGGCCAGTATACAGCTTCCAAGGAACAAATGAACGAATTCGCACATGGTAATGGGGTTGAGGAGGAAGATATTCTCTTAGGTAGAGAAAAAAGTGCACGAATTTCCGATCGCGAAACCGATTACCAGAAGCGTCGACACGACCGAGTCCTAACTCCCACCAGAGCTGATGGAAATGCCGAGAGCTACAGAGATGTTATGGCCAGGAGAGAACTCGAGCGTGAAGAAGAAAGGGTTAGGAAAGCCATCGAGGAGAAGAAGGCGAACGGCGAGGCTGTCCACCATACTGCAACGCTGATCAATGAAGATAGTGGTGATAAGGAGAACGACGAAGCTGGCTCTACGGAAGCTGTCACGAGCGGGCGCAAAAGAAAGAAGAGATGGGATGTGGGCACTGAAGAAGATGCCAGCATGGCTCCACCATCAACGGAGGGTAAAACTAAACGTTCAAGATGGGATCAAACACCAGCAGTTGGGGGTGCCTCAGTCGAGGAAACTCCTAAAAGAAGATCTAGATGGGATCAAGCACCTGCTGCCACTCCTATGGGCAATCAAGGATTAGTAACTCCAATGCATCCATCGCAAATGGGTGGCCCAGCTATACCCACTACATTCGGGACTGATATTTCATCACGAAATGCGCCACTTTCAGACGAGGAGCTGGACATGATGTTGCCATCTGAAGGCTATAAAGTCCTAGAACCTCCGCCTGGTTATGCTCCAACTCGAACTATTGCACAAAAGGTTATGGCTACACCATTACCTGCTGGTGGATTCATGATGCAAGACCCAGACAGTGGAAGACAATTAGCAAAGCAGCTTCCAACAGAAATACCAGGCGTGGGAGATCTACAATTTTTCAAGGCGGAGGATATGGCATATTTTGGAAAGCTCACTGACGGTAGCGACGAAAACTCAATGAGTGTCGAGGAACTCAAGGAAAGAAAGATCATGAGACTTTTACTTAAGGTCAAGAATGGTACTCCACCGATGCGAAAGACAGCTTTGCGTCAACTCACTGATAACGCCAGACAATTCGGTGCTGGACCTTTGTTCAATCAAATTCTTCCATTGCTTATGGAAAAGACATTGGAAGACCAAGAGCGCCATTTGCTAGTCAAGGTTATTGACCGTATTCTCTACAAGCTTGATGATCTTGTCAGACCATATGTTCACAAGATTTTGGTCGTTATCGAGCCATTGCTCATCGACCAAGATTACTATGCTCGAGTTGAAGGTCGAGAAATTATCTCCAATCTCAGTAAAGCGGCAGGGTTGGCCCACATGATCAGTACTATGCGACCAGATATTGATCATGTTGATGAATATGTCCGAAATACCACTGCGAGAGCCTTTGCTGTTGTTGCTTCTGCACTAGGTATTCCTGCACTTCTTCCTTTCCTCCGGGCGGTTTGTAGGAGTAAGAAGTCATGGCAAGCAAGACATACTGGTGTTAAGATCGTTCAACAAATTCCTATCTTGATGGGTTGTGCCGTCCTTCCTCATCTGAAAGGGTTGGTTGACTGTATTGGTGGTAATCTTAATGACGATCAGACAAAGGTCCGAACTGTCACCAGTTTGGCTATTGCAGCTTTAGCAGAGGCAGCGAATCCTTATGGTATTGAAAGTTTTGATGATATTTTAAACCCACTATGGAGCGGATCAAGGTCAGTGTATTATTTTCTTCATTTTTTTTTCTCTACTCATGACAACTATCTGGATATCCCCCTGGATGCTCGACTATACTCACGACTCCTGTCTGGATACTAACCCCTGTCTCAACGCCTTCCATTTGAGGATGTAACCACACCTTCCTCTACATGACTCCAAAATGGCACTTGTCGGATTGATCTACTGGATTTCTTTTCACTCCCTTCTCTCTAATCTACTCATCGGCACCCTCTTCACAACTCATGAAGTAACATTCTACAACATCTGCCAAACAATATAACCTGTTAAAACGGATTGTGGGATTAATTTCGAGCTTTTTTCTTACTGCTATACGCTGTTGAGTAAATTAGACCCTTCGGCACTCTTGTTTTAAGGAATCGATCATTAGTGATTGAACATTTGGTACTAAAAGAACTTGGGTTTCATCTTTCTTGTAAGTAATCACTTCATACATGATTGACTATGCTAATAAGTTGAATAGTATGGAGGCCTTACTTCTTAAGTTTATACTATCAGCTACTTGGCTTGTACTCAATACGACATTGTCGATCAATAAGGATTCTATACGATCAGGTCTACAGCAGCCAAGACGTTTTGAAGAAATCGCTTCTAGTGTTTCCTTTGCCTTTTCTACTTGCCTTTGGGAAATATTTCAAGCTATTACTCCACCAACCATTGACACACTCAAGACTCTTCGTGCCCCAGTCAAGACTGATCGACTTTGGGCTATCTATCTTGTGGTGCTTGAGAAGCCTGGTGTAAACCTAAGATATACATTGGGGGTGGCACTGGTGGGAAGACTGGCCTATGTATGTTGCTACAGCTCTCAACCATGGCTTCAAGGTCACTCATGTCGGCTTGCTCTGCTGGATTGATATTCCACCCCCTGCTCGTGTTCCTATCCTTCGCACGTTCTTCTTACTTCTTGAAGCTACATTTACCTACATTTTGTGGGCTATGAGAAGCGTTGAGAAAGATGCTAAAATGAGTTTTTCCTGTCTTTGGGATCATACAACCTTAGAGTATGATGGATGCTGTGGGTACTGTTGTTTATCAGAACCTATCATAGGTGATACAGCATTATCAGCAGAACAGATTGAAGCTTTATCTATTGAGCGTAAAAAGAATCATAACAAGCTCAACAAGGATTGTAGAACAAGAATCACAAAAGCTAAGGTCTACTATTGTGATATCTGTAAGATCTCTAAGGTATCACAGCATAGACTAGATCAGCACAATATTACGCCAGCACACATCAGAAAGGCAGCAGATATGACGTCCACTGAGAAACCTTACAAATTTTTTCTACGTAATGCTGCTTTCAAGATTGTCGGTCATCTTAATAGGCACAACAAGAGTGTTAGGCACCAAGATGCCTTGTCGAGCCCCAAGCTCGACTAAAGGGACTTCCTAGGACTATCTTTTGGACCTCTATTGGACTGGACTGGACTTCATTTCATACATCACTACTCGCCCCTTTGGACCGGACTGGACTCTCGGATCAAACATTCGAAAAACATTTTACTTTCTTCTCTTTAAACAATTACGCCGAATCATACTGACCAATGAGTAGGAAACAACGTGGAAAGGGTCTCGCTGGCTTCTTGAAGGCTGTTGGATACATCATTCCCTTAATGGACGAAGAATATGCCAACTACTATACCGGGCAAATCATGGAGATACTCTTAAGAGAGTTTTCATCCCCTGATGAGGAAATGAAAAAAGTAGTACTCAAAGTTGTTTCCCAATGCGCTGGGACCGACGGAGTTACGGCAGGATACCTGAAAGAGAACGTATTAGATGAATTTTTCAAAAGTTTCTGGGTTCGAAGAATGGCGTTGGACAAGCGTAACTATAGACAGGTGGTTGAAACCACAGTTGATTTGGGGCAAAAGGTTGGTGTTGGCGAAATTGTTGAGCGCATCGTCAACAACTTAAAGGATGAAAGTGAGGCGTACCGCAAGATGACTGTGGAGACGATTGAGAAGGTCATTGCTAGTCTTGGGGCTGCAGACATCGGTGAAAGACTTGAAGAACGACTTATTGATGGTATATTGCACTCTTTCCAGGAACAGAGTGTCGAGGATATTGTTATGTTGAATGGGTTCGGAACTGTGGTCAACGCTCTTGGTACGAGATGTAAGCCATACCTTCCCCAGATTGTCAGTACTATTTTGTGGCGATTGAACAACAAATCCGCGACTGTCCGACAGCAAGCGGCGGACTTGATCTCTCGAATAGCAATGGTTATGAAGCAATGTGGCGAAGATGCTTTGATGGGCAAGCTAGGTGTTGTGCTTTACGAGTACCTCGGTGAAGAATATCCCGAAGTTCTTGGTTCTATCCTTGGCGCCTTGCGTTCTATTGTCACTGTGGTTGGTATCAACCAAATGCAACCTCCAATCAAGGACTTACTTCCTCGACTTACACCAATTTTGCGAAATCGACACGAGAAGGTACAAGAAAATACCATTGATTTGGTTGGTCGTATCGCTGATCGTGGACCTGAGAGTGTTAATGCTAGAGAATGGATGAGAATCTGTTTCGAACTTTTAGATATGCTCAAGGCTCACAAGAAAGGTATTCGTCGAGCTGCCAATAACACATTCGGTTTCATCGCCAAAGCCATTGGGCCTCAGGATGTTCTCGCGACTCTCTTAAACAATCTTCGAGTTCAAGAACGTCAATCTCGTGTCTGTACAGCTGTAGCAATTGGAATTGTTGCAGAAACTTGCGCTCCATTCACAGTCCTTCCAGCATTAATGAACGAATACCGTGTTCCCGAACTCAATGTTCAGAATGGTGTGCTCAAATCGCTTTCCTTCCTCTTTGAGTACATTGGTGAGATGGCCAAAGATTATGTCTATGCCATCACACCTTTACTTGAAGATGCATTGATTGATCGTGACCAAGTTCATAGACAGACTGCTGCCTCAGTTGTCAAGCACGTAGCATTGGGTGTGGTTGGTCTTGGTTGTGAAGATGCTATGCTTCATCTTCTCAACTTACTATACCCCAATCTTTTCGAGACGAGTCCTCACGTCATCGACCGTATTGTCGAAGCTATTGAAGCTATCAGGATGGCAATTGGACCAGGTCTTGTTCTCAACTATGTCTGGGCTGGGTTATTCCATCCGGCACGTAAAGTTAGACAACGTAAGTCACCTTTTTGAAATCCCATTGCCCATCTATAGAATTAGTACTTACTATATACTCTAGCCTATTGGACGCTCTACAACAGCGCTTATGTATTATCGGCCGATGCCATCGTACCTTACTACCCTAACATGGATGACGAGAAGATGGACAGGCCAGATCTGGCAATTGTGATATAAAACAGGCATGCGATGGTTTTTCCATGGAAGATTGGGCATTTGGGCGTACGTGTGTATATTAGTAATGATAGCGGGTATGGAATATCACGTTCACTTGTCCATCCAAGATGCCACTTGGAGAAAATCATGTGAAGTTAAAAAATGAAATAGTGACTTGTCACAGGACCCAGCAGAGCCGGAGGAGAGTTGTTATCATTCCTGAAATAATACAAAGATGTTGAACATTCGAAATTACACCGGGTAATTGAATGATCTCTCGGGCATAGACACCTCCTCGTGACTCTCTTGAATGGATGAACTTGACTCAAACCCTCCAATGCAGACAGTCACATCACATCACATCGCATCACACCAAAGTCCAAACCCACTTCCATCCACGATACGTTTAGACGCTCCACTATTCATCAATCTTTTTGACACGCATGTTGAAAAAGAACAGCGAAATCAATGTATTATCATTACCAATATAACGTACAATTAATTTCAGAACACGGGCTGCGTCCACTCTCTGGGCATTATTGCGGGGTATCCGAAAGCATCAAAAACAGGGGTACCAGCCGAGCCAGCCTTTACCCAAGGATTACCCCACAGAATTTCCCCAACCATGCGGACTAGAAAAGGGGGAGAAAATGGAAAAGATCATCGAGACCAGTGTTCCGGCGCCGTGTCCCTACCGATATCCATTTCTTTACATACGCCAAGGTTTACCACCTTCGTCCTTTGTTATACCGAATGTCCCGAGAATTAGAAAAGAGATGAACACATTCTTGGCAGGCCGAAATATATAAACTCAATATGGAGGAAGCCTATCAAGTACTTACGTCCTACAGCTGCAAGGCTTTTCATCTCCAGTCTTGGTTCAAACATCCATGGATTCTTTATACTTGTCTCTTCGATTCATAGTATAAATTCCCACTATGATTTTCTCATCCAATTCTATCAGTCTTCTAGGCTTGTTTGTGGTATCAACTGCAGCTGTACCATATGAAGAATACATTCTCACGCCAAATACCCGAACACTTGTACCTGTGTCAGTATACAATGTCAATGGTTCTGTTACCAGCCCAGAAGCATTGACAGGAACCGGGTGTTCAAGCTCGGCGACGTTTGCCTCCTCTTCCGCTGTTACTTATGATTTCAAAAAGAACATTGCCGGTATCGTCTCCTTCAAAGTTGATTCTATCAATGGAGACGGGAATCAATTTATCGGGATTAGCTTTACTGAAAGCTCAATGTGGATTAACGAGAATGGATGTGATGCCACAGCTGATGCAGGAATTGACGAAGCTTTATGGTTTCCGGTCACAAGTGGCGGCTTTTATAAAGCGGAAACACAACACCAACGCGGTGGATTCAGATATCTGAATGTCTATCACAATACCTCCGGATCTGTTGAAGTCTCAAACTTGACTATACAATACACGGCTTTACCTCATAAAGCAGAGAACGAACTCAGATCTTATACCGGCTACTTCCATAGCAATGACGATCAGGTTAATCGAGTATGGTATGCCGGAGCTTACACTAATGATATGTGTACTATCGATCCCACAGCTGGGAATTCATTAGTCCATCTGGGCAAGATCAACTCAAATAGTACTATCACTGAGCCTGTAACATGGTGGAATAATTACACCATTGCCAGTATGTGCCCTAGTTCATACCATGAGAAAATAATAACATGTGATTATCAGATGGTACCAGTGTTCTTACAGATGGGGCCAAGAGAGACCGCCTCGTATGGCCTGGAGACATTGCAATTTCCGGCCCATCAGTTTTTGTCTCAACTAATGACATGATAACCATTAAAAATTCTCTCGACTCGTTATTAGTACTCCAAAACTCATCAGGGGCATTACCATATGCCGGTATCCCCTTCAGTATGGTTGTTAATACCTGGAGTTTTACCTACCATCTTCATTCACTAATTGATATCCACGATTACTATCTGTTCACCGGTGATGTTGACTATTTACAAGAACGTTGGGGGCAATTTAAGTTGGGAATGAACTTCTCCCTGAGTTTCATCGATGAGACGAAGATGGCCAATGTTCCCGTAGGTAATCCTGATTGGTTACGAGTCGGTATGGGTGGTCACAATATCGAGGCGAATTCTATTCTTTACTACACTCTCAACCTAGGCAGGAAGCTTTCAAAGATTCTTAATGACTCGGCTGCTACTTCATCATGGCCAAGTTACGCCGCTGGCATCAAGTCAGCCGCGAACGCCAACCTTTGGGACGATACAGCAAATCTTTATCGAGATAATGATACCCTTCCTCTAACAACACTTCACCCACAAGACGGAAATGCATGGGCCATCTTCTCGGGCTTGGTAGATTCTCCATCCCGAGCACTTCTGGTCTCCGAGTCTTTGGCCGCTCGCTGGAATAAATATGGTGCTCCAGCGCCCGAAGGTGGCGGTAACGTTGTTTCTCCCTTCGTCAGCAGTTTCGAAATTCAAGCGCATTATCTAGCCGGTCGAGCCGATCGCGCTGTCCAGATGATTAAATTCATGTGGGGAGATTTCATGCTGGATGATCCACGCATGACAAATAGCACTTTCATCGAAGGATATTCCACAGATGGCAGTTTACACTATGCGCCATATACGAATGATCCGAGGGTATCGCATGCTCATGGCTGGAGTACGGGTCCTACATCTGCACTGACGTTTCATGGAGCGGGATTGACGGTCACCGGTGGTGCTGGAAAGACTTGGAGTGTGGCTCCAAATCTAGGAGGCTTAACAGATGTGGAGGCGGGGTTTGAGACATCTCTTGGTAGCTATGCGGTTAAGGCCGTGGGTACATCAGGTAAATTGACAAGAATTGAGATCACCACTCCAGTGGGTACAATGGGTTCAATAAGTGTGCCATATACCAACCAAACCGCAACAATGAGTTTGCAAAGAAAGGATGAAAGGTCTATTACCACGACTCACCAAATTGCGGCGGGTAATGCGACAAATGGGAAATATGCAGTTGAAGATGTGGCTGGAGGAAACTGGACTGTAACTATAACTTATTAAGTTGAGACTTGCAAAATGATAGCATTTAAACATCCATCATCCATTATTGCGGTCTTCCTCTCTCTGTACCTTCACTCGTTACAGAACTTCAAAATGGCAAAAAACCGTCCACAGGAAAAACCCCTTCGATATGAGATTTTATTTACAGCTGCGCCCTACGATATGGGGGCATCACTGTCGACATCAAACGCCCCACCCAGCCGAAGGCGGTTACAACGCAGCGGTCGACCAACTGCGCCAAGGCGACACGATAAGATGTTTGATGGAGGTTGAGACGTTGTTTGGATATATATATTGTGTTAAGCGAGGAGAGTGAATATTTTGGACGGCGGTGGTCCCACTTTACTGAGTTCATTCATTCACTGCTTGACGTGCTTGTATACCATTGAGCTTCACTCTAGTTACATGCTTGTATCATGGTTATAATATATAAAAATAGCATATAAAAACGATTTAAATCAAGAGAAGACAACCTTTCCACCTCAATCAAGTTCTCTAGAATTTGATCCAATGTTTCCGTGTCCCTAAGTTGATAAAGCAAAATTGACTGCTGTATGTTCATTTTCCTTCATCACGACTTTGATACTTTTACTTCTCTTTCCCAACCTCATCGTCGTGTTTTCGTCATCAAGCTATGGGACCTAGAGGGTAATGTCGCGTAGAAGCGCATTAGATATCTATCAGCGAGGCCAATTTTCGCGATGAGTGAGCTTGGTGTAAGATTATTTGAGCTTTGCCTAAATGAATTTAGGACTTTTATTTGCTTCAGTGAAGGGAGCAAGGGAGGAAATTACAATACGTTTCGATTTTGCAGCCTGGTGGACATGAATCCAATAGCTAAATCTTTCATATATTGACTTTCACAATCTACAGTCACGAGATAGATGCGTTTATGATATCAGGAAAGAGGAGTTGAAAGTATACTGATATCTGTGCATTTAGCCTGCGTCTAGAGCCGAGCTGAGAAGAGAAAGACAAAAAGATGTTAGTCAGTTATCGCCAGAAGCGACGCAACGCAAGTAATCTTACAGTGGTGACGCGGTTTGACTGGCGTTTGTTCTCATTATATAGATACTACTACACGTAGATTGGTAGCTATAAACGATTACCCCATTTCGACTACCGCTCAAGCACCTGCTACTTCTGCTACTTCTGCTACTTCTGCTACTTCTGCTACTTCCAATCACTAAAGCGGTATCCGTCACAAATTCTCTTCTCACAAATAGATGAACCAAGAATTCGGAGTTCCTCCCCCGATTCTTCCAGAGCTTTTAATATCCCGTCGCAGTTTGATTTGTCGGAACCACACTTCCAGTTTCTGACTTTATACTCAAACATTGAAAACATCAGGATAATGGGTTTGAAAGACTGAGCATGAAAATAGTACAACGTATTATTAAAACCATGGGATATCATTGTTATTTACACATCAATCATTACTCATCCGAAAAATATAATTTTCCATATTCCACCCATCCAAATTTTTTCAAGTCTTACAATCATCTCATCATGATTCAGCATTTATCCTCCCCCTTCTCGAAATCATTCACCATAAACCATTAATCAATCCATCGTCTACAAAGACTCTGGTTGCATCAACTCTTCGTGCTTCGTGTGTCCCATACCACCCTCATCAGATTTATGTCCATTCTCCTTTCTGAAGATATCGCTTTCGGAAACAGGCGAGAAGACCTTGCCCCATCGTCCATGAATAAAATCATTGGCGGTAACCAAACTACTTCTCAAGTTCTCCTTAACAAGTTGACTTGTAGGTTGACTGAAGATAACATCGATTTCCTCCAACGTCTTGTTCTTAGTCTCAGGCATGTACAAAACCTGATAGAACCAACCAAGTACTGCGATACCACCATAGAAACCGAGTGTGAGACCGATGTTCGACATGGCTTTTTGCATCTCAGCAAAGAAGTATGTGACGAGGAACGAACAGAGGAAAAGAATGGTATCGGACGTCTCCATTCCGTAGGAGCGGAGATAGGTGGGGTATACCTCGGATGGAATGACCCAGGTAAGACATGCGTAGGATCCGAAGAAACCTTCGTAGATGATAAGACCGGCGATGTAAGTACCTTGCGAGCCGGCCTTGTTGCTCAAAGGAATCAAGTATGAGCATCCGATAATGAGAAGACCGATGAAGAAACCAGGAAGCATAGCAATGGCCCAGAAACGTCTACCGAACTTCTCCATATAGAGAATGGCTGGGATGGTACCAATGAGAAGTGCTCCACCACCAACGAGGGACATGAATACAGCTTCCTTGTCATCGAATCCAACTTGTTGCATAAGTGTGGCCATGTAGTATTGAATGGCGTTGATACCGGTAAATTGTCCTAAGAAGATCATGACATTGGCGTAAACGATGGCGCGACGAGCACGAGGAACGGTAATGAAATCAAGCCATGCAAATCTCTTGCGGGCACCTTCCATATCACGCTCGGAATCGACTGAGTGTTTCATGACGAAGAATTCCTTGCGAGCAGTTTCATCTGTACCACGGATGCGTTTCCAGACAGCCCAAGCATCGGCAGTTTTTCCTTTATGCATGAGGAAACGAGGCGACTCTGGCATGAAAAGAATACCGACGAGCATGATGGTAGAAAAGATGAGCGATGATCCCAGCATAAATCTCCAACCACCAGGTTTAACACCGACGAACATGGCTGCGACGACATAGCCAAGAACTTCTCCAAGGGCAATCATGAATTGGTATAGAGAAACGAGATTACCTCGATACTTGGGCGAGACACTCTCAGCGACGTAGACAGGAACAGTTCCACCTTCCAAACCAACACCGAGACCGAGGATAACACGTCCAGCCATCATCATGGGGAAATTGATGGCACCAGCTTCCAGTGCAGCGCCAATTGTGTAGAGGAATAAAGACCATACAATAGCTTGCTTTCGTCCAACGGCTTCGTTCAAAGGACCAAGCATTAATGCACCACCAACAGCACCTAATGGTACACCTGAACTGACCAAACTGATTTGTTTTGTATCGAGGCCAAGCGATTTAGGCATGTACAGATTTGCGCCAGAAATTAAAGATTGATCGATACCGGAAAGCAGACCTCCCATAGAGGCAAAGGCAACTAATAACCTGGACGACACGTATTAGCTAATGTATCAACATGCTATCGCCAATCAAGTACATACCAGGTGTAATGTCTGGGGTCCTTGAAGTTCAACTGAAATACATCAGAACGAGATTTGCCTCTAGCTGTGACCTCTGTTTCCAAATCTTGCACTTCATTATCAATCGTTTCCATATCACCTGCAGCAGCGATCTGTATTGCCTCCCATTCTGAAACTCGACTACCAATATGATTTGGGCGAGTGGGAGTGGCGCCCTTTTCGTTGCCGAAATCTGATAATTCTTCACTCAGCTTACCTGGTGCGGTATAGTGAGAGGAACTGATGTCATTATGCTCAACGGTCTCCTTCGTATGGAGATCTGACATGATTGAGAAGTTTATTATGAAATGATGTGTAGAGGGAACTGTCCACCCTGTGCTAATAATGGGGACCCCTTGAAAAAGTCTCAGGGTGCGAAAAGAAGATTAAAAGTATTGAAGACGGGGGAGTGCAGAACAGATGAGGGGAATGCATGAAGATATATGATTTAAAACACTGGGGCATCAAGATAACTTTCCTTTGCTCGAGTTTCCAACCGAAGAATATTCCCTTCAAGGATTAGACTTTTCTGGTTGACAGACGGGAGCCTGCTTCTTAATTTTTCCTATTATGGAAAGGTGGTAGAAGAATGCCATGTTGTCGTTGGATTCTCTGCGAAAGTCTTTCGGTAAGTGAGAGTCTGGAACGAATCACCAAAGCAGGCGCATATCCGAATGAGCCACTTAGATCATAAGACTAGATTCTTAAAATCTGCCCCTGGGGTCCCCGGCTCCCACTACTAAATCTTGCAGAGATCATCCTCTCTCCATGAGAAATTTGCATAAACTTCCCCTCCCATGGAGTCTTATGGGGTCTGGAGAGTGGAGGGTGGAGAGTGGAATTTTTAGTATGGTGGGTTGGTAACCTGGTAGAATATTGGTAATACTTGGAAGCACAATCCGTGCTTGAAGTTGGAACTGATGTTTACGCGTCTGACGGAAAATACAGAAATTTTGGCGTCAGGGTTAGAATTAAGCAGCCATGCCACGCATGCGTGAAGAAATCCTTGGCCCGCGTCTGGCGGTTCGCTGGTAGCTTATACTTGTGAGATCTCCTTATTGGATAAAATGACGAGAAAGTTCCAAAGGGGTTAAAATATGTTGCATGGTTTTTCTTCCCCACGCGAATGTTGACCAATATCATTTGCTGGTCGCTCGAATTCTCGCACTATATTGAAGCTAGGGTTCATTCATCGAATACTCCATATAAGCATACGGATATCCTGGTGTAGAATCCACAAAAACGCCGAGGATGATTGTTGATCGCACACGGACCTGATACGAATAGCTGGATTCGTTGAAAATCTTCTTCTGGAGAGAAAAGTTTTTTATAAGGTTGGCACGACAGGGTTGTTGAGGCATTCATTCGAGTTCGTCGATATGCTTCTGTCGATCTGATAGACATCTTTGGCATCTTGACATTTCGACAACTTGCATTTGCTTGGTCGCGATTAATTTATCCATAGAACTGCGGAATGTAAGCAATGTGTAAGAAATTCGAGAGTTCTCTAAGTGAGTGAGTGCGCTACCGGCAGTGTGCCGTGACTACTGTCGTCGTCTGCGCATAGTCAAAATTTCCGAGCGGGCGAATTTCGGCTGAGTCCAACAATCTAGGATGTTTACAAGCAGACCAACCACTTTTTTTCAGCGAAAGCTTAGTTAGTAAATCTATTTAACTCAAGCTTCCTTGTCCCGCTGTCGGCACATCTCCTTGACTGACTAAAACGAGTCAAGCACTACGCCCAAAGTCTTGACTATAAACAAGGCGTTAGTTAGACCTTTCTTTCGGATGGCTTATCAAGTTTTCAAGTTTGAATCGGGCGTTTTCACCACGGAGAATAAGTAATCACCTCAATTGTTCTTGGTGTCTTCCATAAGTTCCATTGCTATGCATACCTCGGTACAGAGTATGCTTTGTATGGGGTAAGCTCTGGCTATTTCCGATGCTTTTTCGTCGTTTCCCTCGTGACCATTGACCAGTAAAAGTTAATCTGCCCTAGCTTCAGTCAGACATAAAAATTCCTCTACCCACAAAGAGGCCGAATCTAAGATTCTCTGACTCCGTAAAACACGAGCCACATTCAAGTCAATGTGCCTTCCCTTAAACATCCCATACTTATTTTATTCCATCTGTGATTAGTGAAAGTATTCAATCCTAAATTCCTAATCGAGTCAGGAGATCATTAGCTCACAGCTCCACAGGATGAGTGTAACCCCTGATATCCAGTTTGAGGCAAAAGTTTGTCTCCCACGGGGCAAGTCATGCCACAAGGGTGGAGTAATGCAATTGTCCCACGAACCCCACTCTCCATTCCCCAACCTCCAGATCATTTGATTTGGAACGAACCATCAATCGAATGCCCGTGGGGATGCTCTCGGTCCGATTACACAGGCTCAAACTACAACAGTTGTATGAAAATTAGCGACGTTGATATTTTATAAACAAAGGAATCACCTCAGTCAGAGTCACTTTCGAGGGCAGCTGGTTTACCCTGCTCTATCTTCTTCTTCCTGTCTGTGATATACTCAATGACCAAGGTAAATCCACCCCAGACAAGTCCTGTTGCGATAAACTGAAAAGCCCACGCGGCGACCAGATGCTTCAAGCTAGGCATTTGGAAACCTATTTTATAGAAATCCGCCAAATTGATACCGACTCTGTTCCCGTATGCTCTACCAATGAACCGTATCATTAAGGCTTCAAGTGGCGTTATGAGGATGGAAGCGGCCAATTCTCTAAATCCTTCTGCGGCAAGTATGGTTGGAAGCATGGTAAGTCCGGTTTTGCGATATTTGATGTCTTTCGATTGGCCAGAATCGTTTGCACTCCGTAACTCTGCCGACCATGTCCCAAGACCAAAAGTTGGTTCGGCTGGTGTAGATGTAGAATCGACATCAAAGCTGATTAGGGTTGGTCGCGCATCCTCATCCTCATCAACACTCATCGAGGCATTAGTATGGCGTCGAGATCGAGGTTCTATTCTTTCTAGAGGAGGTAATCCTTCAAGGGCGCGTAGAGTATCTTCTTCTCCACCGCGAACTGGGCCATTCAATTCGGTGTCATCCGGGGTGTCAAATTCCAAGATAGGAGCTTCTACCCCAAGTCCAGCAAACATACTCTCTCCTGTCGGTCGCGGTAAAGATTTATATATGGGTCGATACAAGAGGCGTGACACAATATACTTGATCTTTCCATGGAATAAAACAGCCACAATTGGGGCTGTAGAACGAACCAAGGCCAATGACCATGAGATAATCGAAATGATGTCTGCCGAAGGTGGAGGTTGCGCGCGAAATATTGATGTCTTCGAGAATGGAATTAATGACATTAATGGGGGTAATATTTGGTTAGATTTGACCAAGCCAAACTGGTAAAACATGGCAAACATTCGTAAGTGCAATGTAATGTAACGAAAGCCTATGTAAAGGCTGCCGAATTATTAGTTGCCGCAGAAATCTTTTTGGACATGTAAATACGCACAGTTTATCCGCTATATACTTGATCCATACTTCTTGCGGGGTGAGTTTCCTCTCATTTTCATCAAACATTTGATCTAGGACAACTTCCAAGAAGCAACCTACCCAGTCTGATATATGATATGCTATGACAGTGTGAAGCCCAGAGAAGCATACATTCGTGACAGATCTTCCAGCTCTCTCACGCTGGATCAGCGCTAGGATTCCAATATCAGAATATGATCTGTAGAGCTTCGATTTGTAAGTATAGCACTGCATCGAGTTGGTAGATCAACGCACCAAAACCCTTCGCCTAAACGCAATAACACCCCAAATACCAGCATGGAGCGTGGCACGGCCAGCTTCTAATATTCGTAGACCTCTGATTGTCTCTTCAATCTTTTGAGTGTTGTGTAGCTTCGCAGCTGCCCTCACAGCAGTCAAATCTTCAACAATACCCGTGACTTGCATTACTTCATTGGCTGCACGAATATTTTCACGTTCTCTCCGTTTTGTCTCTGGATTCCTTGGATGGCCATGTTCATCGTATATCTGTATATAGCCAGAATTCTCAAAAATATCTGGTGGAGTGGGCCAGATTACTTGATCTTCGTAAGGTGTTCGACCCTAGGATTTGTGAGTAGAAAGCCTTTGTGGGTATATCATTTTGGCGAACAGTATTTTATTAGATTTGGAGTTTCCATGAGTGTGTCAACTGTGAAAATCACTGTGAAAATACCAATTGAATGCGAGGTAATGAGACAGGACAAGTGGCGCAATAATTGTACAAGATGAGGAAAACCTTCGCCGGCGGGTTGACAAGAAAGAGGAAAAACGTACCAATGCCCACGCTGTCAGTGATTCAAGCCTTCCCATGATTACTGGTTGTTTATGTAGTGATTAGAACTATTGCTCCAACGCATGGTTTACCTTCCATGAGAATTGCAAATAGTAATAATCCGTAACATACAACGGAGACCAAATGATTTTGATGAAGAGAATTATCAGTAAGGTTAGGTAGCTACTATGTATTTCAACCTTCTACCCGCTACTCTGGAAGAATGACTGGGAATACACGTAGACACGTGACAATTTACGCTAAGATTAATCTTATCGTTCACCCCGGTCGACATCAAAAGATTTTTGATTGCAGAGAAAATATTGAGGTAAGAGGATATCAACATCATCAGCTTCAATTCCGGGATATCTAGACATTGTACCGAGAAAACGAGTTCGCGAGACTACTAATTCTGTCATCATGGCTACTAAAGCCCCTTACAAAACGACATTTGAACCGGAGCATACTATACAGCCAATTTATACTGGAGGGAGTGTTGCGCTTGATCAGACGGGGCGCATACTTGCTACAACTCTTGGGGAGGATGCATTATTGACCGATTTAAATACAGGGAAAGAATTGGCCCGGATAGAAGGAGTGAGTCGCTTTTCTGGTTAATTCAATCTTTTCCAATTGCTAACTCAAGCGTAAAGGATGGAGAGGTCATATCGACATTAAGTCGTAAGTCATATTGCGTTGATCCTTCCTGTTAAATATTATTAACAAACATGCAGTTACCCCATCTGCTTCTCATCTCATCATATGTTCGAGATCGCTGTCCATGCGAATTTACTCTTTGCGACCTTCATTGACCTCTGACCTTGCTCTCACCTACGAACTTCTTCGAACTCTCAAGCCGCATGCTACACCAGTGGTGGTTTTAGCTGTGGACCAGACGAGCACACTACTGGCAACTGGAGCAGCAGATGGAGTGGTGAAAGTTTGGGATATTGCCGGGGGTTACGTCACACATACATTTCGAGGTCCTAATGTACTCATCTCCGCCTTACATTTTTTCGAATTGGTCGCGAATGGTAGGGACGAAGAATTAGGCATTTCAGCACGAAATCGAAAGAAGGAACGTCGAAAGAGTGAAGCGGATGATGAAAACAATGATAGCGAGACCGCGAGAGGGTTCCGTCTCGCATCTGGTAGTCAGGATGGAAAAGTCCGTATTTGGGATCTTTACAAGAGAAACTGTGCTTCAGTCTTAGATTCACATGTATCGGATGTTCGAGCTTTAGACTATTCACCAGAAGAAAATGCGCTACTGACCGGAAGTCGAGATAAGACAATAATGTGGTGGGATGCGAAGACGTGGAAAATTAGAAAAGTTATACCCGTGCTTGAAGAAGTGGAAGCTGCAGGTTTTATCAATTCTGGAAAGTTCACATATACAGGAGGATCGAACGGAAACATTAGGCTTTGGCAAACGGAGAATGGCAGGGAAGTCACACAACCGCAGGAGAGCGGTGCGGAGGCAGATGCTATAGTGAACGCGCTCTCGTTCCCCGGCCTTCCTTTCATTTTATCAATTCAAGCGGATCATACTTTAATCCTTCACTCAACAACTCCCATGGAAACCGCTGATTCATTCGTCACCATCTCAGCCCTACCCCAAATTCGACGAATTTCGGGTACTCATGACGAGATCATTGATTTAGGGTTTCTTTTACCTGATAAATCCCTTCTTGCTTTAGCTACCAATTCTGAGGAATTACGGATTGTTTCCCTAAATCAGGGTTCTCCAACCGACTCTACAGAGTCTACAAAATATTTCGGTGCCGACGTTGCCCAACTAAAGGGACATGAGGATATCATCATCTGTTTAGATATTGATTGGTCAGGTCACTGGATTGCCACTGGCGCTAAAGATAATACTGCTCGACTTTGGCGAATTGATCCCGAAAACTCCTCATATACTTGCCATACAACTTTTACTGGACATGCAGAATCCCTTGGTGCTATTGCACTTCCTCACATGCCACCACCAGAATCTTCCGCCGCCTACAAGTCTCCCTTGGATCATCCTCCCAGCTTTATGTTGACCGGTTCTCAAGATCAAACTATTAAGCGCTGGGATATTCAAGCTCAGACAGTGGCTGGAAAAGCACCAAGAGCTTCATACACACGCAAAGCCCACGACAAGGACATCAATGCATTGGACATCAACCACACCTCTCAATTATTCGCATCAGCATCTCAAGATCGAACCGTCAAAATTTGGTCTGCCGATGAATTAGAAGTTCAAGGTGTATTACGTGGTCACCGTCGTGGTGTTTGGTCTGTAAAGTTCGCGCCGAAAGATACTCCAACTCTTGTAGGAGATACCGGCCCCGCTTCAGGAAAAGGATTGATCCTCACTGGAAGTGGAGATAAGACAGTGAAGATATGGAACCTTTCGGACTACAGCTGCCTGCGAACATTCGAAGGGCATACCAACTCTGTTCTCAAAGTGGCATGGCTGAGACTACCTGCTCCTGAAGATAGAAACAGAAAACACGTGCAAATAGCCACAGCGGGTGGTGATGGGCTCGTCAAGGTCTGGAGTGCGACAAATGGAGAATGTGAATGCACATTAGACAATCATGAAGATCGAGTCTGGGCCCTCGCTGTCCATCCTAAAACCAACATGATAGTATCAGGAAGCGGGGACTCAACGGTCACATTCTGGAAGGATACGACATCGGCGACGATAGCCGCAAGGGAGGCAGCCAATACCCAATTTGTGGAGCAGGAGCAAGAATTGCAAAATTTCATTCATGCTGGAAGTTATAGAGAGGCTATTGTTCTTGCACTTGCACTTAATCATCCTGCACGGTTACTCTCCCTTTTCACAACTGTTGTCACTGGCGCTCAAGAAGAAGGAAGTATGTCTGGTCTCAAAGCCGTTGACACTGTCCTTGCCTCATTATCCGATGCTCAAATCTTCAGTCTTCTTCTCAGAATACGAGACTGGAATACCAATGCTAGAACTGCATCTGTAGCACAAAGAATATTATCCGTTCTTGTGAAAAGTTACCCCGCTTCGAGATTATCGAATCTAAAGGTTAAGGGAGCTCAAGGGCAGAGAAGTTTAAAGGAAGTGTTAGATGCTCTGAGGGTATATTCAGAAAGACATTACAAGAGAATGGAAGAATTGGTTGATGAGAGTTATCTCATAGAATATACTTTACGGGAAATGGATGGTTTAGGGTTTATTGAAAATGATGGAGCTGGAGCGTTGGATATTGGTGGAGATACTGTTATGGTGTAATTTTGATAGATTCATGGTATCTAGCTGATTTTTTCGAGAAGTTATTGATGCACTTTATCGCTATGTATCGTACTGTTTCTTGGCACTTGTCTAAATCGTTGTTCATACACCTCCTATCCACTAGCAGATAGAGACCACAGAGCTTCATATAAACTCTAAGTGTTCCCGAAGACTTCACACTCTAGTCATTATCTTTTACTCCATAATACGCATCCGGATGATTTTATATTCATCCAACAATTTTCCATTTTCCATTTATCATTTATCATTTTTTTGAAATAAAATATAAATTATAATGTCCCACCCATCCTACTTCACATATCCAAGTGATCGATATCTTACCATCCTGATTTCCCACCGCTAAATAACAAATCCTCGGCGCAAAATATCATAAATGCAACGCATCTATTTGCATCATCTAATCTAGTAGACTGATTTTTTCTAGTAGATAGCCTTCCCTTTTATAGATAGATAGTATTTACCGTTGGCAATTGCTATATATATATCAATCAATCAATCTCAAGTGACCCCTTTCACCCCTCCCCTTTGATCCCTCAACACCAAATCTTACCGTCGATATCCCCATTCCCCTCGTTTCATTACTCGCTTGTATATAACCGCAGGGTTTCTTCTGCGTCGAGTTCGGTGGGCTTACTCTTGTGTATTGTGATTGGATTGGATTGGATTGGATTGGATTGGATTGGATTGGATTGGATTGGATTGGATTGGATGTATATTTATGGAGTCGGTGAAGATAGCGGGAATTGCGATGAGAAACTCGAAGGGGGAGAGTTGGAGACACCTACGGAATTAGTTTAGTTTACTTTACCAGAGGAGCCCATCCAACTCGCAGTCCCCGCATCTCAAGTTATCAACAGCAACCTTCAACGTCTTCACTTCCGGCTCCATCGACACAGCATATCTCCATGGCCAATAAGACCTTCTCCAACCCAAGGGGGCCCATATCGATATCAAGTTACCCTGAAAAACAGCAGCACTTGTTCGCATCAAACAAAATACGAAACAGGCACCAACAAACAATACCGTAGCTTGAAGAATCGCATCGCCATTCAACGCGTAGCCTCACGATAATTTCTAGGATAACCTCTCGAAATATATATATATCTCGTTTTATCCAGATCTCTCTGCAAAATAGCCAGACCGGTGTTCTTCATTATCAAAGGCAGACTGACCTTGAGATGGTTGGCGACAGTCCTGTCTAGTATATCTTGTCTAATTCTCCAACTCACGTCCTCTAATCCTCTAATATACCCATTACAATTCTACTCATCTATCCAGAGATCCCTTCCTATAAACAGAATTCATCCTTTAATTTTTTAATTTTTTAATTTCTTAATTTTTTATATTTGGAGATGTCGATATTGTGATTTGTAATTGATATCTGAAGGAGTTGAATCTGTTGGATTGTAGATTTTTTAATGGTTCGAGTTTTCATATAGATTAAATTAAATCTTTCCTCGAATCATTTGAATCTATCAAATGCTTCCCTTCTCTTCTCTTCCCCCCTCCTCTCTAAAAAGTGTCTAGAAAACCTTCAGATAAACCCCTATATTTACTACATGAATCGATAAAGACAACTCTCGAAAATATCACAATCACAAGCATAACGTAAAATCCATACACATCTATGAACAATTTTTGAATTCGTCTCCCGGGGAACATCGAAAAAGCAAAAAACTCAAACTCGAGGAAAAAAGAAACTGTCAAGGGAAGGGTATCAAAATGACCATCCCGCTTCTCGCTCTGTAGGCAAAGAATAAAGCCAGTCGCAAATATCGTACCATATTATCGTACATGATTTACTTTTCATATAACATTCATGTTTGTGCTCGTCCGTCCATCCATCCTGCCGTCTCGTATGTAACCCTTCGATCCCATCAAATCCCGTATCGACTCTAATCGTCCATAGGTTTATCCTCCAAACTGACCCCGACTTTTTGTTCCGCGGCTGGTTCTGGTACCTCACCAATGCTTCCTACACTATCTCTATTACCCGCTGCTACCATATCAAAATTCTTGCTCATCCTCGCCACGTTGCCATAAGGCTTTCTTCCTATGCTATTTCTCGAAACTTGCCCGCCTCGCCCTAAACTGTTTCTCTGTTCAACAGTCGGAATGCTAGTTCTCTTTTCTAAAGTAACTTCTTCCATTCCATCTCCGGATCCAGATCCGGGTACAGATCCAGGCATATATGTGGCGCTTGTGACGCTAGCCTCAGCCCCATTAGCCAATGATGACAGAGGAGATGGTTTGGGCTCAACGACTGGACTAGCTTCGGCTGATGATGGGACTTCAAGGCTCTGTCTCGTACTGCCTCTAGAATTTCTAGTGGAATCAGTTGTAGCTGTCGGAGATGTTTGTACTGGAAATCGCGTCTCGGCCGCAGGTGGTCCTGAACTCCTATCTCTGCGATGGCCACGTGGACCTGGGGCAGGACTAGTAGCGCGGCTTCTAGCTCCACCGGCTGCAATTATGGCCTTTTGTCTAGCTTCCATGTTGGCTCGTCGATTGCTTTCATCCGTGCTAATAGCTCTTGGTCTTCTGGTGTCAATATTTGAAGCAGAATTGAGCGATGAAGCTCGCTTAAGCTCGGAAAAGATGGCATCCTTGTGAGCAAAGAGATCGCGAATTAGACGGTATGAGTACTTCTCTTCCATGGTCATCGAGGTTTCGGTCTTTGGTCGAAGGACGCAAGGAGCAAGGATTGTTGCGAGCTCCGAGATGTAGGCCTCATCGGCTGAAGTGAGTTCAATTAATCTAGTGAAATGTGTCATGAGGGCATCCAGAGTAGCAATGTTGGCTAATCTGAGTTGACTGAGGGTATTTTGTAGAACCGAGATTCGAGCCGAGTCGGTGGATTCGGATGCTGGGGTTGAGTAAATCGTTTTCATAATTTCATAAACGTGAGATGACACTAAAGAATCTATGGCAAGTTAGTTGAGGTAATTCTTCGCGAGTTGGCCAAGGGAGTTGGATTTACCTGGTAATTCCAGTAAATATAATTTAAGAACGCTTGCAATGATAGGAATTTCATATGGCTCCAAAGCTTCTATAGGAAATGGTTTTCCGGTATTGAGAACACCTCGCACTCGATGAGTTTGATGCAAGGGAACGTCAACCAGCCAAACACTTCTCCTAGCTGCATCGCCTTCAAGGTCAGGATATCTGTTGTCGAGGAAAGTGAGAATGGTAGTAATGATAACTGGCACCCTCTTTCTATCCCCTCGAGCCCGGGCCTCCAGATCAACGCCGAAAGTTTGTTCGTCCGCAGAGTTGTAGTAATTTTCATAGACGATAACCTTTGGCGCGAAACCACCAGTGCGATAGTTTTCGAGAAGGTATCGCAAATCTCCAAGAGGTTGTACAGTTTCTTGGTAAAGCATCATATTGTCTACTGTGGATTGCAGACTGGGAATGACGTTACTAATCGTTCCAGAGAAGTCGAGAATGATCGTCTTAATAGCCTTGAGTCTATCAAGCTCACAACGCTCCAAATATCTCAAATGCTCGAAGATGGCCTCCTCCAGTTGACATCGCAAATGATCTAATTTCTTGACACCTTGCTTGTATCTCTCATCTGCTTCCGCGGCTTCTCTACGAAGACGATCGCCCGGGGTCTCGTTGGGATGTTGATTGTTCAAAGGATTCCAGCCCGCCAAATATTCAGAAACTGATCCAACAACAGGAGATTCTGCGAAATCTGAGTTAGAAGCGACAGAGAAAGTTCGGCCAACATTAGGCTTCTTTTCAGGGATCCCTGTTAACTGGAAACCCTTGGGTCGCCACTGGTAGAACATCTTGGAACTGTTTGCGAAGATATTGCCAACATTTCCAATCAATCGTAAAAAGCCATGCGAGACCAAATCTTGCCCAATGCGTTCGGCATGGCTGATACTCGTTGCTCCCATATATTTTTGGAAATATTCCACTGTATCTGCGCCGGATGTTGTATTTTGATATGTACCCAAGATTGGAACTTTTGTGTCGACCAGCTTGATTGTTTGTAAAAGGTGTGTCAAGATCTTCTTGATCTGCTCCGAACTGTAGATCTCATCACCAATCTCCAAAGACTGATCGTCCTCTTCATCATCCTTACTGCCGACCTTGATCTCTGGGATCTTGGCCTTGGGACTGTTTTCCGGATCCTGGAAAGCCAGTTTATTTTCCTCCTCAATATCTTCGACTAATCGACACTTATTAAAGTAATGACTGCGTAATTTCTTGACCAGCTCAGCTTGTTTGTCGTGAAGTTTTATACGCGCTTGAAGATCGTCCTGTGAATTTTGAACTCGATTCTCATGCGCATCACACCAGCGCGAAAAGGGGGCGACAACAAGATCTCGAATGCTTTGTGCGATTTTGCGGTGATTTTTTGAAGCTTCTACCATCTCCGTCCGCACTCCATCGTATGCCTATATTTGTCAGTCGACCACCCCTCATGTTGACCCAAGAGGAAGCTCTTCAATACCTTTCGAACGCTGGCTCCATCATCTCTACTGAAACCTCCTGTTATTTTATCCGTCGCCGGTCCAATCTCTCCTAATTTCAAACCATAAGCATCTTCGGCTTCGGCTCGCATTCGCGCAATGGTAAGAACTTGTTGATTCTCGGCGACTCCTTGCTGTAGTTTACCGAAGAGAACACCAAGACCTGTTTTGATGAATAGCATTAGTAAATGACTGCAGGAAAGGATGTGTACAGCGTGCAGAGAGGAAGCCCCTTACCTCCAGCATAGTCCCCAGACCAAAATGAATCCGTAAAACTGGGCGCCATTATTATGTACTCTATCGTTGATTCGTGTGACTTTCAATAATCGGGGGATTAATTGGGGAAAAAAAACGAAGAAGAATTTCTGATTTTGAAAAGGGAGATTGTTCAACGAATGACAGACTGGGCGTGAAAGGGAATGGTGGTTAAAAAAGCTGGCAGGGAAATAGAATCAGAAATAGAAGGATTAAGGATTGCGGATTGCGGAGTTTTAGCAGTGCAAGGGCCTTGAAGTTGGCGTTGATTTCGTTTTATCCGGGGGTGAAGCTATCACCAAAGTTGTTGGATAGACGTGATACAGTTGGTACTTTTGATTTGACGGGCCAACAGAGGAATGACTGGTAGATGAGTAGAGGTAGATGGATCGATGGGTAGATATATCGATGGGTAGATTATGTCGATAGGTATGTATATTCAACGATATAAAAACATATAAAAAGATGTAAATAAAAGGAGTTTGTAGTAAAGTCGTGAATCATAAGAAGATAAAATGATAGAACAAGTTATGGTTATTGAAAGATTAGAATTTGGATTCTCCTTATTATTCATAGATTATTTGATTATTTATTCTATACTCTAGTATTTTTTTATTTATATTAATCAATTTTAATATACGAGTAAATATAAACTTGCATTCACTGCACTTGTAATGCATTGCATTGCAATACTCACTCTCACTAGGTAGGTATATAGTAAATACCGGTAGAACTACAATTTCTTGAAATTTGCTCAACTGACGTTGCAGGGAAGGAAGTCAAGTCAAGGGGAGAAACTGGTTGGCTAATTGAGGCCTGAGATTAAAGGTTGAAGGCTCGATGAAGTTCCCGATGAAGTCCAAAAATAGCAAAGTCAGAAAATTTCCCGTGATCCATTAAAGGGGCTTAGCGTATTCGTGTCAATTCATTGGGTCAAACTGGGGAACAACTCCGGAGTACTCCGTAGTAGGGACTAATTACTAAAAGCTCTTGCCCTTGAAAAAAGACGAGGGGTGGAAATGACATGATCATGTGATTCATCTTTATCTAATAATATAGATTAGAATGCTTGGTAATCTCACTATCTCTCAACTTGTTGCGAGCCAACTTATCCAGATCTTATTTCTTATTTCTACCGTCACATACCGGTAGTCATGCCTTACACTGAACAGGATCCTCTACTATCAAGTGATAAATCATCCCCAGAAATCAAGGGTTCATCACCTCCAAAAATCAGTGGTGATGACCCGGAAGATACTCGAAATGGCTGCTTTGAACCAGCCACTGGCCGTGGGAAACGATCATTCAATGATTTAATGGCTGGGGTTCTGGGAATATGCTCCCTCCTTATACTGACCATGCTAATTTTACCCGATGGTTTTATCAATGACTCATTCAATCATGGTTGGCCATTTGGAAGTCAAGAACCAAAGACAGTCGAGGAGAGAGTGGGTAGAATCTTGACTGAAACACCACTTATAGGTATGGTCATCTGGCACACCTGGACGACATGAATTTCAGACTTGGCTAATAGCATATAGATGGACACAATGATCTTGCAATTTTCATTCGATCAGTTTATAAGAACCGCATCTATGATGAGAGCTTCACCGATGTCTTTGAAAATGGAGGAATGCCTCATCACGTGGATCTTCCTCGATTGAAAGCCGGCAAAAATGGGGGAGCTTTTTGGAGTGCATTTGCTCCATGTCCCTCAAATTGGAGTGATTTTTCTACTGAAAATTATGGTCATTGTTAGTGATGTTTTGCTGGTGTTCTAATTGCCTTTTTGTGCCCCTTTATATTCCTTCTCATCTTTTCTTATCCTTTTTAAAAGTTCCAGTGTATCCAACAGTCCGGACTCCAGTCCAATAATGAAAATCTTTCGAATATCTGAAGTGTTTGAATATGCAGATCTTCTGAAATATTGAATTCACTTTGAATATTGAACTGTTTTCAGATATTGAAAGTTCATGTCTAGTCTACTAGTTCAGACTTTTGAACAGCCTATCGAGAACGTTCATCGCTATTTTTCAGTCATACCGTCCCCCTTTCCTCAGTTATATCCTCTTATGTATCTGAAATATTTGAAATGGAATTAAAAATCCAACTAACTTTCTGATTTAGCCGTTGCATATACCTTATCCCAACTTGATCTCCTCGCTCGTCTCCAAGCCGCCTACCCTTCGCACTTCGCACTTCCCGGGAATAGTAGCACAGCTTTGTCGGCTTTCAAAAATGGCCAACTTATATCTCCATATATCATTGAAGGTCTTCATCAAATCGGAAACTCCATATCCAATCTCCGCCAGTACTATAATTTAGGGGTTCGCTACGCAACCCTAACACACAACTGCCACAACCGCTATGCAGATGCGGCACTGGTTGAGCTTCCAGGGGGTGACGTTGAAAAGTCAACACCTCACTGGGGAGGCGTCTCTCCCGCTGGTCGCCAACTCATACATGAGATGAACCGACTAGGGATGATTGTTGATCTCTCCCACACTAGTCAAGACACTATGCGATCAGTCTTGGGTTTGGAAGCGGACTGGCTGGGTAGTCTCGCGCCCGTGATCTTCAGCCATTCATCTGCCTATGCGATATGTCCTCATCCACGTAATGTGCCCGATGATATCTTACGACTCGTCAAGAAAAGGAATTCCTTAGTTATGGTCAATTTCGCACCTGACTTCGTATCATGTGTCGCAAATCCGTCCAATGCAAATGGAATTCCGGATTTCTATCCAAACAACTCAACGTTAGAACATGTGGCCAGACATGTCATGCATATTGGTGATCTCATTGGCTACGAACATGTAGGCTTCGGCAGTGATTTTGACGGTATAGAAGATACACCAGAGGGTTTGGACGACGTAAGCAAGTATCCGGACTTAGTAGCCGAACTTCTTAAACAAGGTGTTGGCGATAAAGACGCTGCAAAGGTAGTAGGTGGTAATATTTTGAGAGTTTGGAAAGATGTCGATGAGCTTGCTACACGGTTACAGGCGAAGGGGGAAAAGCCTCTTGAGGATGACCTTGCCTTAATGGCATAAATATCACCCGGCTTGTATATCAAATTTTTAATTTTTGATTGTTACGTTGTGTATTTTGTATATATATTTGTATTACAAACGTTTAACGCAACATATCACCTTGTTTGTACTCAATATTAGACAAAAGTACCTATAGTATGATCAAGACGAGACTAAATAATTTGGAGATGTTCGGCTCATAGATAGATATTGTAATGGGATCCGAATTGATTCAATTCTTGTTGTGAAGGAATGGAGTGATTTGTATACTCGAATATATTAACTATAGTTTCTGATTTTTTGATTTTTTGATTTTGTTGTAAAGGAATATGAGGCTTGATGAATACGTCGAAAATATGGGAGTGGGAATACAGAAACTTGGTGATGATGGACTTCGGGACTATTTGTTCATATGGAAGTTCATGGAGAATAATTGAAACTAGGTATAGTATTGCTTATATCACGTGACCTCAGATAACACTCCAGAGTGGGAGAAAGTAACTCCTGGTAAGCCATCAAGCCATCACACTGTTGGGCGCTACCCTCTGTACAAGGTTCGATTCTACTTGCCGCACAACTACACTATCTCAATTCACATGCATCGTGATGGGATGGCCAAAAGTAGATATCAATACAAGCCATTAAATGCATTCGATCCGATTCGGCTTTTGGTTCTACAGCCTTCAGTCGATATTACCGCCAGTATTCATTGCACTTTACACACGACAACTTTGACCAAAGGAATCTTACAGGGTTCTCCAGATGTTGGCTATTCTCAAGAGATGGCACTAGTGGTTGACTACTCCAGGAGCGTGGAAGATGTCTACACAGATTTGGCTCGCTACTGCATTGAAACATCTCCAAACGACAGAAAATTGGAAGTCCTATCACATATAGAAGGTGGCAAGGAGAGTTGGCATAAGGATAAAGAACTTGGTTTGCCATCATGGACACCTGACTGGACATTGAAAGGTTATCCCCGTCCTTACCGATATTTGCGAGAAATGGCATATGTCGGGGGTGGCACTGTGCCGAGTGCATGGCGTGGAAAACGAAAGAGTCATTATCAGTCGCTACAATGTTGGTGGCTCAAATCCTCCTTCGTATGCTCTGGTTGGTCGGCAGGCACTATTACTAAAATTTCACGAGCCATCACTCCGGTAAAAGCTGCCTGGAAGTTACAAAAGGAAGACGTTTTACTTTCATTACCAGAAAAAGATTCCATTAAAGAGGGCTGGACCAGGGCTTTGACCGGAATATATAATCGATGGTGCAGTACTATTGAACCTCTTTATCATGATATTGATATGACGGAACCACCCCTTGGAGACCCTTTAAGGCCTCGCCTACCACTTACCAGTATGTTTACTAAATCTGGTTCGGGGCTATATGCGCTTAAGGAGATTGCTTCGACTCTGTCTCTGGATGACCTGCACTCTCGTGAAGAAAATGAAGATTTTTTTCGGAGCAGCGTCACCACCGCAAGCTGCCTCGCTTCCACATTAAGTATCATCCTATGGGCCCATGCCGTGATAGAAAATGGTGAAATATCCGAGACGATCTTTTCCGAGGTTCTTTACAACGGAAAGTTTGCCACGCTGGTAGATGAAACTCTAACTCTAGTGCCAGCAGCAGCTAGAAAAGGAGATGTTATTTGCTTTCTAGCAGCCGATTTGACCACTCCTTTTCTTCTTCGATCAAAGCGTGTGCGATTTGCTGATTTGGAGAAGGAAAATAAAAAATATCTCTCCGGAGTCTTGGAAGCATCCTACTATAAATATTCAGATTATACGTTGGTGGGCGAATGTCACATTGACACTCCGTGTTATACTGCTGAGTGGAAATCGATGCATCGGGCCATTGATGAGGCTCATTTGAGACGAATCAAACGCTATGAAGATGAATTGGCTGGGAAATTGGATGATGATACCCGTCGTAGACTCGAGATCTTTCCAATCAGCTAATTGTTCATTTGATCGACTGCAAGAGTTCATTGGGAACAGCTGTATCAAACTCCACATTAGCAATGAAGCCAAACAAATGTCGTGTCGAAGAGTTATCTTAGAAGCCAGAATAACAAATGGCGACAACATGTTCTTAGTGAGCGGAGATAACACCACTATAGTAGCAGGACTACAGCAAGCTAGTCAATTTTCTACAACACCAAAACCTCTGAGAACGAAATAAAAACTATCAAGGCTTTATTGCAGTCACTTAACAGATTCATTTCAAAGTTGCGACGACCGTTGGTTAAAAGAATTTTGGTGTATTTTTGGTAGACAGTCGTTTTTTCTCGCTAAAACAAATCATAAATATGCCTCTACGATTGATAAAATCACCCTGCAGGTATTGATCAGAGCGTTTCACAAGTCAGGAATCTTTCCGGTGGTTTCTGATTTCTACACATCCATCAATGCTGGGTTCAAATACGGCGCAGTACCATCACATTCGTGAGTGAATTCGGAATCTCTAAGAAGATTGGATTCCTAACCTTGGAAGCTGCGAACTTTTCTGTCTTCTACAGCGCCGGGTGATAGATTAACCCCCACTTTCAAGCGAATAGCTTCAATTTAGCTATTTTGGGCGTATGCAATCTTGGAGCTTCCCATCGAACTTCTTGTTAGACTTCTAAAAAAAAATATCATCTTCTACCATTAATTTCTCAACCCTTACCTAATACTCTAAATCGATCATGTCTACCTCAACACCCCCTCGAAAAATACTTTTCATGACAAACAGCGAGTATGGCCAGAGTAACGTGGTATTCGCAACAGCCTATGAGCTTATTCTCAGCGGGGTAGAAGTTCATATTGCTTCATTTGAAGCACGCGCCCTTGCAGAAGAAGTCTCTGACATTATCGACTATGGAAATCTTCGTTCGCCCATTCGATCACGAATCGATGAATTGAATGCTGGTGAATATGGTCCAATACCAACGGGTAGTCCCAAAGCAGTTTTTCATCCGATCGACTGCCCTGGGATGGTGGAGAAACTCGCATCAGTCTTGCCTGATCAGGAAGGTCTACGGCATGGTGTTGGGTTTCGAGAAGCATGGAGAGTCTATGCGAAGATGGCAATGATCTCGTCGTCCTATACTCCTGAAGAATATGTAAAGGGAGTTAATTCTTGTGTTGAAATTGTTAAAAGTGTTAATCCGGACGGTGTTGTGGTGGAGAAATTTTGCTCGCAAGGTTTTGATGCATGTGCAGTCTTGGGCAAGAAAACTATGAGTATCAACCCAAATAGTTTTAAGGATACTTTAGCCCAAGCTCAACCAAATGGCTTCTCATTATGGGGTCTGGCCGCGT
Source organism: Sclerotinia glacialis (assembly GCA_002162575.1). NCBI lineage: Eukaryota > Fungi > Ascomycota > Leotiomycetes > Helotiales > Sclerotiniaceae > Sclerotinia > Sclerotinia glacialis. The sequence continues at coordinate 22,634 of NGKH01000041.1, read as the reverse complement.
ACGTCGTTTTCTCCATCTTTCAAACAAATCCAATCTAACAGTCTGATTAGTGTATGTTCGGGTTTCAATTTCCCCCTCCCATGGTATCTCATCCCCTTAAACATCATCCTCACGATTCGACTCATAATCATCATCGTCACAAGTCCGAATATCAAAGCCATCGAAGCTGGACGTAAGAAAGCCAATATTCCCGGCCAATATCCATTCTTTGTTCCATACTCCAAAGATATCCATTATTTGCTTCCCACTGGACGAGAGTTTGATCTCAAACTACCATATATTCCGGAGAATGTGACAGCCTGTGGTCCCCTTACTTTCGCCTCCTATCCACTCCCTCAAAGCGATCCCGAACTCCTAGAATGGTTGGAGAGAAAACCAACCGTGCTCATCAATTTCGGATCGCATGTTAATGGAAGCATAGATTTTAATCGCAATCTTGCAACCGCAGTCCGCATCCTCCTATCCCACAATCCATCCATCCAAGTGCTTTGGAAACTCAAACCTACACCCTCGGGGGCCGATCCCGCGATCGAGGAAATCCTCGCACCTATCACCGCTCAAGTAAAGCTTGTAAAATGGCTCAAGGCAGAACCGATTTCTATCCTTCGATCTGGTCACATCATAGCTTCTGTTCATCACGGCGGCGCGAACTCGTATTTCGAGAGTGTTGAGACTGGGATTCCTCAATTAATCCTGCCTTGTTGGTTTGATACGTATGATTATACCGAGAAGATGGAGTTTTTTGGCATTGGTGTGTGGGGAAGTAAGAATTATGCTCCTGATGTTGATGGAGAAGAATGTGGAAAGGCTTTGATTCGAGTGACAGAAGATAAATCTATCAAGGGGAAGGCAAAAGAAATGGGTGAACTTGTTAGAAAGAAATATGGGGGAAGGAAAGATGCCGCTCGAAAGATATTGGAGTTGATCGAGGGCGAGTTTGGACTGCAAAAGAAGTTGTAGTATTTTTGGGTCTTGGTCTTGGGTTGGTAGAGCTTTTGGGTATTGGAAATGGTACGGGATTATGAAGTAGAGGGAAATGAAGGTATGGATTTAAGAAGTGGTACTTTCACACGTTCTTGTGCTCAAGGCCATGACTGCTGTGCATTCGAGTATAGTCCCACGAGACTTTCAAGGGATATATGAGCCAGCGAAACATTTCTAAATCAATTGGGAAAATTCACAATACCTCCCCAGGCTAGGTAGCAATAATAAAATACATTCTTGACATTTATTCTGCACGCAACGTTTTGTGTTGTTTTCTCCTCCTCCTCCTTCTTCTTCTTCTTCTTCTTCTTCTTCTACATCAGTGTAAAGCAATTTACTCGAAGAAACGGAAGCAGAAGTAGGCGGAGCTGATGATTACGATCTGTATAGCAAATTCCTGATTAGATCTTCTCTCACGGTACGGAGGACAAATCAAATCATATAGCGCCAAGTGTACAAACATTCTTCTAGACCAATATCGCTAAAATAAGCAACACAACACCACACACAAAAAGAATAAGAATAAAAAAAATGAATATCTCAACCATATCACAGCACATCCCATCATATCATATCACATCGTATCATCCGATATTCCATCGCCAAACACGAAGCTTACATACATACAGCAAGGTTACATAACACACACACATACTGCAGAGGCCCTCACGTAATCCGATACGAGGCGGGGCCTTTCTTTGAAGTAGTTAGATTGATTTTCCTCTATCACCAACACATTGCTGTTTTCTATTTTCATCGTCCATCGTCTATCTTCTTTCTATGGTAAATGTAAATACATACGGGAAGGATTGAAGATTCGGAGAATTAATCATATTTACGATATATACGGATTCTTGATTCTTGCTATTTATTGCCGAGGTGGTTTTTAGCTGGTTTCTATCTCTATCTAGTTTATATCTAGTTTATCTTTATTTATATATCTATTGTATATCTATTGTGAGACTTTACATCCCAAGTGGGTTTGGTGGTAGGATCACCAGATGTAAGATTACAGTGATGCGGGGTCGATGAATACCGTGTAGAGACATTCGCTTATTCAACCCTCGATAGGTGAAGTGGGCGGTTCGCCACTACCGGGTATGTACGACGATAACGCGAATCTATGATCTTTGTGTTGTCATCGTATCGGTCAGTCTAGTCTACTAGAGCATAATGGATACGATCTTCACGCGGTCTCTACAGATGCGACACGGAAATGGTGAATACGAGCTGGATATTGAATATCGCGTCGCTCTGTCCGGATGACAAACGAGCAATGTAAACTGGCTAGAGCTCGTAATGGGGAGAGGCGAAGTAGAGCGATGCAGATAGATTCATGAAAAAGCAAGGAGTTGTGGGGATGGTTCGGGTAGTCTATTCCCAGCGCTGGAATATGTATATAAGGACTTTGGATGCGCGTCGAGTCGGTGTATTCCCTCCATCATCATCAGTTTCTATCTCTCTCGCATATACTCTACTCGAGCTTTAAACCCAATAATTAGTTTCAACAGAGCACTTAACGACCAAATCATGGTTTCGATCCGCGCTCTCGCACTTGCTGCTTCAGGCATTCTTTCCTTCGTCTCGGCCGCTCCAACTCTGGAGTCGAGACAGGATGCGTGGTCTCCGGGTACTTTGAACAATACGCGGGAATTCTATCTTCATATGACTGTTACGGATGGAGATTACACACACAATGGATGGGTTTGTAAGTTGCAGTCACAGTTCACAGTTACAGCATATCTCACACTGCCCTTTACTTTCCCTATACCCCCAAACCAAATTAAACCATTCATCCATTCATCCATCCACCCACCCATCAGTAAAACCCCAACTAACACCCCCCAGTAGAAGCCTACCACACAGGCGCCGGCACGGCAGACCCCGTGTTCGTCGACCCCCGCAACTCGACCGGCTCCCGCATGTATTTCAACACCTCGCAGCTGCAATTCGACGTAAGCCCGTACCCCTTCAGCATCAACGCGCAACCATCGGATACCAACTACGCGCGCTGGGAACCGGTGACGATTAGTTCTGGCTATGGAACGGGCAGCTTTGTCAATGAAGGGAGCGCGGGGTTTCAGGTGCAGGATGAGGAGGCGGATGGGTGGGTGGTGTGTGAGTGGAGTCATGGGTTGAATGCGCCGCAGCTTTTTCAGATGATTAAGTATTTTGATGCGCCGGATCCGTATGTGGTTCCTAGTAGCTGTGCGAGGGTTTTGTTGTTTCCGGTTTGGATTTAGGGGGTCAATGGGGAGTTGGTGGTAAGTTGGTGGTGAGTTGACGTGTGTTGATTGTGGGGGTTGGGTAGTGGACGTGGAAGAGGTTAGGAGATGATGAGTTTGGGGGGTTTTTTGCGGGTTTGGTAAACGGAGGAGATGTTGGTGGATGGCGGGGATGTTGGGAGATCAAGGAGATGGATATTAGACGACATAAAGTAATAATAATTTGTCGAACCGAAATACTACTAAACCTTGCCTTGCCTCTAGAAAACCCTCATCCAATATATGAATCATACTCCTATGCCATGCTCAAACTGATAAAAGATTTATTTAATCAAGAATTTAAACATAGCCATCCATCCATCCATCTTTTGCATCCATTTATTACCCCCGTAATCCCATAACACCCTTTAACAGCGATTGAGGCCATCACAATTAATAAAGCTTCTTTTTATATATAAGTGTTCACTCATTCACTCACTTCCTCACTTCTCATTCTTCGCCCGGCATAACACCATCAACGCACCTTTCTACTCTCCAAAGTAACCAACCCAGTAACCAACCCATTACTATAACCAACCCACTCTCAAATCCAACCATCTCCCGAGTCCCGCACAGATAATGATATCCATCTACTCATCTACCCATCTACCCACCTACCCGTATATAATTATAGAAAAGCCAATACCCATGCGACAGTACCTAGCAAGCGGCGCCGAAAATACACATTTATAGACTAGTTCACTTGTTCACTAGTAAACTAGTAAAGTAGTCAAGAACAGGGCGCTTAGATCAGTTGGTGATCAAGAGGAGATAGGACGTGTGGACTTTTGCTGGGTTTGAAATGTGTACGGGGTTTGGTTATTGCTTATATCTACCTTGTTGGGGTAGTCTTATTATAGCATAGCATAGCATAGCACTATACACTACGTATACAGGATATCGTTTAGAGGATAAAATAATAATAATAATAGATAGTTGAGAAACAGCGATAAAGATACCTTACACAATACCATACCTCGGACCCAAAATAAGATTTCTTCTTAGGTTAAAAGTCTGTGCGAAAATCTCGTCATAAGTTGTTTTATCATCTCTCGGCCGGCCTAGCGTCTATTTCCAAACGTCTATTGTTCCCGGGTAGGTCTCGACTCCACAGGAAGTTTTCCATATCCCCAGATAGCATCGTCATGAAAGTTTCGGATAAATAACTCTTGTGAGGGGAGGACTTTCTGATCATCAAGTGTGCATGAATATCCATCTATCGATATCGAATGAAAAATAACCATTTATGAAACCGGAAAGTCTAAAAACTGACAGGCTGTTTGCCAATTATGGAGAATCCGATATCAGTAAAGAAACTTCCAAGCATTGTTGAAGTGGACAAAGCTTGTGTCGCAGACTGGGGCCGAGGGAAGACAAGTGACATATACTCATGAACCACAATTCAAGTCCAGAACCATATAATGGATGTGAATCTCCCATTTAATAGATTATTTTGGCATATATATTAGCAACAGTATATCGACACAGACATAATGACCATGAGAAGTCCTACAATAACACAACACCCCCAACCATTGAGGGCGAGTCCCGTCTCAAATGAGGATGATGAAGTTCAAACCCGTTTAGACGATAGTCGATTTCGTAGTTTTCCACCACCAAGACGAGCTGTGCAACGAAGCAATATGCCAATAACAATGCAAGAGTTTGAATTTCCTAGAAGGTCAAACGAAGCCATAAGACATTTTCCGACTATCGGTGAAACTCGGTATACAGAAGTACAACCATACAGAACAAGTGAGGATGGCTTCGTCAGTCTAACAAATGGGGACACTGTCATACAAAATAAGAGAGCGAGTAGAAGTCGACCATGGATGCAAACCCTACAGACACAAGATAGGATACGAAGATATAGAAAAAGGCGACCAGTGACGACGTGGATGAAATGGATGAATAGTGACTGGAAGAATCGTGAGTGATCATAAATATATATTTGGGATTTTACTAACTGTAGCAGATATTGTCGCTGTTATTGGAGAATTGATTGGGACGACGCTTTTTCTTTTCTTTGGCTATGCAGGTATCGAAGTTGCGAGACTTCAAGGTCGCGAGCCACCAGATCTCGAGGTCTTGTTTTATATATCAGCAACTTTCGGAGCCAGTCTTATGGTTACTGCTTGGATATTTTTTCGTATTAGTGGAGGATTGTTCAATCCAGCGGTAAGTGTAAGATTATTGTCGAGGAAGCTTTAAGCTAACATTGGTAGGTAACACTGGCACTTGCCTTACTAAAAGCAGTGTCACCAGTTCGTGCTGTTCTTCTTGTAATCACACAACTTGGCGCTTCATGTTTAGCAGCTATTCTCGTAAAAGAGATTTTCCCGAATCAACTTGATGTCGCCACCTCACTTGGAAGCGGCACTTCTATGGCTCAAGGGTTCGTTATCGAGGCTATTACTACAGTAGCTTTGATCTTTACTATCATAATGCTAGCCGTGGAGAAGCACAAAGCAACATTTGTAGCACCCATAGGTATCGGGTTGGCTCTCTTTGTTGCTCATATGGTCGCTGTTCCATTTACTGGGGCATCGTTGAATCCAGCTCGTAGTTTTGGTCCATCAGCGATTGTTTGGAACTTTCCACGAGAACATTGGATATATTGGGTTGGACCACTTTTGGGGGCCGGGTTGGCAGTTCTTTTCTTCAGATTAATCAAGTTGCTTGAGTATGAAATGGCCAATCCTGGACAGGATGGAGATCCTGAAAAAGATCCAACACAGAACCCTGAACATGATGTTGCACAGCATGCCAATGAAAGAGAGGAAGAAGTGCTTGGATTGAATGACGGAAAGTCGTGGTATAAAGATGAGTCTAGTATTGGATCGATGAGAAGAAAAGGTTCCGTCAACAGTTTTATAGGAAGTAGGGGATCGATGGATCGAAGGGGTGAAATGTGGGGGAGATTAGATGATGTGGAAGCCCAATGGCGACGACATCAGTATGGAAATTTCATATAAAGGACATTCTGCAAAATCCACGAAATTCTTGATAAAGCCGTAGTGAATAGACTGTAAAAGATTCAGAACCAATTCTGTTGGCTCTTGCTGTCTCCTCAAATCAACAACGTTCATTATTGTAGGTTACTGTAGATTCTTGGAATGATTGAGTTATCTTAAGGAGATGACAATGACTTCTGGCTTAATACATTACCACTCAACAACCATCAGTCTCACTTCACTCGGAGAAATCGCTGGATCATCCTAAGTCGATGAGCTAAGCCGCGCCCTCAAGAGATAGAGGGCTTGAGCCATGGAAAACAAATGCCCTGCGATTGTAGTCCTTGAATCATTTATCTCGGAACTGATATACCTTCTGATATACCCCCCATTCATATAATTTGAAGTATTCAAGGCCCAGTCTTTGAACGACTAGCAAAACTATGTTAAAATGTGCTCATTGTATCTCAGGAGTATTTTCGATGCGGTAACACTGTCATTCAGTGACTGACTGAATCTAAACTCTACCAGCCGGGTGAGGATGAGCCTGTCTTCCCCTTTTGTGTATACAGAATACCACATCACCCGCGGATTCGGATGAATCTGTCTCCTCCTTTTGTTATATACGAAATGCTATACCACCCGTATATTGGGATGAGTCTGTCTCCTCCCTTTGTATACATGAAATACCATACCACCCACACATTCAGATGAGTCTCTGTGTTGTGGTCTTCATGTGTTGAATGCATAATAACCTCAAGTCTGTATAATGAATTCCGTCTCACCCACCAAAACTGCATTGATGGTGTCAATGCTCGGCCGGAAAAAAATTCCAATTCTGAATAACTCCATGTCAAGAAACTTCCTGCAAAGAAAAATCAACAACCATTTTCGAATCCACAGATATCTTTACTTGCAAGTCGCAAACATGGCGCAAGCAGTGCAAGTCTACTTCACCACTACATCTCAAGATATCGAGTTACCAGAGGAAAAGCAGCAATTGCTTGTTCCTACCAGTAAGTTTCAAGTTCAATTGAAATTTCTCTCAGGTCTTTGTCCAGAACTAATCAAAATCGAATAGATGTACGAAGATATGGACTTTCACAGATTCTCAACTCCGAGGCAATGCTCGATACCTCTTCGCCGATACCATTCGATTTCTTAATTAACGGCACATTCTTGCGAACAACTCTCGATGAATACCTCACTGCGAGTGGATTATCCTCCGAAACTACTTTAACCTTACAATACGTGCGAAGTTTGATCCCTCCTCTTTATGAAGCAAGTTTTGAGCATGATGATTGGGTCAGTAGTGTGGATGTTTTATCGGGTAGCTCTGCTGTAGGAACTTGGGGTAGCAGTTCGGTTGAAGCCGGACAAGAGCGCATACTATCAGGTTCTTACGATGGACTTCTCAGAGTTTGGAATAAATCAGGTCAGGCTATTGCGACATCTGCACCGGCCAGTGCTGGCGGACATAGCTCTGGAGTGAAATCGGCGAAATTCCTCTCAGCCAAACAAGTTGCATCAGCAGGGTTGGATCGCACAATAAGGATATGGAATTATTCGGAGGCGGAGGATCATTTTTCTGCGCAATTGAAGCCAACTTTGGAGTTATATGGTCACACGGGTAGCATTGACTCAATCGCAGTCCATGGACCATCGAATCGCATCCTATCCGCTTCAGCAGACGGACAAATTGGTTTTTGGACTTCCCACAAATCTTCAGCTCCTGAAGTAAATGCTAGTCTTATTTCTGGACCATCTGCTAAACGACGCAAAATCACAACTTCTACATCTACTCCTCAACGTGGTCCTCTATCTCTCATGGATTGTCATAATGGACCTGCAACTGCTGTCATCTTCAATCCTGAGGATTATACTGTTGCATACTCTGCTTCTCAAGATCATACCATCAAAACACTCGACATTACAACCTCTAGCATTGTTGACACGAGAACTTTATTGAATCCTATACTGTCATTATGCGCCCTACCAGGAATCGGTCATCAAATAATAGCAGCAGGGACAACAGCACGTCACATTGCTCTAATCGATCCTAGAGCTTCGGCTGCTACAACACAAGCCATGACACTTCGTGGACACACCAATTTCGTTTCGTCGATATTTGCGGATCCTGTTAGCAACTATGGTTTAGTATCAGCAGGCCACGATGGAACTTGTAGGGTCTGGGATCTTAGAAGCACAAGACAAGGAACGAAAGATGAGGGACTTGGTGTTGTAGGAGAGGCGGTTTATATCATTGAGAGAGAAAGTAGGAAAGACAAAACGACTAAACCGGTGGGCGGTGAGGGAGTCAAGGTATTCGATGTTAATTGGGATAAGGATGTTGGAATTGTTAGTGCTGGTGAGGATAAAATGGTTCAAGTGAATAGGGGAAGAGGTGTTACGAGACCCGAGAGATAGTTTATATACCCCTTTATAATGACCGAGTGGATTTATACTTGAAATCAGAAGAGGATCATACAAAAACGCTCTGCTTCATTTGATTCGTGTATTTCTGTCTGGGATGATGCTAAACTGCCTATATACACCGACAGAAATCTCTTTACTGAATTCTCGCCCAAGTTTTTATACGCTTTTTACCCCATTTTTATGCCCTTTTATGCCTTTTATGCTTTTAATAACACTATTAAGATTATATCATGGTCTTTTATCCTTACTCTAGGTATAATGAAAAAGGCTTCTTCTAAATTTTGTCATGGGTCCCATAAAATTTACCCCAGGCGATATTGTAAAAAATTGGCTAGTATTGCATCATATTTTTTCGTCCAATTATGATGAAACCCCCAGACTTTTTGCAAAATATTAATTATACTTATAAATACACATTCCAGTGGCCACTTAAATGAGGGTATTCTCCATCTTACACATACTCAGAAACATTTCTATTTCTGGGTGACCTTTCCGTCCCCAATTATACTATATATATATTGTGTTGCAGGGTCTGAGAACAAATTTCCGTGAGAAGGTCAACAATGTCGCTTCCGGATAGAAAGGATATCCTTCATGATACATCCGACCATGTGATCAGTGATGGTCCTCCAATTGACCCCAGTAGTGGGCTTTCTCGAGGGTTACAAACTCGACATTTGAGTATGATGGCACTTGCAGGTAAGATTATTAGCCCCCCTCTTTCTTTCTCCCCCCCCCTTCTTTCCTCGGCACTACCCTCATAATCAATCTAACCCCCCACTTCCCCCCCAGGAATCATTGGACCCGGTCTTCTTGTCGGTTCAGGTGGTGCATTAGCATCTGGTGGACCAGCTTCCCTCCTGATCGGATTTGGCGTCATTGGTTTAATCGCCTTCTCTATTATGTAATCCCTCGGAGAGCTCACCACTTTGTATCCCGCCTCGGGTTCCTTCATCTCATTAACATCGCGTTTTTTTGACCCTGCTTTTAGCGTTGCAGTTGGTTGGAACTACTTCATCATCTGGGCGGCTGTTCTCGCAAATGAATACAACACCCTGTCATCCATCTTTATCTTCTGGAGCGACAAAATTCCTCTATGGGGATATTTCATCATCTTCTGGTTTGTGTTCCTCGCTTTCCAATTATTAGGCGTAGCCGCTTTCGGAGAAGCAGAGTTTTGGCTCGCACTCCTGAAACTTGGAGGCCTGGTTGCCTTCTTCGTCTTTTCGATTATTTATGCCGCGGGAGGCCTTCGCGGACAAGAACATACTCTCGGATTTCAATACTGGCATGACCCCGGTGCTTTCGCGGATGGCTTTCGAGGGGTTGCCAAAGTTTTCGTGTTCTGTTCAACGTTTTACGCGGGCTGTGAATCGATTGCTGTGGCGGCGGCCGAAACCCGCAATCCTGAACATGCGGTTCCGTTGGCGATTCGACAAGTTTTCTGGCGTATAATCTTCATCTATATGGGCTCGGCTCTCTTTTTCGGAATGACATGTCCGTGGAACGCTCAGGGCTTAGCCAGTGCAGGATCCAAGGCGTTGAGAAGTCCGATGACGGTCGCGATTCAAAATGCCGGATGGGAAGGGGGGGTGCATTTGGTAAACGCGTTTATTTTGGCTACGTGTTTGAGTGCTGTGAATAGTTCCATTTATATTGGATCAAGAACTATCCTGTTCATGGCACAAGAAGGACATGCGCCGAGATTTTTGAGGTTTACGGATAAGAGAGGTGTACCCCTCTACGCGATCTTATTCACGAATCTTTTCGGTGCATTGAGTATGATGAATGTTTCATCCGGTGCGGGAGCCGCATATACTTACATAGTTAACCTCTCTGGCGTATCGACATTTCTCGTCTGGGGCTCCATCTCATTTATCCACATCCGATTCCGCGCCGCGTGGAAAGCTCAAGGGAGAAGAATATCCGATCTACCATTCGTTTCCTTCGCTTACCCATACAATGCCTATTTTGGATTGGCGGCCAATACTTTTCTGGCACTCGTGCAGGGTTGGACAACTCTGAGTCCGTTTCGTGCTGGAGATTTCGTCGATGCGTATATCCTGTTGGCACTCTTCCCGCTGATTTGGTTCGCGTACAAACTATGGTTCAAGACGCGGATTTGGGATTTGAGAGATATTGATCTGGATGAGGGGAGGAGAAATGATTTGGATCTTGCTGTAGAGGGAGGTTTTGAGAGTTTGGGGGATGGGGTTCAGAGTGCCACGGCGATGAAGGTGCCGTTGTGGAGGAGGATTGTGAAGAATCTTTAGATGCTGTTTTGAGAGTTATTCCTATTATATATCCCGGGTTGCATTTCCCTCTATTTTGCTTTAATGGCTTTTACTTCTTGATGTGGAATATTTTTAATGCTATGTTACGCGGTACTTAATTAATCGCACTGCCTTTCAACAGAGCACAGTGTCTAATGAGCCCAGACGCCGCTATCCTCCTACACAAGTACAGAAACGATTATCATATTGTAGTACATTGGTAAAGTCAAATCGCTCCCCACCTTCCCCCCCCCCNCCCCTAAAAACACTTTTACTTTTTGTTGTATTCGTTTCTCTTCTTTTCCGATCATACATTGTGCTGGCTGGTGAGAAGGAATACTCCTCTCGCAGGCGCAGAACATCTGAACCGACTTCTATAATCAAAAGTCCTCAAAGAAAAGAGATGGTGGACTTCCTTCAGTCTTATAGCTTTTAATAAAGGGACCTACCTAGATTCATGAATACCATGCCATGCACGACCGTATTTGGGGTTCAAATTATTTCTGTCCGATGAATTGATCTACCGAGGAGAAATATTTATCTGAGAGAGATAAATCTGTATGCATATTATAATTGAAATTGTTATGCTAGCACAAATTACGGGAAATATCTAGCAATGGAAGAGTTGAAAAAAAATTGAATCTTGACTCGTTTATTGTATGATTTCAACCACATATTTGAGTGGGCTAACAAGTAGCTATTGAAGTGCTTGTGATTGGTCGGTTGATTCAGATTCGAACCAAATTCAATCGATGCTAAGAAAGGAGCGGGTAACTGGTCTGGGCTGCTGCGTGTCCTTCTCCCACCGGTCATCTGTATTGCATCATATATAGTTCTAGGCTCTATGGGTAGCATCAAGGCGTTTCTATCAAAATGAGCATTAGCTCCTAGAGTTCCTGGTCACGGGACAGATTGATGACTTGATTAGCTGCACGAGCTGCATAGTTTTCCATTTACAGGATTCAAAAAAGGAGTAAGAGTATCTCAAGTCAAGAGCAATATTTAGATTCATCCATGAGAAATTCAAAAATGCAACGAAATTTGAAATTGACAGTGTAAAACCAAGTTCTAGCTACCCATTAAAATAATACAAAACACCAAGAAATCCCCTAAAAGCGTATCAACCGATCGTCTGTGGCCTCATGCCTGGCCAGTTCCCTGATTCCACAAAGCCCTTGCTGAAACCGGCGCAACTTAGAGCTGTGCCTTTTGGAGGTTATTGGCGAAGTTCATGTTGTTGAATGGGCAGATAGCGTCACCAAATACTTTCATCTCCAAGGCATCCTTGGTCTCCTTTGGGAAGAAATCATACCACATCATGGGCAAATCTCTTCCCTTTGTGTTTGTGAATTGCAACTCGTGGTTGGTTGGAAATTGGACAAAGTACTCGACTTTGGGTCTGGTACCCTCTGTTTGTGGGCTGGTTGTCTTCTTGAGGCTTCCGTGGCCGGAGGCGGCCCCGCCAATCAATGAGGGGTTTGCGACTTCTGGGTTGTTGGTCCAGATGACAACGTGCTCCCAGTCGTGGCGATGACCTCCGATCACATTTCCAGCGGTTGGCTGGTCCTTGGGGAAATCTGTTCAGGTGTGTTAGAGAAAAGGATAATAAGCGTATGGAGCATTGAGATCACTTACACCAGGCATACATAATACCATATCTGCCACCAGACCAGCCAGCACGAACATAGGTTTGACCCTTGGCTTGATCACGGCAGCCAGCAGAGACATTGCCGGTGTCTTGAAGTCCGCCACTATGAAATGTGTTAGTAGAGTGTCATTTGAACAGAAAGAGGGATTTTCGTACCTCCAGTTACCCCTGCCGTCAACCGCGCTGTATGGTTGGCATCCATGAGCAATGTGGATAAAAGGCTCAAATCTCCTCAAGGTGTTACCGAGGGCACCGCCTGGCACATTCTCTGGCCATGGATTGATAGAATCGTGGTTAACTTGAGCACGAGCTTCAATGGTATTCCCCTCGATTGGAGCAGCGCTAACTGCTGCAGCGGTGGCGAGGAGAGAAAGAAATTTGGTGTTGGTGAAAAGCATTTTGAATGAATGAGATTGAAGCGAGTGACTGCTAAAGAATGTGTGGATGTTGCTGGTGATATTAATGTTGATGATGCTGCTGTGGATGTTGATGATGGATAGGAAGAGGATGCATCGCCGGTACTTATATAGGATTTTGAAGCACCCACTCAATGCACCCAAGAAGTACAACTAATCTGCTGACCAGACTAATTTCTAGCTATACTTTCTTTCATTTTCTTGAATCCTACGACCAAGACGCATCAATTTCGGTACCTCCTTGGGACCTCTTTGATTCTTGCAAGTTTTCTTGGATAGAGGAGAAAGAAGTCTTCTGCATAACGCAGAGGATTGCCCTTGGCGTCAATGTCTGGCTAAGTCCGTCTGATGAATAGGATATGGAGTATAGTTAGGATGGATTTTCGATAGAGCATGTCAAAGGCATAACATCAGACAAACCCTAGTGCTAAACCTTTTGCTGCTAAGGATCCACAGTTGATCTTCAGACCCCCTGGTCTTAGGTAATTAATAGCCACCTCGATATGTGATAGCAAACTTATCACTTAATGTTCACGTAATATCCACGTGATGCTATCAGCCTTCATTGGTTCCCTTGGTTGTTGTCTTAAATAAAGATGGCTCCAAAACAGCTTCACAAAATGAGATCTGCAGAAAACTATTCTGATTGTCTACTTGTCTTGAAGTTCAAAAGGTCTCAGACTGCTAGAGCGAACAAGCTCAACTCACCTTAATTGTAATGGGACCAATCATATTCTCTTCTTTCTCGCTTTCATTGGTATAGGTTCGGCAATACCAAATGAGAAATACCTACAGGAACGTGTGGGGAAGCTCCCTGTCCAAAATAAAGGGGATCACTCCTTTAAGGTTGTCACTCTCTTTCTTGGGAAGCTTCCCGTCAAAAAACGGCTGATTCTTCCTTAAGCCTTAAGGTTATAACCTTTTTCTTGAAATCTTGAGTATTTTAACATGATACGTTGTGCTGATCAAAACTCAAAAACATGATAAGTGTAAGGTTATACCTGGCTATATCTGGTAGTTATTCGTATTCAAAGATTGAGTTAAGGCACTCGATGGTTCGGCCGAAACGAAACTAATTCAGAGTTTTTTTCGATACTCATTGCATACCGAATATTACTTCAGTCAAACTTAAGGAATAATTTGAGTTAGTGAAAGTGGATGTGAGTTAGAGGATTGTTATGATTGTTATGAGGCTGAGTTTAAAATAAATAAAACAATTAAAATAATTAATCGCTATCGAATTGCCAAGCGAGCAAGTGGCGGGTGCACCCCGGGTTCTTATTAATAGACGCCAACTCGCTCTTGGTATTTATTGCTTATGTTAGGGATAGGGATAGATTAAGTAGTTAGATGTTCTATCAAAAATAAATAAGAGTTTTAACTTTTCACTAAGGATAAGATCTAACCATCTTTTCTCAATTCATCAATCATACATACATATGCTTTCATTGTTCGAGAGATAAGTTCGTCATTAAAAATAGAAATATCATCTGATAAATATCTTATAGCTTTTAAATAACAGAATGAAACTACAAAGACGATCTAAGAATTAGCCTGCCAAGGTTATGAATCTCTCGAGGTTATGCAGTACTGCAATCAACTATTATTGCTCGATAACAGCAGATATTCTTACCCAGTCATCCCTCTGACCTGGCGGATAAGGTCAACTCGTCGTCTAGGTAATGAAGCTATTGAAATTATAATTTCTTACTTTAACTAGGACCTTTGAAAAGTTTATGAACTTTGCAACTCAATTTGCGTCCTCGTGAATCATGATAAGTGGTTCACAGGTCGTCTAGAAAGAGTGGAGTGGAACCGTGGCATTGGGGAAGAAGCATCTGGGAAATTTCCGTATTGGAATTTAGCATTCTGTATCACAGTACATGCGGCATTCAATCTCGCGCTACGTTATCTAAGGACTCTAGGCAGACCGAAGTTGTTGGGCGTGTGCGTTTGTTTTGATATGATCATGATATAGATAAGCAAAGGAAACGTTCAGGTGATTTGAGGCTTGGGAGCCTGGAATTTTATTTGTTGAAGTTCTGGAAGAATACCAAGAGTTCCATAAGTGTGTGACAGTCTGGGATCTGTAATTGTGAGAGAGCGAGAGGACCTTGAGCAGAGACGATATCGGGAAAGGTGGATCTGCTGAGTTGCCGCGTTGTAGAACCCAGCTGTCTGGAACCAAATCAGGTAAATATACTTTGCATATGTATGATAATCTTCATTTTGAGCTGATACACCCCGCAATTCTAGGTTTTCATATGCTTGCTGCATTGCTTTTTGGAGGTCTAGGCCTAGCTGTCCCCAGATGTTACAAGCGAAGCGACAGCCTGGGGATTTATGAGCCATACCCTACTCCGAAAGAAACTTTGGATATCACACAGCCACACTTGACTTCATGTATAGTGCAAAGACATTTCTCGACGGCTGTGCGTTTATTTCTTCGATTTCTACATAGGCTTTTTATGTTAATATGCCAAGAAATGGCATGGCTGTTTTCCACGCCCATCATTAAACATCCACTATGAGACACCCACCATTAGAATCATACCAAGTCTCCAATCTCCAGCATAAAATAAAATATCAATCACGTCTTCTCGTAGTGCAGGAAGCCAGCAGGAAGCCAGCAAGAAGCCTTCGCAAATTTCCATGCTTTGGAAGGAAAAGGAAAGATCAAGGAAATCAAGGAAATCAAGGAATCTCCCACCCCGAGAATGTAAAACCACTTTGGTGAACCTGAGCCCTTCTCATATATTTCTTTCCATTATTTGATATGGTTTGGTCTCACTAAAGATAATGTGCTACCTATTATCCCAGATTTTTGAGATTTTGCCCATTTATTCAACCTTTTCCGTTCAAGTTCTGCTCGAGCTCTTTCAAGTTTTGTATTCATTGCACAAGTTATCATTATTTTCTGCTCGAAGATCAAAATTCGACAATAACTCTCATCATTCTTTGCCAAGTTTCGGATTCCATCTGCATCAACAGGACATACATATTGTGCTTGTTGCTCATATGCATAAGTATGCTGTGAAGGAAGAAACTCCCGCCCCTTGATTTGATCATAAGGCTGTTGGTAGAAGGTTATTAAACTTCCAATATCTTGTATATCAATCAGCACAGGATCATCTAAATAATTAGCTTAATATCGTCGCTGCATTATTGTCATTGTCCAGTCTCGACTCTCCCTTCCATAAGAAACAAATACAGTTACTTTTACTATTCAATAAATGTCCATATATGTTCAGCGTGTCATCGGCATACTTCGGGAGCGTAAAGATAACAAAAAGTTTGATACGTTGAAGTCAGACATCTACTCTGCACCGGCGCGTAGAGTTAGTAAATCATTATCCGATCTAAGCAGATTCAGATACATAGTATCGGTGTCAAAATTGAACAATACGTAAAGAGATACAAGCGTGCCTCACTGCCTCTTTAGCCTGGGCATTGAAATGCCAGTGATATGAGCATGCGGCGTAATTCCTATACACCCCACTTTAGTGAGACGTATTGCATCTTTAGATACTTTTGGATTATATAAAATAGAATTCTACACTATTGGAATTGTTGAGTGTCTTGTAGAATATCATATATCACTGGCAATGTACGGAAATATTGGAATTCGATAAATTCATAATCGATTTGAACTCAGCTAAGCTATGCTATACAGACCATACGATAGACCATTGGTATATACAATATAAGGTTATAAAGGAAAAGTAAAATAAAAATAAACTCAAAAACCTGCAACCCCCCGGGGGTTGCCCGGGATACCTGTGAATACTGCCTGTAGTGTCGTAAACTTATAACTTATAAGTAACACAGAGATGAAGACGATAGTTAATAATATTGAAATCCTTAATTGAATCCGGAACGAATTGATTAGTTGTATGCCTGCCACCCATCATGGTGTTAGGGGCCTCCCTCCGGCCATTCTCCTACCATTTTGTTTAGCCTCCCCTCCTTCCGCTTTCCATTGCTTTCTATCCATATACGCCTATATAAGTTCCTATGCAGCGCAGCCGGCTCTGAGGGCTCAGCTGACCTCGCTTAAAGCTTTTCTTTTTTTCTTTGTTTGGCCTCTATATAAGGTTCCTTTATACCTCTTCCTTTCCGATAATATTTCTCTTCGGTTTCAATTGATCTCTTCAATATGGGTCCCAAAAAGAGCAACAATCGTCGTGAGAAGGTAAGTAAACAATATCCAAGTTATATTCATGAGAATTCGATGAATTCCTTTCCGAAATAAATGCATTCCATCGAAATTTACCAAATTTAATAATTGAGCAGTAAGATGTATCAAAACATATACATATTATACTACATAAGATTATCAGTTAAATATATCAATATAATATCAAATTCTTCAATATCATCTAATACTGTAATACTGAATCATGCTTCTCTATTGCTATGAAGTACATAAAATGACACGCATATATAAAATTAAACTCCTCATTACAGCCAAAAAGCCAATGAGTTGAAGTGAGTATAAGGTATTGATAGCAGTATAGCTCACCCATCCAATATACCAACTTCGAGAATCCTCACAGCTACTGCGAGGAAACTAGCATTTTAGGGAACATCACAAAACAAGTCTATAAGAAAATAATCATATAATTCTTCATACTCGAGTACCTAGCTAAACAATAGTAGAAAATTCTTTCCTTTCCTTACCTTCCCTTTCTTTTCAAACAATCAATCATTTAATCATCAATTTTCTCTCTATATATCATTTGTATACAATCCAATTTATTCTGTATTCTACTTTTCGAATTGCCCATAGTATAAGTCTTTTAGTTCTTTCTCTCCGAGTCCCCCTATATATTCCGATCTCTCCAAATTGAATTTTACAATACTTGTACTAAATTTCGGCGGGATCAAATCAAGAATTCCGAGACTTTTTCCAAAGAATCAATCGGTAAGAACTTGCAGTACAATAGATGCAACAAGACAAGTATCATACCAGACTAGAGCCAGCTGCGAGATGATTGTTGAGATATAATGTAAAATAGGGAAGTCGAGATACATATATCCCGATAACATACTGCAAAGAGGGTTTAAGGATAGAAACTGAATAGATCATATTGGAAAGACATCAAGTAGAAACTATAGTTATGTAATGAGTTTTTGGGATTAAGTCAATACAATACACAGAAGAGTGATGTAGAAAGCATTATATTACTCAGGAAAAGAGAAATAGAAAACCCTCTTATAGCTAAACTAAACATGATCATATAACAACCAATTATAAACTAATTATAAACTGATTTTTAATATTCCAACTTTCTTACAATAAGTTGGAATCAACAAAATATACATAAATATCTCATCTCGTCGCAAATAGTCTTCACAATAGTCTTCACAGTTGTCTCAATTCTCAAAATCTCAACCAATCTTACTGATGTATTTCCAAAATTCAACTAGCCAACTAACTTACACTCATAGCTAATAGTAGAATGCAGTACTGTCAGCCAGCCGACTATTTTCAATTTTCTTGCCATACATATCATCAGAAAGGGAGGAGACAATTGGTATATTATATCATCATAGTAGTTGAAGATAAGTTCAAATTCAGATTTAAAATTCGATTCATTTTTAGAACAAAAGAAACTAGGATATTCTCAAGTTTTATTCCTTCTCTCACTATAATCTCGCACATATTTTTCGCTTCCCACGGCAGCATTTCTTTGGATTTCTACGCCTCTTCTTCCATCTTTTCTACTCCTCCTATCTTTTCCATCTTTCCTATCCCCCCCACCTCTCCTATCCCTCCCACCCTCCATCCCAACCCCATCCTCACCCCCCTCCAACTCAAACGTAACAGCAAAACTAGACCCCCTACTAACCGCCCCCAAACAAACCCTATCCTTCGCAACACTAAACCCCAACTCGCCAAACCCACCCGGAGGTCCCAACATCTCCTTCATCTCATTCAACGCCTCCTCATCAATCACCAATCTCCAGTCCAATTTCCTCTCATGATCACCATTTTCTAGACTTTCGCTTCGCTGCCGAGATAATTCGATGATTTGTTCTTGATTTCCATTTCCACTTCCACTCACATCTCTTTCTTCCTCTTTCTCCATCGATATAAATTCCGAATCATAATCGTTCTTCCAATCCATCATTCGAACAAATTGCTCCAATTCCCACAATCGACTTTGCATCCTCGCAACAACAATCCTGTGATCTCGTCGCAGCTCATGGTATAGCGGTATCAACGCATCTAACACCAAGATGAAAATCTGGGATAAGAACCAAGTAGTGATCACTTCCAGCACAAATAATTTTCCATACCCCAACATCCCGCCTTCTACTCCTCCGGCCCAGTATCGCATGTTATACACGTTATCCCTATATACCATATATGCCAACCCTGTTTCTCGACTGGTGACAAAATAGATAATAGTATCCAAGAGAAATGTAAGAAATGCATCGACAACCCCATAAAGTATCCAAAGTCCTCCTATAAATAAATACGTTTCTCCAGTAGAAGGACCCCGAATATATGGTTGTGAGGACATGGACGTATAACCTCGATTGAGGGATTTGTGATACGGATGCTGGTTTTGATACTGAGGTGGATTTTGCTGTTGATGCTGATATAGAATTTTAAAGAGGATGTATTGGATGATGATCATAAAGAACCAAGCTAAGATGTTTGAGAGGAGGAAAGTAGTGAATGCGAGGTTTGGTGCTGTAGATGGAAAGGAGATGGAGGGTTCGAAGGGGAGGGGGCGGTCAAGATTCCTGAGGTCCATCTTAGTCTTTCTTCTTGACTTATGATTGGGATTGCGTTTTCATTCATCCACAACTCCCAGTTGAAGTAGAGGTAGAAGTAGAAGTAGAAATAGATGAGGAAAAATAAGCAAAAGCAGAAATAGAAGTAGAAATAAAAATAGAAGTGAAAATAGAAGAAGAAAGAGAAGTAAAGGTAGAAGTAGAAGTAGATGTAGAAGTAGAACTAAAAGTATAAATAGAACTAAGAGTAGAAATAGAAAAGGAAGTAGAAGTAGAAGTAGAAGTAGAAGCAGAATCAGAATCAAATAAAACACCAACCCCCAAAAACGGCATATACCCCTCCCCATCAAATAACTACCATCCCCTAATACTAACCTACGGAGGCTATAACTAAACTATAATTAACCCAAATCTACCGAGAGACAAGTAGAGTAGGTAAATAAAAGCTAAGCCCAGCCCTGCCAAGCCCCAATTAAACCACACCATCGCAATCTACCGTCCTCAGCCTCCATCCAATCTAAGCATTACTTAAACATACTTTAACGCTCCTCAACCATAAATGCTACAAAGCAAGTCTTAGCTAGTGAGAGAGTGTGTAAGCAAACGCCATCTCACTCCACTTTGCTAGATGGTGGACTTTGTGACAAAAAGGTTCCATGGAATATAGATGAGCCAATAAGTTATCCGAGCGAACGAATTATATTGCGTGGAGTGCGAATACGGGATTCCTTACGTAAGATGTCTGTGCTTTCTCAGGGGTGATAGATGGGTACAGAAGGACGGTCAAAATTTTCAACTGTATTGTTACTGGAGCTGCCTCTAGGGTCATGTGGAAGTGTCTAGAGATCTCTTGAGGTTAAGCTTCAAGTAGGAATTCAATAAAGTTGTAATTGGTTGTAATTCTTATAATTATAATATGAAACTAATGATTATTTTGAGTATGAAGTTTTATATTGTAATAAAACTTATTTCCTTATATAGATTTTCGTTTTTTATTGTCAATTGGTAAATCGATCGATTCGACAAATCAATCGGTTTTTAATTATATAATATTTATCCTATGATCTTTAACAAAGCTATTGTTTATCTAATTTGTGTTTACTAGTTAATTTGTAATCGTTGTATGTCTTATATCTATTATAAGATAGATGCCAATAAAAAATAGATATCTATCTTTTAATTATTGTTTATTTATTCGATTACTATTATCTTTAGTTACCCTTTAATTTTACTATCTTTTTAATGATATTTTCGTAAATTCTAATATTAAAGCCTCAAATTAATCTTTATAATTCATATTGTAATATAAATATTTTTGTAACATTATCTTTTTTCTAGATTAACACTTGTCCCAAACATCTATATAACAGGACTTTTTCATTTATATAATTTTTTAATTGAATATTATACTTCTTTCATTATACCTTTTATACGAATCGTTTTAATTTATAATATTCTTGATTTAGTTTATTGTATTAAACATTTTGGTATCGAAAGAGATTTTTGCGATTTGTATATCAAACCCGATTGTTGTTGTATTGTTAATAATACTTTATTATAGTATTGTTTAAAATATATTTGTTACAAAAAAGATCGTTGTTATTCTAATTCCGAAATGTCTTCTAATTATAAGTCTTTAGAATATCAATAGGAATTATTATGTTTAAAGAAAGAACAGGTTTTCGAATAATCCCAAAAGATCAATATTCGAATCCTTTGTTTGTGAAAACAACAAAAGTTTCTTTGTAAATACAAAAAGGAAATGTTTTATCAAAATCTTTATATACTAAAAGAATTTGATTTGGTTAAGGAAAATAAAAGATTAGAAAAGGAGAAAGTTGAAAAAGAAAAACTAAAAAAGGAAAAGATAAGTATATTTGCTTTTAATGGTTCTTTTTCTTTCGACTTTTTCGATCTTTCGTTGTTTTCTTTGTTTGATATAGAATTTGAGGTTTTATTAATAAATATAGGTATTTCAGATGGAATGTTTGTAACTTTTTAAAATAATTGAGATCCTCTTTATATTCTTATATGTTTTCTGAATATAGATAATCTAATCATTTGATCAAATATTTGATTTTATCTCTGATATATTTATAATTTAATATTGTTTCGATATTATATATAATATTGGGATTGATTAGTTCGATTTCTATAAATAGTACATTTGGCATTTCTGATAATATTGATTTGAATAAGGATATATAGAATACCAAATGAATATTCATTATATTTGATAATTTCAATTGATAATTAATTATTTTTATTACTTTATTAATTTTGAATAATCCTAATTTTCTATAATCGAGTTTATTACTTAATCTTTTGGTTTCGATATTTTGTTATAATAAATTAATTTTTTAATTTTTTTTTAAATATAGATTCTATATTATATTTTGTATTATAACATATTATTATTTTAGATAATATAAATTTTAAATCAAAAACAAATTGTTTTTACAAATCTTTTAATTGTTCGATTTATATTATTATTGATTCAATATTAACTTCTTATAATATCGATATTTGATATACTTTAGAATTAAATCTAAAATTAATATATACTAATATTATCTTTATAATTTCTGTTTTCAATATATTATATACAAATTATATTATAAATAATAATTCTATTCAATTGTTTTATTGATAATTTATATAATATTTAAGATATACTTTTATTATTTGATTAATTCTTTTTATTTGATTATTTGTTTATAAATGAAAAATTGTTAATAGTTTTCTTTTAACATTTATAAATATTAATAAGATAATCCAGAATTTCGAGGTAAAAAGTTTGTTTCTATCCGAGATTATTTTATTTAAAACTTTGTATATATTTATTATAATTTTAAAAAATATATATATTAATTGTTCAATATTCTATATTTCTTTGAATAATATTATATATA
>NGKH01000040.1:270576-306275 GCA_002162575.1 Sclerotinia glacialis | reverse complement strand
CCCCCCCTGCCCCTAACCCTCTCCGCCAAAACCACCGTCTCAGCCCCCCTATCCCTCTCATCCTCCGGCCCCATCGGCAAAGCATCAACATCAATCTCCAGACCCAGCAGACTCTTCAAAATAACTTCACTGCCAGCTTTACTCATGACCTCATTAGCATGTTTACAAGTTTCGCTCGCGACACACTCCACGCATCCTTCATAACAATGACAACCCTCTATTCTTCTCAATGCTTGTTTCAATAAGAGATCGATGAATTCGAAAGCTTTGGTGCTAATACCCGATCCTGAAGCTCCGCCTTTAGCATCGTAGAATGTGAGACGAGCGGGTCGTTTCCGAGTGGTTTCTTTTTGCGCGAATTCCTTGGCTCCGACTTTGCATTCCGTGCGGACGTCTCCGGGCATACTTATTACGAAATTGGGCATGAGTGATAAAACTGCATGTTCGGCTGCATGAATAGCACCGGCGACATTGAGACGTTTTTCGACGAGGATTTCAAGAGCTGTTTTAGGGACATCGAGCCACATTCCTTTACTGTAGAGGATAATCGGCGGATTATCGACTTGAATTGCGTCGAGGATACGTCTTTTCTTGTCGAGTTTGAAGAATCCAAAGACATTTTGTTGGATCTTGATTGCGCCGAAGAATGCACGAGAGAGGGAGTTGGGAATGCGCCGAATAGCTTCGGTTTCAATGGGATCTATATCGGTGTAATCGCGCTGTTGGGTTGTCCAATCGACCTTGACGAGTTCGACTTTGGCGATCTTTCGCTCGGGAAAGAACTCTTTGACAAGATATGTGTTTCCCTGATGAAGGAAAATACCACCATCGTAGAGAGTGAAGAATGCTCGGGAAGCTTCTAGTTCTTCTAAGACGATGTTTTTACCATGGCTGATATCAACGATCGCAAAATGGTCCTCCTCCGTATCCCGAATTGCGACCAATTTCGATGGAGTAGGTCTATATCGTTCGCTGCAATGGTAAAAGCCAAGTTCATCCTTCACCAAACGCTCTTCTGCAACCTCGGCCAGATTCTTAGGAAAATAAGTCGCATCTTCATCTGGACGAATCGGCATCTCGTAGGCTGCACATTGAACATGGCCCTCGAGTACCAGCATATTTTGCAGATCGACCTGTAGCTCGCAGTTTGGTTTGGTGAAGATTTCATCCGGATTATTCATGTAATACTGATCACTAGGGAAACAATCGCCGATCAATATTGATAGCGAGTCCTTATTTCTTCGTCCCGCTCGTCCACTTTGTTGTCGCAGATTCGCAATCGTATAGGGGAAGCCAACGGTCAGAACAGCATCCAAAGATCCAATATCTACCCCGAGCTCCAGAGCTGTCGTTGCAATAATACCCATTAACTTCCCCTCAAACATTTCACTTTCGATTCTTCTTCTATCTTGTGATGTGTACCCACCACGATAGCCCATCACACGAGCCATACATTCAGAACGTCCCAAGGTTGCTAGCTCCTCTTTCACCGCACCAACTAAAGCCTCACATTGTCTTCTAACGCGACAGAAAGCTATGACACGAACACCTCGTAGTATCAGCTGGCAAAATAATCTTGCAGCTTCGGCTCGTGTATCACCACGACCGCTGGCAGGGTCTACAGGATCCTTAAAGGGCGTATTCCAACATAAGAACTCTTTTCTACCAGAAGGAGAACCATCGAAGTCTGTCATTCGTACATTATCAATCCCGAAGATAGTTTTAAAATGCTCCATTGGGTTTGCGACTGTGGCAGAGCAAGATATGAACTTAATGTGACGATTGCCTAATGCCGCACATATTCTTCTTAGGCGTCTCATGATAAATGCTACATGAGAGCCAAACAGTCCACTATAGACATGAATTTCATCAACCACTACAAATTTGAGATTCTTGAGGAAAGTTCGCCACTTGTCTTCTTGTGGAAGAATAGTAATATGCAACATATCGGGATTGGTGAATATAATTCTACCCTCATCGCGTATCAGATTCCGATCCTTCATGTCAGTATCACCGTCAAAGGTCTCCACGATAGTTTGCTCAAGACCGGTCATGAACCTCATCATCTCTTTCAAACTTCTTCTTTGATCTTGTGCTAGAGCTTTGGTAGGAAATATATACATTGCTCTAGAATGAGGATCTTTTTCGAGTTCATGTAGGACGGGAATCTGGTAAATTAATGACTTGCCAGAACTAGTCGACGTCGCCACAATGACATTATGTCCATCGTGAAGATTGTTTATAGCTTCAGCTTGGTGAGCATAGAACTGTGTAATGTTCTTGGTATTGTAAAAAGCATTGACCAGATTTTGACTGAGAATAAAATTCAAATCTCCATATATTGCCTCTTGGGGGTCAAATACACGATGGCCATCAGGTACGATTTGACCAGTATACCATTCGCTTTCTTTGATTTCTCTTATGATATCTGATATACTTGCTCGTTCTTTGGGTATGTTCCTTGGTAAAATGCTGTATTCCGGTTTCGGTGTGCTACTCCTCAAAATTGACGGAATAGGTATTAATGGCTCGGCTTCCTTGAGTAAAGTTTCTTCCGCATCAATACCATCTGCCTCGCAACGATTAAGAAATGCATTGATGGCACTGATAAACTTTGTATTCCTCTTCTCGATTAAGTTCATCATCTGTTTTTGACTGAAGACTGGCATCTTCAATTCTTCATCCTTTAATTTCCTCGTTGCCTTTACTACTTCGCCTGTCTTCTTGCTTTGGACCTGTCTTTTCAGATCTCCATCTATGAACTCAAACAACAGGACTTCCTTGCCCTCCCCATTTGGCCCCTCTCCATAACCCAACCCCTCGATTCCCGTAAGGCCCCCTACAGAAGCGTCCGGCGCCGGGCCAGCAGCATGCCAACTCTTAGCTCTTCCACCTTTAAAAGCCTCATCTCTCTGCGCGCCCCTGACATCCAATTGTAGCATCGCCTCATCAACATAGACGAAATTCATTCCACCCGGGCGCAACGCCACTATCTGCGCAACATCCTCAACTTTCAAATCCCGCTTTATATGACCTTCCACAGCCGATTTAAGATTATCAAATGTAGTAGCTAAATGCTTCCGAGTGGAACAGAATGTGTAGACGAGGTTCAATGCTCGATGGGTCTTTTCAAGGGTCTGGAAAGAGGTAGGCCATGGAATGGTACTGGTAACTGGATTTGTGGAAGAGGATTCGTCTCGAGCCAGCGCATGAGGAATCTTCCCTTTCGATACACGCCTTGGTTTTTTACCACTATCACTTCCTTTCGTGGGAACAGTCCTACTGTCAATTGTGCCTAGGGTTTCTTGATCTACTTCGACCGTAGATTTGAGAGATGTCGTCGAGTTCGCGTTCGAATCCGCATCTTCAGAATCTTTCCGCTTGCGCTTCCGAACTACCTTGTTAGATATTGTAGCAGCTTGTAGTTTGGCCATTTCCAGGCTGTTTTGCGATATCAGTCACATAGTATGTAGTTAAGTGCATTGCGTGTGGCGAACGGAGAACGCGTCTGCCCGCGCAATCACGTGACTGCATAGATATGCCCCAATCTCTTACAATCTTCTATCTAATATTCTCTCTCCATCCTACCCCTACCTATATATAACCATCAAAACCAGCATCATAACCATCATCACATAACATTAATCACCATAAATTATCCTAAATCCATATTTCATTCACCACTCCCCACTCCCCAAACCTCAACTTCCCATCCATCCCATCCCATCACACCCCCTCTCCTCAACGACCCCATCCAGCTCAAAGCCAAGTATCTAGAAACCTATATTCAAGTTTCCAATCTATGATTTATGATTTGTAAAAGCTGGTAGTGAACATATATTTCTTCCGTTGGGTAATCAAAGGAATCCAACATTTTCATCTTATCCGGCGCTGACACAATGCGATAAGGGACATGCAATGATATAGTGAAACACACACGCAAATCAAATACATAAAGTCAGATAAAAACAATCAAATAATCTAGAACCATAGACTACATTTGGCCATCATTCCCGCCTCATATTCATATTCATATTTATAAATCCATTCCACTCAATTTTCAAACTATACCAGCAAAGCTTATAAAAAAGAGAAGATAACCTTGCAAAGCACAACTTCAAGAACGCCTATGTGAAAAATTCATGCATCCCTATCTCGATTCTTCATCCTTTCTCTCCTACAATCCATCGCAACTCATGCCCTTGCTCCATCAGATAGTCTCCCAACCCCCATTATTAATATCCATCTCCAACTTCCTACTAATAACACTCGGAACCCCATGACCCAACCAAACCGTCCTCAAAAGCGCATCATACCTCTTCTGATTCAAGAACAGTTGGCGATTATGTCTTAGACCCGGGTCTACCTCTCCATATTTATCGATATACGGTGCCACCATCCACGAACCCGAGGTGCGGTAGAGGTAGAAGATACAGCATTTGCGGATATTGAGAAATAGGGCGGTATTTTTTTGACATCTATTTTACGCTAGTTAGTTATGTGATGAAATAGGAAATGAGAGGGAGGTATACTTAAGCATATGCTGTTGACCACCACCGATTTTATCCCTTGGGGCACCATTAGGCTTCTCTGGACCATCTTTTGAGCAACAGATACTCTGCCCACAAAATATTTCACCACAGAAAAGACATAGCATTGGATCCTGTATATCTCTCTTGCTGTTGGGACAGCGTCGCTTCATGGTTTCCTCCATAAGAGTATCGTAATTTTTCGGAAGGCCGATGAGTTCAAAAATAGTAGGGTGGCTGAGACCTAACCTCAAATTACTGAAACCGTTAATGATACGATTTGTCTCCTGCAATACATCCACTTCGTCATTGCGAGCTCGATTGATAACAACACTAATCTCTGGTGGTGGACCTGGAAGTTCAGGCTTTATGTCGTCGCCGTGGGCCGTTATTTCTAAGGCAGTTTTGATTATGTTAAGGTTCATTAGATTCGCGTGCTTGATCCAACGATTAACTAAATACTGGATTGTTCCGTTTTCCCTGCCAAATTGAGAGAACATCTCACTAAATTTCGGCAAAAAGAGTGCCTCCGTTATGCGATCGAGCTCATCCATGTCCGAATTAGATGAAACATAGTTTTGGAAAACGATACCATAACGAACATTCAGAAGAATCATAACCTTTCTGAGAAATACCAGTGCATACTTCTGTACGAAGGTACGACAATCCTGTAGAGTTTTGAAAGCATCTAGACTTGTAGAATCCAGACACTGAACATCGTCGTCATCAGATAGTCGAACGTGAAGACAAAATTCCCCGAAATTGTCAAGTCCTTCTTGTCTATAGAGCTCAATCATATTGAACCATTTTGACTTATCCATGTGTCGTCCTAATTGGAGGACAACCTTCGTAATCTCCGCTAAATAGCAAAGACGAAAAAGATGAATAATGTCAATATCGTCAACAGGCGCAAGACACAAGGTGGCTCCAGCCAAGAAAATAAAGGTGTCTTGACAAAGTAAGGGATCGGGATCCAATGAGGATTTGGGATCCGATGAAGATTCGGGATCCGATGAGGATTTGGGTGAAGTAGAAGATGCGGGTTTCTGAAACAATCGCTGGTAATGTAGCTCATAGTCCGTACTAAATTCTCTCGCGACCCTGTTATCTCCAGCAAGTTTAAGTCCACCTACCGTAACGTAAGACAATGCAGTGTCGGACAATATCCGGAGGTGAGTAAGAGCTTGTTGCGGAATGCTTTCCAAGAAAGTCTGTCCCGGTAATGTTGCCACGCCACGCTGCTGGATCTCAGCTGCTGAGATAGAAAATCCCAAGGCTTGCGCTAGTACATCACTGGAACAAAAGTCTCTCTCTTCATGCTGTGAGAGTTTTTGAGTATGTCTACCGGTCAATCCATTCTTCGTCATAGTGTCCCGAAGCCTCCGATATATATCAGTCAATTCTCGCACAGAAGAGCCCGTGTTAGATGTCCTATCACCAGAAAGGGGCAAAGACGTTTCGGCCCAAATAGCATTCGCGATGTCTGGTGGAAGAGCGGCTCGCATGTTACTTGGCGTGAATGCTGACCAATGGTTCGGCGATGGTGGATCCCAAGCATCCATCAATAGTTCAGGCATCTTGGATACCAAAGGACTGGCCATAGTCTCATCATTGTGCTTTTTGAAAAATTGCATAGTCCGTCGGCTTGCAGGAAAGTCGGCCTTGTGATCATAGTTGTGAGCGCTCCCAATTTGATTAATTTTCTCCGCTCTAGGATGTTGAAAGGCGCCAGCAAACCTTTCGATCCAATCATCAAAAGTATCTGCCGGTTTAAGAAAGCTAACATGAACCTCTTCCTTTGGAGACCAGATAATCGGAAAGAAGGAATTCCCCAAAGCTTTACATAGCGGACAGACAAATTCATTCAATTCAAGCTTCTCGGGATGATGTCGAGCAATTTGATGCTGATGCCGTCTATTTGAGGCTTCATTGTAGACTTCAAAACACTTGTAATGCATGATATGCCCACATCCAACAGACACCGGGCCAGGATCTGTAAAACTGGAAGGAAATCCTTTGCCAATGAAGGAACGTTCTGTGACAATCTCGACCCCACTAGAAGTTATTTTATGAACCTGTTCCTTATTTTCACCAGAAACTCCAAATGGCCGAATATCTTCCGCAGACCGATCTAAATTCGAGGGAACATTGGTAACTTCCCGAACAAAGTCTGGATCAGACATATCCGTTTGACGTAAGACCGAACTCGAAGTCATCAAAGCAAATGTTCCGTAAAGACGCCCATCTTTGGTTTCTTCCTGGCAAAGAATACAAGTTCCGGATGGGTATTGGTAATAAGTCTTCGAACTCTCGCCCTCGGATTCCATATCTGAATCACTCATATCATCCTCACCCCAATCAATATCCCCCTGATTATCAAGGAAATTTTTCTGCTGTTGTTGAAATTGGGCCATGACTCTCTTTTGACGTTCCAAGGCAGCTTGCTTTTTCTTTTCCTTATCTTCAAGAGCATTGTTGTTTGCAGGTGAAGCCGTGGATATTCTATCAACCGGAACGCCCAATCTTGAAAATGCAGTTTCGAAGCTTCTAGGTCGATTTTGCTTCATTCTCTTCAATACTAGAGTAATCTTTGGGTGGCAAGTCTTGAACTCTTCTTTCCGTGACAACATTTCCAGAATAGCAACTATTGTCTTCGATGCTGGAGCACTAGGTGAGAAATTGCTCCGTGCATTGCTCGTGAGTGCGATATAGATGAACGACTCAATGGAATCTTCCGACATCTCATCTTCATCTGTCTTATCCTCCGACACGGCAATGAGGACTAGATGTAAAACCACATGCAAGAATGCCTCTACTCGTGTTACAGGTACAGCTGGCGTTAGCCTATTCGACATCAAAGGATATAGCAGAGCATAATAAATGATCTGAGCAAAGATGCCTGTTCGTGTAAAAGCTGCTAGATCCGAAAACGCGCCTGACTCAATAGGGCGCAATTTGGGCTCGAAAACAATTTCGGCGGGTGGTCTGCCTGTCTTCTTTGCTACCCAAGCCTTGTAGGTATTTTCGGACTCTTCTCTTTGGTTCTTACTATAATGAGCGATGTAAGGATCAATGTCTTCCAAATATTGCTCTTTAAGCTCAAAAGTTCCAACATCAGATACACCCTCGGGAGGCTTGAAATTCGTCATCTCATCGAGAATTTCTTGGCACTCTTCCTGGTCTTGGAATTTATCAGGTAGTTTGCCACAAATCTCCGTGAATGATAGTGGTTTGAAGCAAAGAACATGAGTAATATCTCGACGCATAGCCATTACATGGGATCCAGGGTCATCATCATTTGTAAGCAAAGATGTCCTATCGCTGATCAAGACAATCAGAAGATGAATCAAATCCTCTGCAATATCGAGAATTTGTCCATCATCGACTCCATCTGACTTTACTTCATACAAGCCTTTCATCCATTGCTCAAGACCAAATCGGTCAATAATCGAGACCAGCATACGAGCAGGTGGACATACAACCATAGCGGTTTGAAGAAGGAATATGTCCCGATGATGGGATACATCCCGCAATGTGACTCCACGGTATGTACCTTGTTGGTGACGAAGACTCATGCCGTTTCGAACCCACATGTTAGCTTTCATTTGAGCCAACCATGCACATACTCGCAAGGGGTAGTCGAAAGCTGCCATTAAATGATCTTCTGGGGAGTATTCTTGACTTGGCATGAGTCGTTGCCCCATGAATTTAGGTTTTTGAAGAAGCTCTTGGGTAGTAAAGCTGAGTAACTGGATGAGCTGCTCTCTGGGCATGCTCTTACCGCACTCGATGAGCCAGGAGAGAGTATAGTGGAGTGCATGGTGGAAACTAATAGGTTGAGACTCTACCACAAACTTGACTACTGAGTGCTGAATAACACTATTCGACTGTTCGGTAGTGTCGAATTCATAATCACCCACTTTCTTGAATTTGACTTCATCCTTAATTTCTGCCGGGGTAAAACGCTTTCTTTCAGTACCCAAGGAGTTCAGAATAACCGCCTTTGCTGCAATTCGAATTGCCCTGCAAGCAGGATCCGTCGATTCACCAGGAATCCATTTGAAAGACTCGGCGAACTGCCTACACAATCGGTTGATTTCCCGGGTGATCAAAGACGCACTGATCCAAGCATCCGTTTCATACTCCACATGCTCGCCAACTGCCCTGACATTAGGACAAATTCCTTGATGGAGTTTGACCAAATCCAAAAACTGCAGCATGTACCTTTCTTCTGTGCGTAACTTTTCTTGGACGTGCTCCGAGCCGAACAGATATTTTAGATCCATGAAGAAATGATACATTCGCCGGTTGGTTACAGATCCCGAGTCGAAAGACAATGTCGCGTTTGGGAATATCTCATACGGATGTCCAACCTGTCGTGTGGTTAAGAAGGTGTACAGAATTGCCATTAAATTGGTTAAGAAGTTTCCTCTTTCCACGATTTCAGCCGTGATGGATGGCGTCGTCAACATTTGAAGAGAGATGTTGATAATGGAATGATCTGGTTCCCGGTCGGCAACTAAGTAAAGTTGCGCGAGAGTTGTGTAGAGGCCTGCAAAACGTAGACCAAGCACACGTTTGAACTCAGGAATCGATACCACGGTCGAGATGTAGAGCTCACGAAGATCGACTCGAACTTTTTTCCACATCCTCAAATCAAACAAAATTAGCCAGTCTAATCGTAGCTTATGCCACAAATCCTCATGTAGTGGTACTGATTCCCTGTCGGTATAACCAGTAGGGCTTTCAAGCCAATACCTAGCTGGTTTTGCTATTTCTCTCTTTACTGGATTCCTTGGAGTCTTCGGAATGTCCATCTTGGCTTTTGCATACAGATTGTCTGATATAAGAGGTTGCATTTCCGCAGTATCAGAATCCGACGGTGTGAGATCACGATCTCTAGTAACTCTCTGAGGTGGAGGAGGTGGTGGCGGCGGAGGTGGATATCCAGCCATAGTAGCTTCTTGTACTTCTAATGCCTCATCGTCTGCTCCGATCATATCAACATCTCCATCGTTATCGGTCTCGGCTTCAGCTTCGGCTTCTGGTTGAACAGTGGCAGCTAAAGCTTGTTGTCTCGCCCGTTGCAGAATCCTCAACTCCGGAGGCTCAAATTGAACCTGTTCTACTTCGTCATCACTAGAACCACCTTCATCATCATCATCATCGTCATCATCAAGCATATGAGCTATGTTAGCTTCATTGAGCTCATCATCGTCACCTCCGTCAGGTTCCGGATCGGGAGCAGCAACGGCGACCATTACCGCCATAGCTTGAATCTGGCGATCTCTCAAAACATGTCTGTAAACTCGACTTTCAACAGCGGCCCACATCCTCTCCTCTTGTTCATGATCATAAATTCCATTCAGCCCTATGTCAGCGTTGCTTGCCTCACTTCCCCGGCTCCACCCTTTGAGCATCTCTTCACAAACGACTCGTCGCAATATGTTGTGATCTGGACCAACGCTGCAACCAGATATATCGCTGAGCCATTCGATGATAGTTCCACACATCTGTTCTCTGAAAGTATCCCGAGCCGAACGAATAGTGACCGTGACTTTAATCTGTTCAACAACCTTTGAGACCCGCAACAATTCGTCAATGTCAGTACTATATTTGATGACACTTCGGCCGATATCATCAGTTTCGTGTGCTCGCTGCATACCCTCCGCATTCGTTACTTTGCAAGCTCTTGCCACCTGATCTCGAACTTCGTTGACAGTATGCTTTTCGTCGTTCCACAAGAGAAGTGCATATTCGCATGGATCTTCAATGATATCTCCGTTGTAGTGTAAAGATGTCAGCCGCGACCTTCTCTCATCCAACTGTATAGACTCCTTTGATTTAGGCAATCGTAATTGTTCTGGCGAACATGATATAACATCACAAATGTAATCAAAAGCCCTCCCAATGGTCATTCGTATGCTTTCCACCAATTCCTCCGGCAGACCGGGTGATTTACCCTTGTCTTCACCTTCGCCGAGTCCGTATGCTGTGTGTATCGAGCAATGTACCGGTAGACGCCAGGCCTCTGGATCTCCACAGTCGCAACATCCGCTATTTCCCAATGACACACTCACATATACCATATGACCCGTATGATCAGACGAATCGTAACATCGACTGCAGAGTACGCACGTGTCATCGGAACTACAGGTTTTGCATCGGTATGTAGCTTCTCCAGTCTTGAATATATGTCCGCAAACCTTCCCTCTAGCCGCCTCTGTAAATTCGTCGCCATCGGTTCCTCCTTGCGCTTTTCTCAGTTTCCATAACTCGGTAGCTGATGGCCTCGAGTCCTCTGGAAAGAAGAGGTTTAAGTATCCTTTTTGTCCGCCGGCGAGTGACCAAAAGAGACTCTGAAGAAGATCGCGTTCTGCCTGCTCTGTGTATCGATTCTGGTGAACGCGGGGCAACGTTTTGAGAAAGTCACAGAGCTGCCTCGAGGGCATAGATTGTTCCGCCATGCCGCCTTAAAATTGGTTAGATGAAGAAGTTCCTGTCTCCTGCATAAATTGGAATGTTATGACTATATGACGGTTGAGGTACGTTATGCTTGTTCATCGATAAAGAATCGTTATCGTATCGCAGTTGCCGCGATGGAGATGAGGCGAAGTGTTGAAAATGGAAATAAAACTCGAATTCCTCGGGCTTGAATGTTGAAGAGCAAATTATATTGAAATATAGGTAAATTCTCATTTATACTGCACAATATAACTCCTCTGCGCCTAGATATATCATGATGTGAAGGTTATGATTTGTTAGTGGAGGGATGAATGGCTTGTGGCGGGGGAGATTCCCGTTTCGAGAGCTACCACACAGATCAAGGATCAAACAACACCTGATGTCTGACTGACAATCCACAATTGAATGACCTATCAGGCTTGAATAGGATGTGAATTTCTAGAATTTGAAGTTACACTGAGGTTTAACGTTAGATACAATAAAAGACTCTTCTCAAACGTCCGAAGTACGAATAGATACCAGAAAATGAAAGTTGAAATCCACCTCCTGCTAAACTCAAACACAACGCTCACAAGTATCAAAGCCTCTAGGTCCCGTCAATTTTTAGAACACATATATTCAAACCTTTAATTCCAGCAAACAGTATGGAGAGTAGCCAGAGGCATTGTCGTCGCAGTACCGGTCTTTATAATCATGGTTTTAAGCCTGTATGGTGCTACAATCTCGAATGTCTTTTATACACTTCCAATGAAAGCGACATGCCCGATACTGACGCCTCGATTCTTCTCTCAAACATCCTCCTGTCCCCATCAAGACCCGATTCTCTCTCCTAGCATCTTCCTACCCCGTAGATCCTCTATTCCTCTTCCGCAGCCTCAACATATCTCGAACGGATGTCTTTCCATTGACGCTATGCACATCCATCAGCACACATGCTCCCTCTATGACCTGGTGGAAGAACTTACACCCTTGTTTACAGAATCCCAAACTCTATCTGTGATTGAATCATATGCCCTAGCATGCATCAGTTTCCATATCCTTTCCATGTATTCCGAATGTGCAAGTAAACATACATCTCGAATCCAAAAGCAGAAGCGAACACAGCACCGAGGAACACGTAGTTCTTTCGGAAGAGAAAGCTAGATTCCAACAACCAATTAGCCCTTCTATTTTCTCAAGTCTTTCCACCCAAAGTACTTATGTCGTGGTGGGCGCATCGAAGGGGGGCAGCTAACTTGTAGAGAGGACGGCTTGCGGAAGGCTACGATTGTATGTATCAGCATAGCTCTAACAAATTCAGGGATAGCTCATCCTGAAAACATACCATGGCGAATTAATCAGTTCTTTTCGCAGATCAGAAGAGACAGCTTATCGAGTGAAATGATTCCTGGAATTGAAGTTATAGGCAATCGGATGAATTTTGGCTTGTCCGGCACAAAACAACGGAAAATCCCGATGGTCATATCGACTCGCTTTTGATTGGTCAAGGTCATTCACCTGGACTGGCTTTCCATTGGTTAACAATTTAGGTGTGACAGCCTCATGAATTTTGGCTGTTAAAGCAAAAGTTAAAGTTCAAGTTTACATTTACTACCTTCATCGTATCCTTCATCCCTTCCTCAATTAGACAAATTAGAATAGCATATCTACCTATGCACCTATTCATACTGTATAAATATTGTTATAATATAAATTCTCGAGCCATTCACCAAGGGCACCGTCCCTCAATCTAAAAAATGCCCTCCGTACCCACTCCCTCCAAAGCCGGCATCATCGAAACTCAAACAGGCGATCGTCATATCCCCTCATCAACCCGCGCCGACGGCACAAAACGAAAAGAAATCAAAATCCGTCCTGGATACAAACCACCCGAGGATGTCGAAGTATACAAAAACCGCACTGCGGAAACATGGAAGAATCGTGGTAGCAGAGGTCCCCCCGGAGCAGAGAGTCTTAAGGACGATACCAGTACAGCGGGATCTGCAGCCAGCAACAAAAATGCAAAGAGGAGGGAAGCAAGAAAGAAAGCTGCTGAGAATTCCAAGGAAGAGAATGTTGAAGTGAAAGGAAGTCAAGCTGATAATTGGAGGGAGGGGAAGATTGATGTTGAGGTTGAAAGGAAGGAAGAGGCTGATCCGGAGGCGGAGAGGGAAAGGAAAGCAAGGAATTTGAAGAAGAAGTTGAAGCAGGCCAAGGATTTGAAGGAGAAAAGTCAGCAGGATGGTGCTAAGTTGCTACCAGAGCAATTTGCGAAGGTCATTAAAATAAATGAGTTGATTAGGGAATTGGATCAGCTTGGGTTTGACGCTGATGGTGAGCCAAAGGCCAAGGATGACGTGAAAGATATTGCGGCAGGGGCAGAAACGTTGTCTCTGGAGGATACGAAGGAGTGACTTTGAATGATTCTGTCTCGGTTTGAACAACATCAATCTACGAATGGCGTTATGTCTGCATGGGGAAATGGACAAATGGGTGGAAATTGGCGCTTAAGTGCTTTGGGAGTTATACAACATGGGTAGACAGATCTTATGATCGCGACATAAAATTTCTGAAGATAGATATTTCTATTTTTCTATTTCTCTAGAATTCTTTCTAAACTATTCCGTTCGCCTTGTTCGCGGCATCAGCTCTAGATAGACAATCTTCCACTACATCCCAAAACCTCTTAATATCCAAGCTTCTTGGAATCTTGACACCCTCCTCCCCCTCAGGAAGTAGTTTGACAATAGTTCTACCTGTTTCCGATCCTTTTTGGGCATCTTCATGAGTACCCTCAGTAACAACCTTAACCTCAAATCTCTCTCTCTTCCCTCTCTCCTCAAAATCATGAAAAGGAATCTCAGCACCCAAAACCCCATCCATTATAACCGCCACTGCCAATGGATCATGCAACGGCGGCCCATCACTCATCCCAAAAACCCTGTCATAGGTAGCTGCAAAAAACATAAGCAACTCCACCAACATCGTCCTCAGCGTGGTCTTCTCTCCCCCATCCTTTCCACTTCTTAACATCTCCTGCACCTCCTTCGTCGTCAATACCTGATGCGTAATATCCAGTGGAATAAGCACAGCCTTCCTCTTCAAAACCTCGTGTTCGAAGACAAATGCTGCCGCTTCCGGATCAACTAAGATGTTAAATTCGGCCCAGATACTCCAATTCCCTATCCGTTCTTTATGGTCTACTTGCCCTAAAACTGCGTTGGTGAAGTCGTTCCCGACGGCCCCACCCATGATACTTAGTCCCTTGATATGCGTAGCTAATCCCTCGTATTTCTGAAAACATAACGCGATATTCGTCAGCGCACCTGTAGCAACAACCCAAGCCGAGTCGGGTGGCGTAGCTAATAATGCTTTCGCCATAGCATCGATAGCTGATTCATTAATGGGTCCTTTAGCAGGTACCGGTAAGAGATTTGTTCCTTCCAACCCAGATTCTCCATGGATAGCAGGAGCATGAACAGCCGGTCGTACTAATCCGACTCCAGAACCCTGGTAGACGGGAATATGGGTTGCAGACATGGCTGTAAGAAGAGAGGTCGCATTGTATGTAGTGTGGTTTATAGATGAGTTTCCATGGACGGTGGAGATACCGAGGAGGTTTAGAGAGGGATGATAGGCGGAGAGGAGGATGGCGAATGCATCCTGTTTATTGTTTAGCTGTTTCTTCTTCATCTCATTTTTGAGACATTATATCGTCCCGAGAAGTCGAAAACTTCTAACGCCGAGAGAATAAATCATGTGACTACATTGTTTCCATATCTCTCTGCATTTTGCATAACGCACAAGTGGCTTAAGGATCCGAGATGACGAATGTAAGACACTTCCAACATGCATAGCTCTGACAGATACGAAGATATAAAACTTACATCGTGGCCTATGCAACAGTGTTAGCAGGCGAGCAAGCGGATAATTCTAACGTCCGATATATTTGATTTGACTTGATTTTACATACCTGGATCACAATCCAACCAAAGATTTATCCCCTGCGCTTCGGATCCCATACTTCCCATCTTTGCGATATTCGTATGTGTGTATGTATGTGTGTGTGTGTGTGTGTGTGTGTGTGTCTGTGTGTGTCTGTGTGGATATATGTATGGATGTATGTATGTATGTATGTATGTGATGTATGTGATGTATGTGTGTGGGTATGTGTGTATGTATAATTAGAAATACCAAGAAAATATCCAGGAATTCTCAAGCAGAAAGTGGTGATGATATATTAGTTACAGGAGAAGGAAGTAAGTTACCATTTGACAAAAGTGGATCGAAATTAGGTAAGCTGAGTGACAGACTTGACTGAAGAGTTTTCTATGTTCCTTCCTGATACCCTGATACTAATTGATGAACACAGATAATATTGATGCAAGTCATTTGTTTGCACCAGTAAGTACCAAACCAAAGAGTGCTTTCTGCTCTTCATCACTGTAGTGCAGTTTTGATATAATGATCATCATTCAGAGTCAATACTAAATTTAGTATCATGCTGATTATCGATTATTCCACCAACAATCAATTAAGCCTCGTCACAAATCTAAGTAAGATTGCAAGTACCAGCTCCCTTTCAGAATCTATACAAATTCATTGTGTTCAAGATTTAAGATCTTAGAATAGCTGCAGCAAGGATAGACCCATGTCAAGATGTTAATGGATGTCAAATAGTCCATTCATGAGTTATCTCGCTCTAAGTAGAGCCATGGAAACCTTCCCCCTTTTATCAGTAGTTACACGAAAATCTGTCAGTTGACAGTCATGTACTTGTTTGTGCAACAATATTCTAAAACTTCTAGTCTTAGAATTATCTCTCAAGAGTACACTCTGTTGGAACATTTCTAGCATATTTCTAGCACATTTATAGTGTAACTTTTTTTATTTGGTGATTTTGAGGACAGTGTAGAATGTTCTTTGAGGGTGCTGGTGTGAAATCCACCTCTGTCTATATATGTTAATGGTTTATAGAGGTTTTCACCAGTTTGGTATTAATATACCTATTATTATACATGGGGACTATCGAAATAGTCATGAAATTGGACATGAGGCCGAGCCCTCAGACCTGTTTTCCATGACATGAAACAAATATAAGATCCCAGCAGGATGAAAATATAGGTGTTCAAGATGTCTTCAAACATTGAAGTTATGATTCATTATACATAACTTGCAGCGCAAGTCGTGGTTGCGTGTAGATCCAAAATAGAGAGGATATCTGCTGTATGCCCACGAAACAACCAATCTTCATTTACCCCCATCATATGAAATGTCTTGCATCGTCTTTACACGCAGAAATACCCATAATCGTACGTCGTTATCTCGAAAATGACACCACTGAGCCGCGCAATATTCGTTGATTGATCCACTCTCCACAATAAGCTTGCCATTATTGATGGAGGTGTTCTATCATGAGACAACCACAAAACTGGAAGTGAGGGTCATTCGACTTATCGCCGACAATCTACTCAACGCTGTTGATATGCCGTACATGAAACAGCCAGAATAGTGGAAGCGGGAGTCTAGCGTCTGCCCATTATCAACCATGTTGTTGAAGTGGAGTTGACAAAATGACCCATAGAGTGGATGTGAGGGTCTAGTAATCGACACGTGGCGCATGTGTTCTTCTACGCTACCAAATACCGTTCTTTTACATGTTTATTCGAGACAAACAGCAAAATATACAATTACCAAAGGCTGCACTATGATCCCAAAGAAGAATAGACTCTCATTGCAGGGGGTCAGCTACTTCTGATGAGTAGTGGATGACGGTTCCAGCAGAATACCGAAGAGCTAGAAAGAAGCTAGAAGCACCGTTGACGTCTCCAACTTACCTGCAAGACATGGGCAAAAGGCTTCTGCAATTGGCGGAAGATATGGCAGCCAGAATGAAGCTTTATGATAA
Source organism: Sclerotinia glacialis (assembly GCA_002162575.1). Classification (NCBI taxonomy): domain Eukaryota; kingdom Fungi; phylum Ascomycota; class Leotiomycetes; order Helotiales; family Sclerotiniaceae; genus Sclerotinia; species Sclerotinia glacialis. The sequence goes on along the minus strand of NGKH01000040.1, from coordinate 289,394 downwards.
CTAATCAATACCTGTATCTCATTCCTGGTTTCTTATTGAAGACTTTCCGTTCCCGTCCTCAACATCCTCTGAAACACAGTGAGCAATAAGATCTCACTTACATCAATTGGAACAACAAACCTCCACACGAAGCCACGCGAGAAATGATCAAAAGCTGCACCTCATTGTAATTGCGACATGACCTTCTATCACCGGTAGACTAGCTAGTACAAGCACTAGCCTTGCTTAAATCGATCCATACCCCACGCAATCTATCGCCCGTTCGTCGCTTCCAATAAAGTACAATTTTGGATTAAACAATATGAGGCGTGAATTTCAGACGAGTATTGGCAATACCTATCTACATATGAAATGGAACGAATACATAGCGCGAAATAAAAAGCTTTTCTACTTTTTTTATGTCAATATCAAGCTTCACTCGTTACTGAATTTCGATTCCTTCAACGCTTAATTTTAACTTCGTTCTTCAAAGTCTTCACAGCCAGCGTATGGGACGAACAGGGCTCTGAAAACTATTTTTTTATATTATTTAGAGCTAGCATCGACGCATCGATAGAGCCTACCCGATATCACCCCATCCATGCACAGCACTTACTTTTTTTACTTTCACGAAATTACGCACTCCTTTCAAACGGAAACCGAATCGGCATCTCGAAACTTACCTTGCTTGCCTCGCTTCTACCACAATTCACATCTCGTCGAACCTTCAAATCGAATTTTCCTCATCCTTGCCTTCTCCGTTTGTGCCTGCATCTTCATTTGTCTCCCGTCCTCTCCTCAACCTTCAACTTCAGCACAAAAGAATGTGCATCCGCCACATTCACCCCTTTCGCTCTCTATACTGCCAATCTCAATTCATTCCCCTTCAACCGATACACCCACCCAAACACGTCATCGTTAAAGAAATAACTTTTTGTCCCGGTTCGTTGTCTCATCTCATATCTGTATACGAATAACCGCGCCCCTCCCCTCCTTTATCTCCAATTCCCCTTTCCAACCCTCTCACCTACAACCCTTTGCAATCAGCAGCAAACATTCAGCACATTCCAACCATATCTCGAAGCGGTTTTCTAACCCCACGCTCTTCTAGGCTACAATATCTCCAATTATCTAACATGCCCACGAGGACTGGAAGAATTAGTGTGGGAGGATTGGACGCAGAACTCCGTTTGTCCGGATTGTGAGGTTGCATTTGGGGATGGAATTGGGAGGTTGAGTTTGAAGTGAGCTTCGGTGAAAGGGTTTGCGAGATAACGGGGTGAGAAAAGGAGGTGGAAATCAGGGAAGATATAGTGGAAGATAAGGGTGGGGTATAGGGGTAAATAATAGGGGTTGGGAAGATATTGTGGGAATATGGGTATGTTAATGTATGAATTGAGAATTGATTGTGCACTAATCAATGTACGGATCTAGTTTCTGAGCTTTGAACGATAGAGTGCTCTGCACAGCTATTCCATCTTCTACCAAATAAAGAAATTCAAGAAAGTGGTCATCAGATAGATACGGATTTAGAGACTCTCCTCACGCCAATATTTTATATATTTCGACTAGTCTACGATATCATGGTTTCGTATAATAGGTTTCAACATTTTCTTCTTCTCATTTGTATTATTCATCTCATTTATCTTTCTTTATATTGATATTTATCCAATTGCAGGAGCTATTTCTACTTTCGGCCAAGCTTTCGATTTATTCAATTCACAATTCACAGTTTACAGTTTTTCTTTTGTTCAATTTAATTCTCCTACCATCTTCATCTAGTTACTATATGGAATTGAATATATAATACGAAACTTTCTTTATATCTTCCTGATTATTTTATATCGGGCTTATATGTCTATTAAACTTTTTGATCTTTTAGATATTTTAAAGCACTGGTATCTTTTTAGTTTTTGTTGATGGAAGATTTTATTTAGTTTCTTCATTTGATCTATTATATTGTTATTATTATAGATATTATTGGATATCTAGTATATATTTAGTTTTTCAAAAAAAAGTTTATTTATATATTATCTGATTTTTTATTTTTTATTTTTATTTTTTTCTAAATCTCAATATCTTGGAGACGACGTCTTGTATATATATCAAAATTTAATCAGAGATAGAATTTTATATATTCAATTCGTATTAAAATGTTGACAATTTGTTGAAGAGAAAGATAGAAAGAAAGAAGTTTTGAATTTTGAAATTTTGAGTTATAAACTACTAATAATTCAAGTTTTATTATACATATTGAAATTGTTAAGATACTCTTTCATTTTAATACCTGGTATCTTGTATGCCTATCATAGCATCCAATTTTTCTTTTTAGTCAGGTGTATATACATTGTGCCCATCCCCACCCATCCTGCATCCTACATCCTGTATAATGAAAGACTCAATTTAACTTCCTTTCTGAACATCTGGCAAGAGCAAATCGAACGTTGTAAAATGGAGGGAAATGCTTAAAATTAAGATATGATACTTGAATGCTAGCTAGTCTGTGTGTCGGTGTACAGGGACAGTGGATTTGTAAGATAGAAATAGTGATTTTGTGAGGTGTTAAATTTATTGTTGTGTATAGTTCAGCTATGTGGTGAGGTGAGATTTTGGTGAGTTGGCGGAGATTTTGAAGATGGGTGGTTGGGACGTAGGGTTGGAATTGCGGGGTTGGAATACAGGGTGTGGGGGATATGGGGCGGGAATAGATGAGGAGTAGAAGGAGAACGGGTAAAAGGAAGGAAGAGGAAGATGAAGAGGAAGAGGTCTAGTGATGGGAGATTTGTTGGCGGGGTTGGATGGTTGGATGAAGGGATGGAAAGGACGATTGCGGGATGCGAGGTGGGAGGTGGGAGGTGGGGGCGGGGGGGAACTTACTTCCAGTTCTTTCCAGGAGCAATGCCACGTTTTATGAGCCACGCGAGTAGATTCGTCTCGGCTTCTGACAATTTATAATCCCTGCAACTGTTTTTCGGGGATTGCATAGTCCGTCTTGCATGTCTCGCCAATAGTCTCATGTCAGGTAATGTCATCATCTGTAACGCCCATTTCCAGGAACTTTCCACCCCATGTTAGAAGCAGCATCCATAGCATCCATTGCATCACTCTTTTGCTCACGCTCCAGAACGGCCGGTTCTCGATCGGTGATTTCGGAATTCAGTCTTGCTTTCTTTGTCAGCAGATGATTCTCACTGTATTTCAAATTCGCGTCATGAAGCCTCTGCGCATCTTGATCATGCTTGATGACAGCCTTTTCGAATTCGATAGATTCTTCCCTAACTCGGATGGTAGATTCTCTGGAGATGAATATAGTTTCACTAGCCTAGACGGCGGATTCCATAGCTAGCAAGGCATCCGCAACAACCTCGATTATATCCCCCCCAGTCTTAACATGATTTTCACTCCCACTGACATCTGCCTCTCTTGTTCTCTATGCGCTTCTGCCAACTACTAGTAATCTTTCCCGTTCGTCAGGATCGTTCGAATGCCTTTCAAGTTTTCGTTGCGTTGTGGGGCTTCAAAGGCGATACACTCGTCCTCTAGTTCGGCGGCCTGAAGGCGTAGCTCAAGATCTGCAGGAGAAGCTTTTAAACTCTCCTCGCGTTTGTTAATCGCAGACCCCCTAGCAGCAAAGCAATCCTCTTTATGTAGCCGCAATTCCTCGCCATTGACCAAGGGTAAGGCAGGATTGAATCGAGGAGCTCTAACAACAGCACAAGCATTGATAACCATGAACCTCTTGCTTATCATAGTAAACAAGTAATTACTTACCCAGCTGCCATGCGTACATTCGTAAGTTGAGGCATGTTCTCCCAGTAGTAAAACTCTTTCGCGATATGTCATTGAGCCATTCACGAGCCGCCATCTCAATACCAATATCAATCTGCCGTTGCTCAAGAGCTGCAGCCCCGACTGCCCGTCTCTGGGTTTTCAAGATCTTGCTCACGGACAGCGAAATTATCTTCATGAGTCTACAATGATGCTACAAGAGCGATTGCATGATTATTCTCCATCTTGATCCACTCCTCCTTGCCCTCAACAGCCTCTTCGCGACGACTGACTGCTTCTCTGTCCGTCTCAACTTCCATGTCATTATCGTTCGAGTTTTGGTTCTCCGTGTGGTTCTCTGTTCGCGGAACCGTGGAGATACACCGTGTTCGTCTTCATCTTCATTATCGCCTTCATGATTGGATCCAGCAGTTGATGTAGCCGCCGAAGTAGCCCTGACAAGTGAGCCGACCGTAAATATTTGAACCATTACCAGGGCTGTTTCTTATTGTTAGCATCAAGTAAGTTACTTTAATCGAATTTTTATCAAAGTGAAGGGATGATGCAAAAGAGATAAGATGCAGCAAAAGGCTTGATTTTTTTTGGCCAAAATTGTCTAGTAGATGACATTCCGCAAGAGATGATAAGAAGTTTACTTATAGATCATCCTGTTGCATGGAAGCTGATGCATTGTTGACACGAGGAATTACTTCAATCGCTCTTTCCTCCCTCACTTCAACTTCTCCGCCTTCATTGTAGAAGTACTGGCCATCATTAAGACCACAGAAAGCGGACACTGAAGCCATCATATCGAGATGTCCATTTTTAGATAGCATAATGCGATGCATGTGTTGAAGCCCAAGTTCGTCTTGGTAATCATCAAACAATGTTATACGTCTAGTCACGGCCTCATCCGCTAACCAAGAGTGAATACTGGAAGTTTCTCAGTTTAAGCTTAATTAGTCTCAGTACAATTCTGACTTAGGTTGCCATTGAATATTCTTAGTGGTGTCGTGTTTGTAATAATATGTGTTTTGTTCAGCAACAAATTCACATGTAAAGCTACAAGCAACCACCCCGCCACTTCAAATGCTCCGCCGTACTAGCTCAGAGCTAAACAAAACCTCCTCACCTGCAATCCTACATCCTCTTTTCTTTAACAACAATTCATCCTCTTTTTCTTAACAACAACTTCCTTTCTACATCGTCCCCTCTACATCATCCCCTCTACATCATCCCAACCTTTCGTGAAATCAATTTACAATTCCATACAACAAATTCCATCAAAACAATCATGCCAAGTCAGTCGTATCCTTCCAAGGCAAAGCAGGGAAAGCAGTCTGCATCGTTGCTTCAGGTGGCCACGCCACTCCGAGAGCTACCCAACGACGAAAAGAGCCACGGAGATGAGATGAAACTTGAACATCAATCTTTCAAGGTCCATCCACGTCTTGATATTACATCGCCTTCTTTTTGTCGTGATACGTACCTCGATGAGATGCTCAGTCTCAGAGGAGTTACAGTTCATAATTCTAACCTACCTTCCGACACTGCTGACCGCATGGACGATATGGATATGATCCAAGATGGTATCAACAGAAATCTTACTATCCGAGATCCTGATTCCCGTGGTATGAGACTCAAAGAAGAGTCTCTTGAGATCAACAAGCGTCCTCTAACGCTCTTTCCCCTTCCCATGAAAACCACGGAAGGGAAATTGAAGCCTTCCGAGTTGCGAGAGCAACACAACAAGGGGGTGGCCCTGGAGATTAAGGAGAACTATCTTGGGTTTCAAAAGGCTTTCCAGACTCCTTCCGATAAAATGAACCTCGATGAAGAATTTGGCTCTAAGATTGGCCAGCCTGTTTCTAGCACTCTCTCTCAGACTTTTACCAATTTGAATAGCACACGCCACCTAGATATCAACAAATATCAATCAATCAAATCAGCTGGTCCTACCAATCAGATGGAGATGGATCGAGGAGCTCTTGACGCAAACACTAGTCCTCTCAACAAATCTCAGTTACAAACACGACGTGATGAACTGAAACAAGAATACGCAGACATAAACCAGCTCCAAATAGCTTGGTTAGAAGTTGTTGAAGCTTTACAAGCCCGTAAGGTTTGGCAAGGAATGAATGCAAAGCAAAAGTCTGCTTACGACAGAGCTGTTCGATTCCGTGCTCGTTCTACAACTCCCCATCCTGGCAGCTTTTGGAATGGCATCAAAAAGTATGCAGCTCGAATATTTATTGTTATCAAGGAATTGCAAGATATTGGGGTTTCTGCGGAGAGTGTAGATCTACGCAGTATTTTGAACAAAGCAGAGTCGGCGATAAACTTGCCACTTGAAGAATGTAGAGGCATGGACCACCTCATCCGTAATTTTGAGTGCCTGGAGCTTGAGTGCAGGGGCCCTTGTGGTCGGTCACAAGTCTCGGGTCAATTCAGCAAATCTCAAAGAGCTGAAGGAACTAGCTGGTGCATAGAATGTGTCAAATCAAAGGAGGATGAGAATTATAAACTCGAATTTGCGCCCTTTTCGAATGGTGAGACACTGCAAAAGACTTCTGAAGGCACTGAATTAATCTTCAGCACTGAACCAGATATCCCCAATCACAAGGAGAAGCTGGAAAGTGTCATTGCCTGGATGGATAATACCGCCAAAATTGTACAAGAGCCAAGAAAGCGCTGGGGACCTGAAGTTGAGCCGGAGGTCATGCAAGAGCTTACCGAAAACCATACCTCTGTTTGTTCAGCTCATAGTTCAGATGCGCTTTCTTGTGAGTATGTCTCGGCTAACGATTCGCCGTCCGATTTCGAGACCACTAGAGGGCAGGTCATAGTCAATTCTGAAGGTGTTGCTAACGTCAGCAATTCTGGGACAACATCGATAGCGGAGATTTCTGACTCTCTTAAGGAGTTAATTGACATTAGCCTACGTTCCAAGAATAAAATCGAGTCTCAAGCTTACGATATCAGCAACAATGGTCCAGGTGTCAGAGCCTATCCCACTCACTTGCACCACCTAAATGCTGAATCGCAACGTCAATCTTTTGGTGTGGCTAACAACAACAAGACTAATCTCGAAGAGATACATATTGAATTGGCGAATCGCACCATTGTGCACCACATGTACAGTATACAAGAGTTGGAGGCCATGAACGGGAAGGAATTGGCAACAGAAATCATTCCAATGAAAGAAAGCAGCCCATGGGACTTTGCTTTTGAAAATCCCTTACCTTGCTGGAAGCAAGCTGGGTATGCAGGCCGTTTCTCTCTCGATGGACAGCTCTACACTAGCATTACATCACCTGCTACATACCACCGCTTGAAGAATTCCGGATTCTCGGATAAAATGTTGCGAGCCTTGATGACAAAGAGTCTTCAACAACAGTCTGTTCCTATCCCTTTATTTCCAAACAATGGTGAGAAGTGGAGGTATCCTAGGTTCATTCTCAACGGACAACTCTGTGAGAGACGTACTCCTGCACCGGTTAGAAAGTGCATTCCACTCGTACCAGTCGACAGAGATTCAGGCCGCTCTCGCGACTCCGAATGGAAGACACTTGCTGAGCCCGAGCTAGTTACACTTCCTCTTGCGAAGTTGGATTTGGGAAATGATCAGGCTGCCATTGAAAATAAACAAAACCCTTCAACCTTCTCCCATGGTATGAGTAATCTGTACACTGAGCTAGAGTCCCCCCAACACACCAGCGCTCTTAATGTGACAGCCGTGGCTAATTCCCGTCGTACCTATGGATCGTACCCGACCCATTCTCCTAACCACGCCACATTTCCGAGTCTGCGTCCTCACGTACCATCCGCCCCCTTGGGTATCGAAGCTAAAAATATGATGTATGAGGCTCGTGAAAAAGCACTGACCTCCAGAGCTTTGCGTAAAGCCAACGAGAGACCGACAAAGGAGACAAATGCCATTACTTTCAGCGATATTGGTACTCAGGACGCTGAAAGAAATCCAGGGACTGAAGCTCTTGCTCGTCTTGAGTTTCATCAGAAAGCAATACACACCGAAGTTTCGCCCCCACCACGCCGTGATCAGTTGAGCAACTCTAAGGCTTTCGATCGTTATAGAACCTCTGAATTTGCCAAGCAGCGACTAATGAGCTCTTGCTATACTCAATGGGAGGAAAATCCAAAGACAGTGCGCGAACAGCAGAACAATTCTCATGTTCCCAGCACTTATACTAATGCTCAAAATACCGAAAGACGACCATTGAGTACTTTCTATGCCCCTTGGAATGAATATCGAAAGGCGACTCATGAAAAGGAAAAGGAAAAGCGAGACAAGTTTGATGCTATGTATGACGGCCCACAATTTCGAAATCACAGGCAATCATCATTCGACAATAATGCACACCAGATTGAGCATATGCCACGCGCAAATATATTCAGCTCAGCCCATTCCAAATTTATGACATCCAGTGTAGGTGCCGGTGGACTCAGAGAACGTCAACCAGTTCCTTCCAAACGAACAGGTACGAAAGATGAAAAATTCAACGGCAACGCAGTTCAGCATCAGAATGAAAAGGTGTGCCACAGAGGTTGTGCATTCGGAACTCTAGTGGACGATGAGCGTGCGTATATCAAACGAAAAGAACAAAACCCAACAAATGATCAACCGTCAACTGAGATTGTAAACAATGATGGCGGAGATACTGAAAGTGATAAGATCGAGATCGCTGCCATTAATGAGGCTTTTGTGTCTACCAGTCCAGGGGAGCTTGATGGACATGGATTAATTCTTGACGTCAGCAAGCGTCGGGGAATGCTTAATGTACAAGCTGTAGAGAATGTTGTTCCCGGAGCCAAATCTGCACCAGAAGCTGATGAAGATGAGTATGACAGAGGTGCAGAATCCGAGGATTCGTGGACCATGGCTGAGGATGAAGCCGATGAAGAGTCTGAGGAGGCTGGAGAATGGGAGATGCTTTAGTAGTGGGTGGTGTTGATTTATTTTGTGGATATGTAAAGTTGGTATTACAGCTTTTTCGAGGGAGTAGTGTGGATGAATCTCACAATGGGAGAAATTTCGACGGATGGTGATACAATGAAATATGCTGATATTGGCAGTATTTTGCAGGATAGCAATGATGAACGGAATGATTTTCTCCTCCTGCATTTTGCTTTTGAAAACAATAGTAATATCGATGATATTGCCTTACTGTGTAGGGTTCTCTTACATTCATAGACAAATGATATATCTCCCAACTCAACTTGACCATACAAAGTCTACACGTCTGTCTGCCGCTACCCTGAACCCCAAATTCTCTTCACTATCATACCCCATCTAAAAAAGGAAATTGTTCCATTTCCCTCTCAGTCAATCCTGCATACCTCCATGCTCTCACCCAAGGCCAATAACCTATATCAGCAAAACTATCTTGACCATTTTCTTTTCCGGCCAGAAAATCCCGTGGTACGTCTGTATAAATTCCAGAGAGATGCTGCTCAAGGACTTTGTAGATGCGTAGGGTTTCGTTTCTGAAGTGGGAGATGGGGTCTGAATATACAATTCAAAGTATCTCCTTCAGTATATAGGGAGGCTATACAGACTTTATCATGTAGAAGTACGTGTCACAATGTATCTTCAACCTATCTACATATTATGGGAAGATCCCAATGCCCAGCTACTTTTCTAGTAATATTAGGCTTAATTTAGCTCTAATGTATGGTGTCTCACCTTCAAACAACCTGCTCTTTGAAGTTAAAGAGAACTTTTTCTTTAGATGTCCATTGAACACAAACAGCTTTTTTTGAAACACTTCTTCCTTGAGAGGAATTGTCCTTATTACCCAGCTCTCACTTCTACTTTAAATTTACACACATGCTTACGCATATTATACTAGCACTAAGTCTTCTGGCAGATCTGTATCGAAAAAATGATGGACAATCCCCGACTTTGTTTCTTCTCTACATTGGTAGTCATAGCACTATGCATTTATATGGTCTTTCCCCGTAAGCTTAAACGAGACTCCAGCGCACCAGTTCGTATTCAACCAACGATTCCAGTCATCGGCCATATCATCGGTGTCTTATGGTACAAAAACGAATACTATCACTTTTTGAGGTAAGATATTCTCCAAAAACAATCCAGGGATCGATAGTGGACTCTAATGGAGCGTTTTTGCATCTCGATAGTGAAAAATGGGGACTCCCAATCTTTTCGCTCAGTATGATTAACCAAGATATTCACGTTATTGCTTCGCCCGACTTAATGCCATTCCTTCACCGCAAGCACAAGGAAATTTCACTCTGGCAGTTGGAGGGACGATTCACAGCGCAATTAGCCGGTTTGAGCAAATCGGCGAGAGACAGGCTCCTCACAAATGTGTTCCTTGATTCTGACACTCCAAGTCTAATGCTTAAAGGAATAAAAGTAATACAGGTAGCTCTCTCCCCAGCAGGTGGCATGAGAAAAATGCTTCAAGTTGCAGCGCTGGCCACGAAGAGTCAACTAGACAATCAGGAAAAATCGGCAAGAAAGAACAGAGCCGATCTATGGGAGTGGGTACGACACGAATTGACCATTGTGACGACAGAAAGTTTGTATGGAGTCGGAAATCCATACCGAGATCCAAAGGTTGAAGCAGGATTTTGGTGAGTCGACACTACGCCACAAACCATAGAAATAATAACCACTGACCTATATAGGTCTTTTTCGGAAGGCTCAATGAGTCTGTTACTACCAGAATTCCTTTCGAATATTATAGCTACCAAAGCTTTGCGCGGACGATGTACGGTCGAAAATGGATTCAGACGCTATTTCTCCAACGGTGCTTACCTATCGGGCTCAGATCTCATGAGAGACAGATACGAATTGCTAGTTGATGAGACGGAGGACAGTCATAAAGATCTTGCGAAACATGAGACGCTCAATGATATTGCTGTACTATCAAACACAATTCCTACGGCGTTCTGGGCAATCTTCCACACGTTTTCCGACACACGTCTCCTTGAGGAAATACGAACTCAAGTAGGGGAAATAACAACATCTGAAGTATCGCGTCAGGGAACTATCCGTAAAATCAACCTTCAAAAGCTAAATCAACTCGCAATACTATCGTCGACGATCCAAGAAACCCTGAGATTCCGGTCAACAGGAACCGGACCTCGCCTAGTCACGGAAGACACATTTGTCGGTAGAGATCAATACCTTCTTAAGAAAGATTCCATGGTGATCATTGCCAACAAGAAGCTACACTTTGACAAGAGTGTATGGGGAGAGACGGCCGATTCTTTTCATCCTGATCGATTCTGCAGTAAACCTCCAGCAAATGCGTTTCGTGCATTTGGCGGTGGAGTCAATAAGTGCCCAGGTGAGGCTTTTGTTACACCTCTAATAACAGCATTCATAGCAATGTTGGCAATGAGGTTCGATATCCGACCGAATGGAAATGAGTGGACTGATCCGGGTCAAGATCTCAGTAACATGTCCACGCAGATATCTCCACCGAAGAAGAAGTTTATGGTAGATTTGATACCAAGGGAAGGAATGGAGGAAGTAGCATGGAGTTTTGAGATATAGCTTCTTGCGTTTGGTAGAGGAACGGTATGGGATGTAAATTGACAGCGTTTCTGAGATGCTTGGGGATAGTTTCCATAATCTAATTAACTGAGTTAGAATATGATCAGGAATTGAATGCAACAAAATCATAAAACCAACAAATGCTTCAAATGCTTCAAATACGTGAGGCAGGTTATTATGTCAATATCCTGTGTGTAATTGAATGTTAGTTAGGTGTATTTAAAGGCGGTGAGACGCACCATAGATATTGCCGTGATCGCTAATCCACCCTTTGATGTCTACAGCCTCAAGACTTGATCATTCCTAAATGTTTCTGTAAGTCACCACAATACCACCATGAATAATCAACAATTCCGAAAACTTGTACTGGATACTCCTGCAAGACAGGCCGCCGTAGGAGATAAGAATTCAAGCATTGGTGCAACTCCCAGACGAGATGGCGCAACACCTTCTGCACTTGGTTCTCGGATGCGAAGTTCAATACCCATGACACCGTAAGTTTCGAACAGTCTTTTTGTGTAATTACATACGATGGTGGCTAACTGATATTTTAGTCGTTCAGTAGGTGGCATTGATTTCGCACGTCAGGTCGCCGAACAACGAGCTCTAAGCAATCCCTTACAGCCCAAGAAATTTCGTTCGGTCGCCGCACCTAAAGGTTCGAAACTTGCAGCTGGATATACCGATCGCACAAAGCAGCGCATCGATGAGGATGAAGATGACAAGGCCATCAGAGTCAATGCATTAGAGGAGATGATGAAGCTACAACAGATTGACGAAGCTACGTTTATAAAATTGAGGGACGAGATACTGGGTGGTGATGCTCAAAGCACGCATTTAGTGAAAGGGTTGGATTATAAGTTACTGGAGAGGGTAAGGAGAGGCGAGGACGTTTTAAGTGGGAAGAATGACGACGAAGATGATGGTGCAGAGCCAGAGAACTTAGATGACGAGTTTGAGATGTTGGAGGAAAGGGATGTTGTTGCTGTTGAGAAGGAGAAAAGCAAAAAGAAAGGAGAGATGGCACCACCTAGTTTGATTCCAGGAAAGAAAAGAAATCGAGATCAGATTTTAGCAGAGATGAAAGCGGCTAGGCAGGCAGCGAAGGAGGCAGCACAACCATCTTTAGGAGCGAGGTTCAAGAAAGTTGGAGCTCCAAAATCTACTACTAGGATTGAGAGGGATGGAAAAGGAAGAGAAGTTCTCATCATCGTTGATGAAAACGGCAAAGAGAAAAGGAAGGTCAGAAAATTGCAGATGGAACCGGAAACAGAGAAAGGACATGGTTTATTAATGCCGGACAAAGATGTGAAACCGTTAGGGATGGATGTTCCTGAAATACCAAAAGAGCCCGAACCAGAGGAAGAAGATATCAATATATTTGACGATGCAGGAGATGATTATGATCCATTAGCTGGGCTTGAAGACGAAGATTCGGGTGCAGATACGGACGCTGAAGATGGAGAAGTTACGGAAGATAGTGAACGAAAGAAACCTAAGACTCAAGATTCGCATCAAGAAACACCTGTATCTGGAAGTATGGCACCTCCTCCACGACCTGACAAACCGAGAAACTATTTTGGAGAATCTGAGCCGGCAACGGCAGAAAATGAGACCAAGCCAAAAGCATTCAGTGACCCAACTATTCTCGCCGCGCTCAAGAAAGCATCTACTCTTAACCCTATATCACAAGCTCCAGAAACAGCAGAGGAAGCAGCAAAGGAAGCGCGGCGGAAAAAGATGCTCCAACAGGATAATCGTGATATGGAGGATATGGATATGGGATTCGGAAGTAGTCGATTTGAGGACGAAGCTGATTTTGATGAGACGAAAGTTAAGCTTTCTGCGTGGGGTCAAGGGGAAGATGATGAAGATGAGAAAGGTGAAGGAAAATCTAAGAGGAAGAGGGGTTCCAAAAAAAGAAAGGGTGATGCAAATAGTGCTGCGGATGTTATGAAGATCATAGAGAGTAGGAAAGCTGGATCGTAGTTATTATAGAACAGCAAACATTACCTTCATTTCTACCTAGCTAGCTACTATATCATGGATCTAATCGTAACATGCTATCAGAATCAGAGCAGCAATTTATAAGAAGCCTAATGGAGTGAACTTCAGTTCGATCACGTGTCTGCGCGTCGCGATCTTTTGGGGTGGTGGTGATTTCAATTTCGTTAACGCGTTCTCACTACTATCTTCAGCTCTAAACTTTGTTTTGTACTCCAACACAACAACCACATCACTCGCAAGCAACGATGCCTCCTCGAAGATCTGGTCGAAATGCTAATGCTAAGGTTCCAGATATTCCAGTAATTGAAACCGCGGATGCTGCAAAGAAGGACCATGGGAAGAATATAAAGACTGAGAGTACGGAAGTTATCAACAAGGTCGAGAAGTCGATACCGAAGAAGGGTGCGGTCAAGCAAACCGAAAAAGAAGAGTACTCAGGCGATGAAATTGACATTTCATATGAGGCTTCACTAGATGCTGTACAGATAGCAGTCAAAGGTTCCACTCACAAAGTAAAAGAAGAGGGTGTTGAAGAGAGCGGACACACTGCTACTTTACTTGCAACGGAGAAAGGTATTTCGGGGACCGATGCAGACGAAGCCGACGAGCAAGGTAGAGAGTCAACTGCTTTGAAAGAGGAGATCGTAGCGGTCACGAAAAATAAGGCTTCCGTGAAACGCAAACTGAAGGACGAAGACAAGGACGAAGGGGAGGAAGAGCTTACCGCTGGAAAGAAGGTTGCGAAGAAGAGGAAAACCAAAGAAGAAAAAGAGACAGAAACCATGCCATTAGCCGAACGTACATTGGTTTCGACTCTGAAGCAGGCTATCCATATCGGGGCTCATGTTAGTGGTGCCGGCGGTAAGTGTAGCCCTGTTCCACGGTTCAAGGTTTAGTCTAATACAAATATCTTAGGCGTACAAAATTCAATTAACAACTCATTACATATTGGTGGTAATGCGTTTGCATTATTTCTCAAATCTCAGCGAAAATGGGTAAACCCTCCTCTAGCCCCTGAAGCTCGCGATCAATTCAAGGCTTTCTGCAAAGCGCAAAAATATGACGCTTCGAAATATGTCCTTCCGCATTGTTCATATCTTGTTAATCTAGCACAACCAGACAAAGAGAAAGCCAAGCAAGCATACGATTGTTTTCTGGATGATTTGAAACGGTGTGAAGAGTTAGGTATTAAGCTTTACAACTTTCATCCTGGAAGTACAGGTGGCCATCCAAGACCGGAAGCAATTGCACGCATTGCAGCCCAGTTGAACAAAGCTCACAAGGCAACAAAGACAGTCGTCACATTATTAGAGAACATGGCAGGAGCCGGAAATGTTATTGGTTCTACATGGGAGGACCTTCGGGACATCATCGCTCTTGTTGATGATAAATCCCGAGTTGGGGTTTGTCTGGATACTTGTCATACATTTGCTGCAGGGTATGATTTAAGATCACCCGAAGCTTTCAAGGAAACTATGGATGGGTTTTCCAAAATCGTTGGGTTGCCATACCTGAAAGCTTTACACCTTAACGACAGCAAGTCACCGCTGGCATCAAATAGGGATCTACACGCAAACATCGGTACAGGATTTCTTGGTCTTCGAGCATTTCATAATGTCATCAATTATAAACCTTTCCAAAATATGCCTATGGTTCTCGAAACACCAATCGAGAAAAAAGATGCCAATGGAAAGAATGTTGAAGATCCATTAACGTGGGCTGCCGAAATTAAGTTATTAGAGGGGCTACTTGAAAGAGATACTGAAAGCAAGGAATTCAAGAAAGAAGAGCAACGTTTACAGGATCTAGGAGCAGACGAACGAAAGAAGTATCAAGATCAAGTTGATAAAAAGAAGCAAGAAGTTCTTAAGAAGGGACAAAAAACTCTCGATTCCATGTTCAAAAAGGCACCCGCAAAGAAAGGCAAGAAGGAAAAGGAAGAGGGTAATGATGAAGACTCCGAAGGTGGTTGCTCACATTGAGTGATTATGTCTCGCCGAATCCACATTGGGATAATGAACTGAAAGGAGGGATTTTGTATGATATGATATATTGATATAGGTACACCACGAGAATTTTTCATACAGACTGCGGAGAGATTCCCGTGGGTTGATTTCAATCTCGTGAGACCTGGCTATAATAACAATTGGCCACCTTCTATAGTATGCCATATTTACCCGCTGCCATAGTTGAGAAATAAGAAAGCTCCCGCTTTGTTCCGACATATCATACCGTCTCCTTTTTGTCCCACCACTAATGAAAGTTGCGGAGATCCTCTAAATTGATATTCTTAGGCCAATCTCTCCGACCTACTAATGTGGATATATAAATATTTGGCAGCAAGGACATGCCAAATACCTAAAGTTCCTGATAGCAACCATCAAGTCGATGAAGTCCATCGAACAGAAAGGTGTTGGGGGTTAAAGATGAGGCGATGAAAGGTGCACCAGTAGTGACGAGGCATTTTCATGATATCGAATTTACCCTCTGATAGTTTTAATCTGTTGAGAAGGCCAACTAACTCATGACCATTTTAGCCACCTCCTAATATTGTACAACAAGGGAGGAAGCAAACATACGGAGCATCGCTCAAAACCTCGTCAGTCAGTCTCGATGTCTACTTTTGTCCCACGCAAACATTTTTCCTTTTTGTTTGCCACTTTTCGCTGATATCAGTTATTTTAATTGGATAATTATGTTCATGCACATAAGGATAACCTGCGGAATATCTTCAGGATTGGCTAGTAACCACCGACTGCGCTGGCATGTGGCAACTACATTTGCATTTTCGTAGTACGATGATGAACAAACATTGACTACAAGTAAGAGTCATGGTACTTCCTTTTTCGCCTGAGAATCCTTCTCATAAAGATTCTACATGCTTGATTTCTGCCTACGTCTTTTCTGCCCGAGCCCTGGAAGAAAGAATAGGAGGGAACCATATATCAACCCCACATCCCTCGCTCTATCCAAGCCCCGTCGTCGATATCCAGTTCCATCTCCCGTATACCCTTTACCTGCACCGATACTCCGTCCTCCTGCACAAATCTACGAACAGCCTCGTCCTATCAGTCCCGTCTATTATCCAGAACCAGAGTTAGAACCTGAGCCTGAATTTTTGTTTCAGCAGAGATTTGAACGAGCTCCTTTCGAACCGATCCCGAGACGAGAGTTAGATCCGGGAGTCCAACAAATTCGTATTGTTGAGACAGAGCCGGAAATTTATCTACCGCTCCATCGTCCAAGGTCTCCGCCAAGCCAGCATATACATCTTGTTCAACAACTTCCTCCGCCATATATTCCTTCTCCTCCGCCATCTCCCCCGACTCAGCATTTTCACGTCTTGCCTCCTCCTGTTCTCCTTAATCCTGCTCCGAGAACTCCTTCTCCGCCACATACCCACATCCACCTTCTTGCACCCGCGCCCGCGCCCGCTCCATCTCCCCGGTCACCTTCACCTCCCACCCAAACACTCGCTCTAATCCCCCTTCCCAAGCCCAAAAACAAAATGAATTTTCCCCACCACCCCCACCATTCTCACCCTAATCCACATCCCCACCATCATCACCACCACCACAATCACAACCAACGAAACCGCTCTCCCTCCATCTCCCGCTCTCCTTCCCCCACCTCCCCTCCACCCATCTTTCCCCACTATATCCCCAAAAATCACAACAATCATCAACCCAACAATGCAAACATCAATGCAAACAACAATCCGAACACCAATCCCCCAAACCCAAATAACATCCCCCTCGCAGATCTCATCCGCGATGTCCTCCAACGCTATCTCCAACTCAATCTCCCACCGGGAACTGCACTTAGTATTGCGAGATTGATGGCGAGGAGTAGAGATGGTGTGGATTCGGATGGGAATTCGAGGAGTGGATCTCGGGATCGGTCGCGGGATCAGTCGCGGGATGGGAAGAGGGGGAGGGGGGGGAATGGGGGGAATAATAATGGTGGTGGTGGGAATGCGAATGCAAATGGGAGTGGAAATAGTAATGGGAATGGGAATGGGAGAAGAAGAGATGGAAAAAACAAACGAGCAGGAACGATTTCCAGCTCGGATTCTGATTCTGATCTCAATATTACCGGTAGTCGGTTAAAAATTAAGATGGTAAAGATTGTGAATGAAGAGATTAAACGGTATATATGCCTTTTCTTTTTTCATCCCGCTTCTGTGCATTTCCACTTATTCCCCTCTGTAACCCTAGTCTTTCATCATCCTACCTCTCTTCTCTTCTTCTCTTTTTCTCTTCTTCTCTTCTTCACCTCTTGGCCTACCATCCCCAAAGTCCAAATCTCTCACCATCTCTACATCTCTGCCCACCTTCCATACCTCTCCACCTTCCCCTTCCCTACTCCATTCCATTCCATCATATCCCCATCCTCTCACCCCTCCCCAAAAAAGAATCCATTAACTAACAAACTTCCCACCCCCAGCATAAACCTCTGCGCGCAACTCGCAAACGGCATAACCAAACCCACGCACCTCAACGCCGAAGTCCACCCCAAACTAAATGCGTCGGGAAAATACCCCCCGGGTTTCGATCGTCCGTTGAAAATTAGAGAGTTGATGAATTTGGATTGTTTGTTTTTTCTTTTCTCTTTCTTTCTTTCTTTCTTTCTTTCTCTCTTCCTTTCCCTAACCCTCTCCCCTTTACCTCTTCTCTTCACCTCTCCCCTTCACCTCTCCCCTTCACCTCAACATCTCATCTCCAGACTTTTCATAATCCCCTTTTACTTTTATATTCTCAAATTGCTAATAAAGATTTATATCATAGTACACGCTCTAGATAAATTGCTCTCGGCATACGATCTGCCGAAAACCTTTCCAGCTGCGCAGTATTCGAATTCGAAGCGTGATCCTGGGAGTTTGGCGATTTCGAAGGGTAATAATGGGGGAGTTGCTGGTTTGTTACCTTTTTTTTTCCCCTTTGCTGTTTTCCTATTTCGGTAAATTTCAATGGGAGGAGTTTCATTTTGAGATTTTTGGGAGGTTCCTCTTCTGTCTTTCATCCGTATATATTTCCATCTTACGCACCCTCACCCTCACCCTCGACTCAATACTCAATTCAAATCAAATCGGATGAAATCACTAACCAAACACTAAAACAGCATACCCACACTCACACTCACACCCCCATCACCACCACTCCCCGCCATCCCTCTCAAACCCCTGTCCACATTGCAACATCAACCCCAACCCCAACCCGAACACCCCACCCCTCAGCCCAGCACAACAACACCAAGCCAAACTTGAAATTCTCTTCGAATTCCTCGCCGTAGGAGCCTTCCACCTCTCTCATCCCTCTCATCACTCTCACCACTCTCACCCCTCTCCAAACCCCAACCCCAACCCCCCACAAAACATCGCAGGACAATCACTCGCCAGAGGAGCAGCGGGTAATAACGGACTAGTCAACGGATTATTCAACGGATTAGTCAACGGATTGATGAATGGGAATGGATTAGTCCACGGGTTAGGTAATGGAGGTGGTGGAGGAGGAGG
>NGKH01000040.1:251147-270476 GCA_002162575.1 Sclerotinia glacialis | reverse complement strand
GGAGGAGGAGGAGGAGGTGGTGGTGGTGGTGGAGGAGGATATCTAATACCAAGCCCAGGCCCAGGTCCAGGTCCAGGTATCCAAGCAGGAATACAAAGACCGAATCGTTTGAATAATAGTAATATTGGGCTTGCGCAGGGTGGGGGTAGTGGTGGGAATGGGAATGGGAATGGACAAGGCAAAGGACAAGGACGATTATTGGGAAGTGGTCGAACGAAGCACACGTGAATTACTTATCTTTCCCTATTTTCTATGATTCGTTTTTTTCTGTTTCTATTATTGTTGATTTTTTTTGGATTTTTTTGGTTGTTCTAAAGGAGATAGACGCGGGATCGAACATACTATCACAAAAGTGATGGATGGAATAAGGAGAAGTGAGAGGAAAATGAGTAGAGAATCAAGAAACACCTTGTGGCTTGTCATTGTCTATTTTCATACCGAGGATTATTTTTACTTCGGGGCAGTAATCCATTATGTGGGAGACGTAGTCGGGTTTATCCCATATCTGTTTGTGGAGGTGGTTATTAGTTATATTCGTTTCTTAGGTAGATGATACATAGAGGAATTTAATAGCATAATGGTAAAGGGGAAAATATGCAAATTTGCCAGAGGCTGAAGATCGAAGAATGAACATCAAAATAACTAACCTGTTCATGATGTACCCCCAACCACCCAATATGATAACCCAATGGAGCTTCATCCCACACACTTTCCACACTGAAAGTTTTGCTCACTTGCGCATTTGCCATTTTACTCCATTCCAATCTATTGAGTGCATTACTAAGCCATAGATCCTCAAGTGCTCCATCTCCAGGTTTGCGTCTCTCCTTTTCTAATACTCTCAATATGGATGATACGCGACGAAGCGAAAGACCTCCATTTCCACCATGGGTAGATTTTGCAGACCATGGTGCTCCAATATAATCGTACTGTATGAAATCATTGAGAGTGGTGGGTGCTTTGGTGCAAAAAATCGAATCGGGTTGGAACACTAGGAGGTGTTCGGCTGGCAAAAGGAATTTGTATAGCTCAGGGTCAGTGAACATTTGGGATATAGATTCACGACTTGAAACATTCCAATGTGAAGGAAGAGGAATAAGTGTAAGTTTCTTCGAAACTACTAGATCTTGCAGATGGTGGAAGCTAAGGAGATAATTGATAGAAGTATTGCTGCCCATAAATTTAAAGGTCCATTCTCGTGGAATAATACTTGTCATGTGTGTGAGTTGAAGAGGTAGATGTGGCAGAGGACGAGTCTCAACCATAAATGCTAGTTTTGTAGGATCGAGAGTGGAAGTTGGCAAGGCAGATTCTGTTTTCGTAGAGATCGATGTACTGGTGTGCGTCACAGTGTATTCTACCGTTTTGGTTTGGACAATGGTAATAGGGTCGGATTTTAGAGTTTCGACGTCCATATATATTTCATAGTTGTTGAGATGGTATGCAAATCTAAGGTAACAGGATTAGATGTCAATGATTCGTTCACCAGGTTTGATGCAATGATCGATTGCGAGAAGGTTGAAAACATACCCGTAAACAAGAACAAGACTTAAAAACACTCCCACTATGATTATCCTCCCTCCAGAACTCCATGTTGCCATTCCTGTAATCCTAGGTAACATTATCCACCCAAGACTTTTAAAAATCCCAATTCCTCTATCTTCACTCCTTACCCTCAAAACCCAAATTGAAATGAGAAAACAAGAAAAGTAAGGCGAAAGACGTAAAAAGCAGAGGAACACGAATAGAAGGAAGAGTCAAAAGACAAAAGTACCCCCATTCTTGTACTGTACCTTTTTGTTTCATGATTACTTTTGAAAAGCCCTAGTTATGAGGCTTGAGACTAGAGTAAGGAAGTTTTCCACGGGATGTGATCTACCGGATGGGTAATTCAAGCCATAGATGAGGAAGGGTCCTACCATATATACGAGGTATTCCGAAGTAAGGTATAAAAGAAGGGATATTGATGACTTCGTACTTGTGTTATCAGATGAGGATGTTCTAGTTTGACATGTGGTATGTATGAAAGTCGCCGGAGATAGGTGTATGTATATGTGTATACTTTCTTCTTGATATAAGATCAGGACGATGATCCGATATCAATGAAGCGACGACTGGGTAGTCATCCATATATATATATATTAATATATTTATATTTCTATAAATATATTAAATATATTTGGCTTAATAAAATGCAATCAATTCATAAAAAAAATTGAAATAGTGAGTTTTGGTTCGCGTGTTGCCGGAAGATTAATCATCCGATTCGAAATTATGAATAGAACACGAAAAGTCACGTTTCTTTAAACCTTCACTCCCAAATGTTCGATTCTCCTCCACCTCAACAATCATTCAAAGTCAGGAACTCTTCCGAGTCTTATCACCACACCAAGTGAAGATGGTATGCCTTTGAGATCTACCTTAGAAGTTCAAACAATTGTAAGTTGAGAAGGGTTGGGCGCGGTGGTTAACATGGACGGAATGCTCCAAGTCTAGGAGCAAACGGCTATCCTACGATCGATATATATGTACACCTATGTTTCACAACCTTTCGTCCCCAATTACCGGCTCAAGGAATCAATATATCTTTTTAGCAAACTACGAGATCTAGAACATTGATGAATAGTCGTTTCTCGCCAAGTTATCCATTGTCAATATGCGACTAGCCATTACGTCGTCAATATAACGGCTCATGTCAGTTAGGAATATGTTATAATCTGTTGTTCTGGTCCTGTTCACTCGACACATCAGCTATCCAACGCAAAAACACGGGTTGTATAATCACATGAAGTTTAAGACGTATACGAGGGAAGCAAGCGACGAGTGGAGGAAGAGGCTTGCATTTATCGACAGAATTGATTTTTACCTAAAGAATTACTCCGTAGAACTAGAGAATCACCTAACCATTTAAAATTCGGTCCCTCATTGCCGACACAGTTGGCGTCAACACTAGTGAAACCACGTGATCTCGACAAATACAAACATGTCCTCTTCATCTTACAATCTGTTCATTTGTTCATGTACGGAGGATAAAACGCATTCACGAATTCATATCTAAAAATGTCCAGCTCTAAGGATTCAATTCAGCAGTTTTCAGATCTTCCTATGGAGATTCGCTGTTTGATCTGGAAATATGGTTTACCGGAAGAGAGGATACTTCCTTTCAGAGTCAGTAAAGCATGGGGGGAAAGATCTAGAATCGCCGACATTCATTCTTTTAATAACCTCCCTCCGCCAAATCTCTTACATGTCTGCCAAGAATCACGAAATGAGACATTGCGATTTTATCGTTTAGAATCTTGGAGCAAACTAGAAGATGTACTACGTAACGAAATTTATCGCCGAGTCGCTGGTGGATGGTGGAATCTATCGATGGATATCATTTATGTTCCATACTGGCTTCCAGATTACCCTCCATCACCTCCCGGGACTGCAATCAGTACCAATGATGCGAAAAGTGCAAACTTGAATCTTCTTAAGCATTATTTACATTTCCAAGAGCGCATGACAGGCATACGACATCTTGCATGCTCGACGAAGAGTCTATCAATTCGATGGGAATGGGATAATTGCACAAAAATTGGTCAATCTTGGAGCTGGTCACATACGGCGGACTGGCTATCTAATTTCCCGCTTTTGGAGACCTTTACATTGGTTGTCGATTATATGACATATCGTTATAGTGCACAGGGACCTCGATGGGTTGATCATCCGGACTTTGCGATTGAAGGGAGATGGCGGGATCATCCGTCAAGAAGGGATATGACCCCGTTGAAAATCATCTCGGCTTTCGAACGGTGTTTTGAGCTTATGAAGGCTGAGAAGAATGATCCGAATTGGAAGCCTCCGCGGGTGAGAATTGTGCTAGACGAGGAGGATTGGGAGGAATGTCATAGACGTGAGGAACGTTACCGGAGAAAGAATCCAGGAATTAAGAATTGAACTAGCTGTTGGGTTGGCGATATTATGAAAGGGTAATGAGGCGTTGAAATTTCCATGCAATTCTTTGAATATTGACTTCACCTTAATAACGATTTGAATATTATCGGATGATAGTCATCAGAGTAATAGAGACTTAATATTATATTAGATCTTACATTTGTCCAAAAAAAAGTGGACAAGATCTAAGAATACTATATCTAGTTATTGATAATTCTTGTAAAAGACGAAACCATCATAAACATTCTTTGAATATTGAACATCGAATTCAGATCAGATCAGACACTTGATGCTTACGGGAAATTACAGATTAGTTGAATCGAACTTGATGCTATAAATATGAGTTGGTATTTACATCAATGGGTTGGGGGTGTATAAACAAAAATGACAACCAAAAATCAATTACTTCGAAAATTTATTATAAATCTTACTTTCAATTATTTTAATTGAAATCTTGAAATACAACTTTTCAAATACTAAAATTGTATATTTCTTAGTATTTACCTTAAATTCAATATTTTTGAAAGAAATAAAGTAAATATATTAAATCACACTACAGTCGCTTCGTAATTAGTTTTCTATGAGGTTGGGTTGCTAAGGTAAATAAGGTAAACAAAAAAAGTAAACAACCCTACCCACCCCACCATCTTCAATTTCTTATCGGCTAGGAATAACAACTCCAAATATTATATTACGACAAAAGCACATTGACCGACAACCGACAACCACCAACTCAATAATCTCACCATGTCTACCTCCGAGGATTTAATTGACTTCGATATAATTGAGAACCAAAAAGAAAATATTCAATCATTACCACAAGGACGATCCGCACGAAACCTCGCAAAATTATTCTCCCCCTCTCCTCTACAACCCCTCTCAACGCCCACACCATTCGATACAAGAAACCTGAACGATGCAATCAGGGAAGAATATGAAGCAGAATTGGTCAATATTGGAGAATCAGACGACCCATTAGATATCTTTGATCGATATGTCAAATGGACTCTTGATGCCTACCCCTCCGCACAAGCAACACCCAATTCACAACTCGCCCCTCTCCTGGAGCGCGCAACGAAAACATTCCTCAATTCTCCACAGTATAAAAATGATCCACGATATCTGAAGCTTTGGCTTCAATATATACGATTTTTCTCCGATACGCCACGCGAAACATTTGCTTTTTTGGCCCGTCATAATATTGGTGAAGGGTTGGCATTATTCTACGAAGAATTTGCGGGATGGTTGGAAGGTTCTGGCAGATGGGTACAGGCGGAGGAAGTTTTTCAGTTAGGCATTGATAAGGAGGCTAGACCGGCACCACGTTTATTGCGCAAATTCAAAGAGTTTCAGGGAAGATTTGCTGCCAGACCTGATAGTGGTAATGAACCTTCATCGCCGGCATTGCCTACAGTACGACCTGCACTTGCTGCAAAGATCGACCCATATGCTGCAGTCGCACCAGCTCCTGAGGACCCTCAAGCACCGAGACCATCTGCGGGTGTGGGCGGCTCATCGACAACAAAGAGTGGTAAGCAGAAGTTAAAGATTTTTTCGGATGATGAGAATGGTGCGCCAGCAGTCTCCGCATCTCCAGGATCAGGATGGCAGAGTATAGGATCATTGGCAGATAGAAAGAAGGAAAACAGGATTGAACCCAAGCCATGGGTTGGAGAAACATTGAAAGCCGGTGGAAAGAAGAGCAGTACCAAGATACCAATTTTCAAGGACGAGGTATGTTTTTCCTTCCGTTCTGTCCCTTGCTATGCATATGTTGATGATCATAGGACTAATTTGTGGCACTTATGGCGTTATGTATTTCAGTCTATACCATTACCTCAAATCACAAATCCAGAATTGCAACAAGTGACTATTAATCCAAAAAATGGAAGAAGTGAACGCATATTTGTTAATCTCGAAGCTGTGTATCCTACTCCTGATCAAATTGGGACTGAATTAAGTTTTGAGGAGCTACGTGCTGCTCATCGTGGATGGTTGGTTAAGTTGTGGGAACCAGAGTTGGATATACCATCAGAGGAGCCGGTGTCGAATGAACCAACTCAAGATTCTAACGTTAGTATTGAAACTATTACTCGAGATATTCCGGACAAACTTGTCATTGCTAGGGATCCAGTATTCTCGGATGAAAATCGACCGGAGAAACTTGTTATTCCTAAGGATCCAGTATATTTGGATGAGAATGGGGCAAAGAAAGAACACAATAAGGAGACCAAGCATAGGCGAATGAAAGTTAAGGAGGTCAATAAGACACAAATAAGTGAGTAGCGAGAAGGATTTTGAGAGAATTGAAAGCTAATATTTTGAAGTTAGCGCCAAACTTTCTTCGTCGACGGGGAAAAAGATGACCAAGAGAAAAGCATCAAAAGAGCAAACGATGACTCTTCATACCAAAGCAGCAACTGATGAAATTTATGATATCTTTAATCAGCCACTCAAGACAGCGGATGAGGGGGAAGAGGAAGAAGAGGAAGAAAGTGATGACGATGACGGGGATATGACTGATGGCGATTATACGAGTGGAGGCGAGAGCACCATGACCGGAAGACTTAATGATACTAGTGAAGCAGGGGATAATGAAGAAACCACTGATGTGAAGAGCGAAAGCGAGTGGACCGAGTTTACAGCTCAAAGGCATGTTGCTGATGTGGATGATGAAGATGAAACACGAGCTTCAACCTTCTCTGATGCAGAGGATGAAGAATTTGAGGCTATCAAAGTCGCGATTCCTCGTGATGTAGAAGAAAATGACGAGCTCGTGACTCCGATATCTGAAGATGGGCCTTCTAATTCAACAACCAGTTTTGTTCCAATACTTCCAGAAGATTATAATCCACCAACCCACCCATATCGAGATCCTGCTCAAGTTTCTCAAAATCGTCTTCCTTTCATGACCCCAATCGTTGAAAGGACCGAATCATCTCTTGGTTTACCAACAATTAGAGATCAAAAAAATTATTTTAACTCTACCACTAGCCCGAGTAAAGGTAGTGGATCCAAAATACAGGTGTTTCAGGATGATGATGGCAGTAGTCCGTTGAGGGAAATTATCAATGAAGCAAAACCCACCGATAGAATACCACAACCAAAATTAGGCAAGAAAAAGCCTCTATCAAATTCAACGGCTTTCGCTAAAGAAATTACACCCAAGGGACCTATCATTCACGACACACAGTGCAATCCAGTGGATGAAACTATCCGTCAATTAATTTTCGAAAAATTGCAGCCACCACTTAACTCTTACGAGGGTTTCTTCCAGCATGACGAAGCAAGAGGTCAATCAGCGGAGTTGAAGAAGTATGCTAAAGCTGTCTCGAAAGCAAAAGGTTCAAGCGACAGAACTAGTATCTCTGCAGCCCCAGTCCTGGAATTTCCCGGCATAGATAGACATTATACGCTGAGGCGAGAGCTTGGCGCTGGTGCATTTGCTCCTGTATTCCTCCTCGAAATTGCAACAAGCGATGGCGAGCAAGATGAGAATGACACCCCCGCAGTCATGGGTAAAGGAGCTTTCGATCATTTCAACCGCAAATCTTTAGAAGCACTCAAGATGGAAGATCCGCCAAGTGCATGGGAATTCTACATCATGCGTCAAGCAAAACGCAGATTGGGAGTTTCTCGTCCAGCAGAAAGCATCATCGATGCATACGAAATGCATCTATATAGAGATGAATGCTACCTGATAGAAGAATACAGAGATCAGGGTACACTGTTAGATATCATCAACATTTCTCGCGCGGACTCTAAATCCCCCGGAGGTGTCATGGACGAACTCCTCGTCATGTTCTTCACCATCGAACTCTTCCGAACAATCGAAGCTCTCCATTCTAAAGGAATCCTTCATGGCGATCTTAAAGCAGACAATTGTCTCGTGCGTTTCGATACACTTTCAGATGACGATGTCTGGAGTCCGAAATATAAGAGAGATGGAAGTGGATGTTGGAATAAAAAGGGAATCTCGCTAATTGATTTCGGTAGAGGCATTGATATGAAATGTTTTAAACCAGAAGTACAATTTATCGCAGATTGGAAAACAAGTCCGCAGGATTGTGCGGAAATGAGAGAATTGAGACCTTGGACTTATCAAATTGATTATCATGGACTAGCCGGTATCATCCATTCAATGCTTTTTGGAAAATATATAGATACCATCGCCGAGAGACCAAATGGTGGAGCTAGCGACGCGATTGGTGGTATTGGTGGAGGAATCGGTGGTGGGTTACGAAAATGGAAAATTAAAGAGGGATTAAAGAGATACTGGCAAACGGAAA
Source organism: Sclerotinia glacialis (assembly GCA_002162575.1). Lineage (NCBI taxonomy): Eukaryota > Fungi > Ascomycota > Leotiomycetes > Helotiales > Sclerotiniaceae > Sclerotinia > Sclerotinia glacialis. The sequence goes on along the minus strand of NGKH01000040.1, from coordinate 262,248 downwards.
TTTGGGGAGGCGTCTTTGATCTTTTATTGAATCCTCAAGGTTATGTGGATGGGGAGGAAGGTGGGAGAATGCCGGTTATTAGGGGGATGAGGGTTATGAGGGAGGAGATGGAAAGTTGGTTGGAGGGGAATTGTGAGAAGGGGATGGGGTTGTTGAAGGGGGTTAGGAGGTTGGAGGAGGGGGTTAGGGAGAGGAGTAAGGGGAGGAGGTAGGGATTGAGATGGGTGGTAGGGAGTTGATTGGGCAGGGATCTTTCAGGAGTAGGAAAGTGAGGTGTTTGTCATGAATGGAGTTTGAGTGGTATATCCAGTTGTAAGGTCAGGTGAATTGGCGTCTTGGTTGAGTTGTAAAAAGCCATCTGTGGTCTTGATGGTTGATAGATGATTTTATACAGATGTAGATTTATGATTCATGACCCATCCTACCCTTTCTAGTCAATAATTCCCTCATCAATGCGTAACTAGATTTGCTTCAAAATTCAGGTTACAAGTAATTTCTTATTTTAAATCATTTGATAAAATTCCAATATGATTTTTTATAATTTTGAAATCTATTTTATAAAACGATTGGGGTAAAATTCGGTTGTCAAGTATAAGTTGACTACACTAGTACTGTAAGCGCTAAATTGTCACTTTCCCTCCTTTTCAATTCCGACCTGAAAGCCATCGCGTTGTATACTACAATCAATTGTCTACCATATTGTTATATCCTGTAATATCTACCATGGAGCTCCATCGAAAATCTGCGCCAACCCTTTATATTTATCCAAAACTGTCCCATCTGCATGAACCGGCAAGTATCCATCAAACCATGGAAGGTAGAGTCTCGGCTCGGGACACTTCTTCCCCTTTTCACGCCACGACTTATCCTGATCAATTCGACCAATCAGCCCTGGAACCGGTGCTCGCTTCCTCCAGAATCTCAATGATTCTGGCAGAATTTCATAATCCGGGTTATGATGTTTGGGAAAGTATTCAAAATCGAGAACGACATCTTCTGCGATTTCTACCACTGGTGTTGGTTCTCTTTTGTTTGGTTTACCATTTTCATCTTCAAACTCGAAGTAGAAAATTTCATCCGTGATGTCGAAGATGATTTCTTCAACATCAATGTCCATATCAGTAAGCGCTGATTCATCCCCGATAACAATAGACAATTTCTCAAGCGCGGGACATTGAATGCTAAGCATGCCGTACATTAAATGCGCAATGTTGATTCCTGAGAGACTAAAGAACCCATTACGCCATGATAGACCTCCCCAGTTGAACAGGGCTAGATGCTTAACACAAGACAAGTCGACGGACCCACCTACAATATACATGAAGAAAAGCTGACGATAATTCATGAGTAAAGTGTCATGCTCGGGTTGCAGATAAACGTGACTTAAAGAGCGATATCCCGAACCATTCACGCCGAAATTGTTGTGCCTGCTATTTTCCGTAAAATAGTTTGGAAAAGACAAATTCTGATAGCGCATCGCGTCGAAGAACTTTGATTTCGAGCAATTTTGGTATTTTTGTACCTCAACCTTCTTATATTTTCGAAGGATTTCTTTATTGAAAAGCAAAGAAGTGTTGAGCAGTGGGGTGAGGTGTAGATCAGGCAAGATTTGCAGGTTCAAGGTAATTTCAAATCCCTTGAATTTGGTATCGAACGCCAAACGAATTACTCGTGGTGGAGGAAGTGCGTATTCCAAAATCAAGACCTGGACTTCGGTCGGGAGAAATGAAAAGAGCGGGAAATCTCCACTGTCATTTGATCTTCTGATAGCCCCATAGGCGCGAGCCCGGGATGGCGTGAACCAACTCGAAGAAGTGGTATCCATAGTCAACACTTGAAAGAGTGAATAATAGGGTAAAGGTGATTGTAAATGTTTAGGAGAAATGCCCAATATCTAGATGGGTGTTGTGATTAGTGCGGGTGTTGGATGATAAACGAGGAAAATGGCTTGGAAGATTGATTGGAAGATTCTCACAGTATTTAGATGAGGATTATAAGCTACTCACGAAGCTGGAAGAGGTACATACGGTTGTGGACGGTTTGTCAATATCAATGTGATTGATTCATAAATAGCTCGTTTAGCAGACTGTATGAACCGTAGAGATTTTGATCTGGCTGCGAGCAAGATTTTAGTACGGCCATACTGGGGCAATGTATAACACAATGAGAGAAATATTAGATCCAAGAGTTCCTTACGGTTTCAGAAACACGAAGATTCATTACGGCAATCCATTTAGTCATGATCAATCCATACTGTGATAAACTCCGTAGTGGTTCACCGTCGTTCGCTTATAATTAATCGCCCGCATCGCGTTCAAATTTTCGCGACGGTGATCAACGCACCCATAAATAAAACCTCTGCGTCTGAATTTCTCCTGCTTTCATCCATCTTTCTTTATTACATCTACAACTACTCAATTTAATACCTGTAAACTCACTACCCGTCAACTCGTCAATCACATCGAGATCAAATCACCAAAAACACAAGAATATTCCTTCCGTGGTGATTTCTGAATTCTCTTTTGCATATCTGAGCAAGCAACAGAATGGACTCATCATCAAAAGATTTGTCATCGGAGGATCCAAGAAACGAAAACTATCAGGATGACCAAAGTAAGAACTTAATGCTCCTAATATATGTTTGGCTGTACTGATTGAAAATTTCCAGCCAGCACTCCTCCACCAGACTTCAGATTAGTTGCGAGCCATTCAACTCAAGGTTGCAATAACTTCCCCAAATTTAACAAACTTCCCGAGGAGATTCAAAGCATGATCTTTAATTTAGCTTTTCCATCTCCACATGTCATGCATTTTTGCTTTTGGATGAGTATGCCCTACGACGACCATAGGGCAACTCCTGTCTATTTACAAATCGCCCAGTCTCCCATTCATCTATCGCTATTGCAGACCTGCAAAATCTTAAATGACACAGTATTTCGTGCCTTTAAGAAGATTGAGATATTTCGTTTCAAAAATGATCACCCTGATCATTTGAAGGGGTTTAATCCAGGTTATCTTAATTACTCTTATATGCGACCTTCGGTCGATACCTTCATGTGTCACGCAACGTCAATAATCAACTTGTATAAATATGGTGGCTTTATAGGTTCCATCTCCTGCCTTACACACATAGCCATAGATGGTTTGTATTTTTGGGGTGAACACATGGAAGCACTTGGAAAGACGAAGACAAATATTTTTGAGGGGCTCTTCAATACGATCGAACAAAATTGCCAGGCACTTAAGAAATTTGAGCTGGTCATTGGCCACGTTTGTGAAAGCTGAGATACAAAAAAAGGAGATCCATTGAAAATTTTGAGACTTCTCGAAATAGACGAAGACTTTGCCTATTTAGATTTTCCACCTGCCGTGTGGGAGATGATTGAAAGATATCACCGGACAGGCCGCAGACCAGTGATATATCGACTTATTGAACGAGCGAATTGGGCAGCGGACAAATTCAAAAACCATGTCGAGCTGAAGCAGGCGCTAAAGGACCATGCAGCTGTGAAATATTGGCGGAAGGTCAAAGTAGTATCTTCTATATTGGGCTGGATGGAAGGTAGGGAGGAAAATGATCTTCGATTGTGGTTTCCTGCACTAGGAAATACGCTTGCATGCCATGAAGACGGAAGTCCTTTGGATCAATACAAAGGATTGGCGCAAATATTCGACGGAGCAAGCTGGTAGACCAGGTTGTGTTTAGGTGGTTGGCAATCCACTTTGTCTACGCAGCGATGAATTCCCCTTTTCGGCCTGGTCAAATAAGCACTATGATTGATGAGAATATATTAAAAGTCTGGGGTAGTAATACGGTGGATACTTTATCATTATCATAAGCCACTTTCTTTTTCTAGTGAGCAATACAACGATGAATTTTCTTTTTCGGCTGATATTAAAAGTCTGGGGTAGTAGTACGGTGGATGATCATCCACTTTTTCTTGGGGGTGGCCCTAATGTGAGGTAAGGGGGACTTGGCTATTATCTTGAATTCTAGGTTAAGAACTTCAAGACCATTTAGTTAGCAAGCCTCAGTTGCAAAATCAAGGATATTTATGCAGCCATAATATAGATTGGTGTGTTGTTTTCTTCTACAGTTTCGTATCTTGGAAAGATCTGCGTGTTGTTTACTTCTACAGTTTCGTGGCTTGGAAAGATCTACCATTTTCGACGATATGGCGTCCAGAAAGAGAACGGGATATGGAAAGGCAGGTTGGTAAGAAGCAAAATGACTTGCTAGTATCTACATAGTCAGTCATACATAGTATTGGCTTGGCGAGCGGTAGCTAAATTTGAGGCTGGCTGACATTTCGCCTATTGGATGTAGATAACCTGTCAGCGGGATATTCCTTGGCAGGAAAAACATCCCCTCGCAGCCCTACAAATCCCGCCAATCAAACTCTTATAATACGTACACGGTGAAAGAGCTGAGATGTAAGTTCTGCTGCCTGCAATGTTGAAAATGGTTAAGAAGGATGGGGAATCCTTTTGTGAACATATATACAACCATACATCATACCCATACATCCAAACATCCATACATCCATAACCCAATTCTCAAGAAAGCAAATCAAAACCAAAAGCTTGAACATTCAGCTAAAATAATATCGAAATCATGGATTCAGATGCGTTCACATATATCAAGAAAGATGCTGAAGGTGGTGTGAATGATACGTCTGACAATCATGTCATGAGTAGTGAGGGGTTGCAGGAAAACATGGAGAACGATGAAGGGTAAGCTAAATGGGCTATAGCCAATCTCCGAATTCGAATCCTAACATTTTTCAGACACCCCGTGGAATATACAGCGAGTATGCTCCTTCCGATCTGGACTCGAATGAACCTTCGCCACCTTTCAGCCGGGGTCTTAAAAGACCCGAAGATACAATATGTTGAGAATGAAAAAGTAAGTCTTGGTATTTCATTCCACAAGTAATCAAGTGCGTTTTTAACAATACAATAGGATCCGGGATATGTTTTGATCAAGCGCGACGCTTCGGAATCTGAGCAAGATCTGATTTCGGCGTTCACGGCGTTGCATGATAAACGCAACGCCGCACCAAATTCTCCAGAATCTGAACAAGAATATCATTTAGAGTCAATGGCTCTTTTTGATAAACACTACGCTAAATTAAAATCTGAACACGATATTCATTTGGCAACAACAACTATGTATACTGGAACCAACGCCGCTTTGTTGAATCGAAGCTTTCCCCAATCTAAGCAGGAGACTCTTTTGATGACAACACAACCCAATACTACATTTACTTCAAGTATTCCAGAATGATGATCTTTGTGAATAACCCACAGATAATCTATTTGCAAGGGGCATTATTGAAGAATCGGAATGGGTATCTGGGATTATTTGCGGATTATCTTAAATAGTATGAGTCACGTGGGCGCTAGAGCAGGGGGAGCTAGCCCCAATTAGTCCAGGTAAGAGCTCTTTCTCTCATAGTTTTTAGCCAGTAGAGTAATACGAGTCCTCCGAATGCCTACAGTTTCTACCCTATGCTTCCCATCATATCCTGCAGAGAGTCATACTTAAAACAGATTATTCATTAATTCATGGTTTCGCGGATTATTTGTAGTTTTACAGATTATTTGCAGATAATACATTTATTTTTCAAGCTATTCCTAGATTATTGATGAATATTCGTTTATTTTTGAAGTCATTCCCAGATTATTTATGCGCAGTCTAACTGAACCCAATACTACATTATTTGTTTCAAATTCTCCATTCTCGTCATGTTTTCGTATTGACCGGGCCTGGCCTCTTGGAACAAGTCCCAGTTGGATAGGATCAAATGTGAATCTGAAAAATGAACTTGGATTTGTGAGTACTCGACGTTAGAAGTAAGTAGCAGTGCTAACGTTGACTGATAAAGGTTAGACGGAATTCAGCATGGGGAAGAGGTGGAATGGGATGCAAATCAGCAACTACAATTTTGTCCGGTAGTTTTTGTGGAATTAAATAACAAACACCATCCTTTTGAAATTATATGCATTATGATGAACTTCTAGGTCTCAACACTTTTGGTCTCCCGTTAGCACGTGCTTTAGTACTCTTTACTCGTGAACCTATTCAGTAAATTGTCACGGTGACAAAGAAGCAAGATGCTCACCCTGACACGACATATGTTCATCATATACTCAAGCCTAACATGTGATAAACTCTAACTAAAGAAAATTGTATATACAAACACTGCCATCATTCATCCGGGGACTTCTCTGACTCTGTACTTTTTCCCTTGGTCTTGTTTGTAAAGTTTCCCTCAACATCACGTGGTATGTATGATACGTCTACCTCCATTACTCGCACTTGAGTCCGTCATTGTGAGATTGGGCCCAGCTAATTTTTCAATCGGAAACTTTATCTTCATTCTCGCTTATTTTCCTTCGGGTAACGGTTAATTGCGGGGCGGATTATGATCTTCGTGGATAACCTGTGGGTAATCCGTTTGCGGGGTGGATTATTGAATTTGTGGATAATCTATTTCATTTTGAAGCTATTCCTAGATTATCCACTTATTTTTGAGGCTATTCCCAGATTTTAAGCTTGGACCATATAATTATATTATTATTCATAATATTATATGAATGATTATGAATAATTATGAATAATTATATTTATCCGCAGTTTAGTGGATTATCCGCAAATAATCCGTAAATAACCTATACAAGGCGGATTATTTTAAAACTTCAATAAATAACTTACAAAACGGTTTATGATTTCAATAGATAATCTGCAAAACGGATTACCTACAGATAACCATTGGGGGCAGATTATTTATATACAATCTAGGGTACTCTCCTAATACAGTTGATGTATTTCTTACCTCCTCAGGATCCTCCGGCGTAAAATCGCGTATAAATAACTCTTCCGATACAAACTGCTCACTATATTCCACGAAACGTTGCTCAGATTAATATTCATCTCCAAAGTCTACTTGGTAGAACTTCTCATCGATATCAATTATTATATTCACCTAATCTTCTTCATTGTTGGAATCATCCACTTCTGTATAATCTTTCCCAACAACCAGACTGAGTCTCTTCAGTGCTGCATATAGTAAGTAGCACAAGAAATCGAGATGCAGTAAGCGAAAAACGACGCAGACGGCATGGACACCGCAGGACTAAGGATTTACGTCAAGAAGATGACTGGACAATGCTCTTCTGCAATGGGTGAAAATACCATTCCACCCATTTCGAGTCTTCGAATCATTGATCACTGATCATCTAATCTACGTGGAGACAAAAGCAAAACTTTCTGCACATCATTTTCAAATTTCTCTTATATTGCGGGTAAAAAAGTTAGTGATTATTACAAAAATAAATTAATGAAAATATACATGTGATATGTCAAATAATCAATTTTCGGAAACTCTATATGGGAAACCTATCTGATTTAGAGTTTTATTGCGGCAGACAAAAGATTAAATCACGTTGCCCCCTTGACCAATATCCACCAAACCACCCAGAAAAATGTGATCTAGTCCTTAAATGACAAATTGTTTCTTTGGTTGCTGACTTGAGACTCATAACACCTCATCTGAGCTCTTAGCTGATGTATTCTGTGGTACGGTTGCTAGAGTTCCATCATTGTTGCAGCGTACAAAGACGCCGAGTGCTGGAATATAGAGGTTCGATTTATCACGAAAATCTTTTGGCCAGCAATCGAAACAATTGACTACGTTGACTTTCTTCCAATATGCGATGGAATCTTTGTTTCCCTGTATCTCTATCCGTTCGTGGTGTGCACGAATATAGCGATTTAAAATTCTTCGATCTCTCATCATTCTCCGTAACCAATTAAACTTGAATTTGTACCGAACGCGATTTCCGAATCTATTCTTGAGGTCTAGCTTCGTCAGATTTTCGCTGATGTCAATAAGTCGAATGCCGGTAGTAGGATCTCCAACTTTAATGGAACGAAAAAAGATAAGATTGAGTATCTTGAGGTTTGGGCATAGAGCCTCAATGGAGTCCAACAACTCATTAAAATCCTTCTCTGCTTGTTCGTTCGTGTCAAAGTAGCGTGAGCGTGATACAATATCTCCGTCCTGCAAAGCAATATGAGTGAGTCCTTCAAGGTTAAGTGATCCGCCATATTGATACAATTCGAGTAATGAATCAAAATTCACCATAAGAATATCTTGCGAAGGTCGCATATAAGTATAGTTCCGCATTCTGTGGTTCAAGTCCTTGTAGATTACTAGACTTTCTCTCTGGGAAACCTCTCTGGGATAGACCGGACCAGTATTTAAAGGCTCAATCTGGATCTTCAAAAATTCGCCGTGAAGATATACGGAGGCATTGGAAGTTGTGCATGTTTCCAAAAAGGGCAATATTCCCGGAAACTTGGGTATATCCACTTTGAGTCGGACAGAAACTGTTCTTCTATTTACCGGCTTGGCTATAATTTTCAATTTGATATAAACAATGACCGGGGCCGGAAGCGCCTGTTGGAAGATCTTCAATTGTAACTCTCGAGGTAACTCGCCGAATTTATCCAAGGTTTGGATATTTCCAAATGAATGTGTTATGTTTGGAAGTGGCGGGGTGACTTTGTTGTGTTAGCATTTCTATATAGAAAGGGGAGCTTTGAATTCTTACTTGAATTTTTTGGGATTTTCTCATCGGTGGTTTCATCTTCGGGGCGAACCATATTGGTATGTTATTGATCAGTTGTATTTCCCGACATGTTCCTGAATCATTCAAAACGTCTTCCGACCAACGTATGATGTTTTTGATGATGGATTATTAAACTTTCCGACGATGAGATGGACTTTTTTGATGTGGTTGGAGATTGGAAAAGTTACTTGGCATGTAGCTGTGAACGACCTTTAAATAGTATTTGAATATTGATTAAAAATCTTTTATAAGTTTTTCAAATTCTTATATATCAAAATATAGAACTAAAATTTATTCGATTGGATTTTTGTCTTATTTTTATAGTAAAAATCGATGAAAATCAAGAAAAATTAATTTTATATTAAATAAAATAATACAGTTTTAGTGTATAAAGACTCTCGGCTAACTATCAGTGCTCTAGTGTTATAGTATATTAGCCAATAAGCTAGCTCATTCCAATACTAATTGTTGGACAGACTCTAAAGGTATATACACAAGTAAATAGTAAAAGTAAGTAGTATTATTCTGTCTAATATCCTCCTTCATACGAAGGAGGGTTTACTATCTATAAGAACTACTGTTCTCTTCGTCCGTAAACCAGGCCGGCCCGTATACCGGGGCGAAGGAGTGTAGTTTACGTACATCTAGAAGCTAGTGTTCCGACACTAATATTGCGCAATGGTCCGCATTTTCTCCTGTTTTGCTAAGCGAAAGAGGTACATTACATTTCATCTATTACTAGTACAGTCTTCTTTCCTTGCTCAGATAGCTTCAAATTATTATATTATCTTCAAGTTAAAGCCCCTGGAAATTTACAATCCATCTTCCAAATATTTCAACCTCTACTTCAAATTCAATCAACAATTTGTCGCATCTCAATTTGCATACGCGCAGATCATACTACCCAGTTATTTGACATATCAAAATGTGTAAGCCTTCTCCACCAAAGCAGTATCGAGATGCAGGCGACATTGATCCAGGCTCAGATCAGGGTTCACGCAATGAGGCATTCGAAAAATTCGAGCTCTTTCCGGCAGAAATCAAATCCATGATATTCAAACACAGCTTCCCAAACCGCCAAATAATCCGATTCAGATTCAATATTGATGAAGAAGAAAACCACGACGAGAGAATAATTGATGTGAAGCTCAGATACAACCTCCCTGGAAACCCCATTATGCTGCCATTACTCCAAGCATGCACGATTTCTCAGGATGAGGTATTTCGACACTTTAAAGAGGTTAACATCAGACAACTCAACACGAATATGCCACATGCATTTGATGAATTCGAAAATCCAGATTACGAGATTTTTTACGACTCCAGAAAGGGTGGTTTTCCGACGGGCAATAATTCGTCCTCCGTCTACATGAGACCCGAAAAAGATACTCTTGTGTTGGAAATGTCACAACTTATGCGCCTTTACCGCTACGGAGGCTATATCACCATGAATAGCATAACACGCCTTGCTCTAACCGACAGTGATCCTCGCAGTTGGGAGAGATTCATAACAATGCCCCCAATTAGCGATTCGAAAATTGCCAGCATCCAAGCACATCTATTTCAACTTATCAGGACACATTGTCCAGCTTTGGAAAAGATACGCATCATTATAGGAAAGACTGGATACAGTATTGACCCGCATGATTTTGAGACTGAAATAAGAACCATTGATATCGATAGCGAGTTTCCATACCAGGATTTTTTATCAACAGATATGGTATCGTATTTTCATAGTATTACCTATGTGGAAGATTCGAAACTTTTTTTTCATGACTGGGAGATATATATCAATGGTGAGGTTGATGAAGATGCCTTGGAGTTTTGGAAGACTAGAACGCCGATTCCTGCAATGTTGTGCTATTTTAAACCTGATCTTGGTAATGAGCCCGGAAGGATTTCTATGCCGAAAGTTTATATCACGGAGTTGGATATTTGGCTACCCGCTTATGCTGATGGGACGACGGTGGATAAGTACAAAGGGTTGGCGCAGATCTTTGACGGCGTGCCCTGGAGTCATACTGGAAATGATAACATTTAGACTGACTGGCACAGATTCATCGCGATGAGTTTTGGAGAAATCCGAGGGGTCATGACGGCTTTAGGCCCCGATGCATAGAGATAAATGTTGCCGAGATCGCTTGCTATCTTGAATAAATTAGCAGAATCAATTATTAGTTTTACATGGAACCTGTGATGGAGATCTCTTCTTGTGAAATCTTCTCTAATATCAAGTCATTCTCCTGACCTAATCCATAATACACCTTCAACTTTTTCAGCAGTGATTAAATGAGCAAACACAGTAGCTTCCGTATATAACCTAAAACTCTTTGCTCAAAAAACATTAATGCATAGGAGTATTGATCTTTTGCTCAAAAGCAATAGCTCTGATAACTTATTCAAGGAATCTAATGGGATCCAAGTGTTAAGGGGAATAAAACATAACTCACAGCAAGATTACAGA
>NGKH01000040.1:224253-248276 GCA_002162575.1 Sclerotinia glacialis | reverse complement strand
AACAACATCTACACATTTCCAATCCAATTCAATTCATTACATCCAAAGGCACAATTTCCCAATCAGAAAGGAAAATCTCAATCCCGCGATCACACACATATCCATCCCATCACACCCCCCAAATATCCCTCCCAACGGCCCCTTCCCTTCCATACTCGGAGCACTATATTTTATCATGAGTATTGTATTATACCTATAAGGGATTCATACAGCTAGCTCTACTACCGCAGAGTAAATATTATATCCATCGCATAAAATTCCAATGACCCGTATATGATTCAATTCTGATCACATTATAACCATCCAAAAAACCAACTCATCATACCAAAGCCACCATAAAATATGCACAAATCTTCCAATATGCCCGTCACGCATCATTCAAATTCCCGGCCTCGGCTTCATACGCAGAAAATCCCAGCTAGAGATCCATATACCTCGTCCAAAACCGCTTTCTCCGTCCCCTCTTCATTCATCTCCTCGTTATCTTGTTCGTCTTTAAGTACTTGTCTTAATTGAGTTTCGTGAGTTACCATTTCATGGCGAAGCACATGACCTTCGTCTTCATGCCATGCATACTTTCTAGTCAAATTGGCCCTGAATTGATCCTTGTTTGCAAATCTGGCGGTTATCCTCAAAAAGGACTCAGTCCGGGCCCAATCTGGGGTCCTTGTGGCGACCGGAATCATTAGACTCACCACTGGTAAAGCTATTACCTTGTGTGAACATATTTCGACGCGGTATCCTCAAACCATTAGTCGACATGACTAACCCTATCTCCTGATCATACAATCGCTCATGAAGACCTTCCCTATAGTGATGAAAAATGCGACGTTGAAGTTCAATTCCCAAAGTCATATTTCACATCTGCCTGGAGTATAGGTTTCGCGAAAGCTAGCTGCGGGTGAGCAAGAGTTGAAAGTTGCTGAGGGCCTGGCACTATCCCATTTGAAATAGGATAAAATCGAACGTTTCTAATCCAGTCGTGCAATGTTTGATCGTCTATAATATTCTTCAAGTTCATGTGCTCTTGATCACTCAATGTTCCTCGCCTTGTCAAAATGACCTCCTCAATGCTTCCTTTGAGAACCAAAGTCTCAACATAGACAGGGTGGAGTTGCCCAATGCGATGAGCCCTCTTGATAGCTTGTGCCTCAATTTGTGGTGAGAAGACAGGATTTACGAAGTATACTCTTGATGCTGCACTCATATCCAAGCCAAAGGCTGCTTGATTAACATCCATGAGCATAACACGAAAAGTGGCGATAAAGTTGAACTTTACAACACATTTTGAGCGTTCAGATGCGGAATCCCTTTTAGTATAAACCAAATGCTCGACGTTCATGCATTTGAGTGCTTGCGCGATGTAAAACCCCACGTTCTCGGCTTCGTAAAATAGGATGATCTTTTCGAGGGTGTGGTGAAGGAAAATCTGATCCATGAGATATGAAAGCTTGGATGACGCGGTGGATATGATAGTAGAGCCTCTCCAATTCTGGTTATTGGCCAACCTGTAAGGTATTACCGGGATGTGCTCCTTATTGTTTCTTCGTGATTTTCTAAATTCCACAGGGTCCATATGACCTCCCGACTCAATTTCACCCCTCATCTGCTCTCCATAACTAATGAACCCCTTTCGCCAAACGTCTTCGGTATGGCTAAATATATCAGGTGCATTATTGAACACGTCTTTCGCGCCAAGCACCATAGTAGCGCCCATTAAGGTCGGAATCTCATCCTGATGGTCAAGTGCCCATGCAACTCTGATCTCTTGCTGCAAATTATTCTGTACATACATGGCCATTTCATGCGCTCGACTAGTCGCTGTAAATATACCATTTGTAAGAGCGCACTCCCCAACGTAAATTGCTTCCTCTAGAAGCGTTCTGTCTTCAGGGAGGATGTTGTTCTTCCTAAGAAATTCTTTTGCCGTACCTAGAGACTTCTCTACCATTACTGTGGTGTGACCTGACCAAGTGAAGGAGGCTTGTCGCAAATTCGAGACTAGGGCCTGAAGTTCTTGTCGTGATTTCGGATGGAACAAATAGTCTACACCCTCCCTTTCTGAAGTGATAGCATTTATAACAATCATCATCGAAAAGATATTTAACGATAACTTATCCTGCAGACATCCCTCGAGGTAAACAATCTTCTTGTGTAACGGAGGAAGGGAAAGCTGTTCATTGATATCTTTCGCTGTATGACGGACGATCATACTTTCCAAAGTAGACTTGAGGATCTGCGAATCACCGTGAATCTGGCGGTTGTATCTTGGTTTGATGACCAAATATGTCCAGGGTGCCTGGTCACCATCTGCAGCCTTGTTTGCCCATGGTCGAGCCTTCAGATATGAGGTCAAAATATTTCCAAGCTTCTCAAGGTCTTTAATTTCTTGCTCTATAAATAACTTTTGTTGATTAGTATAGGTCTCCTCCGAAGAATACATGGTAACCTCCCAATCTCTGACTTCAATAGAGTGAGTTGTGAGATCATTAGTTTCCGAGGTTTTGATGTCTTCGCCGTGAAGACCACGTGTAGGGGTTCCTGAAATGATCCATCGCGCATCGAGGTGCAGAAAGTCAATCATGATCATCGCGTCTGACTTTGAGTTTTTTGTCGCATTTCCAAAACTATGACCTTCATCGCTAATAAGACGTTTGAAATGAAGATCTCTGAGTGGAGAACGATACAATGTTTTTTCGGGCTGTGTCAAATCTGACTGGAATTTGCAAGGGCAATCGCTAGCTCCAGGAATTCCAAAGCAGTGCTGACAACTGATTGTGCTTTGCCGATTGGACAAGACTTCTTCCTTGCCCTCTCTTTCAAACCTCTTTTTACTGAATAGAATGATGTCGTAGCTTGTCAAAAGGTATGCGGCTGGTAGTGGGACTTTCATATCATCCATGATCAAGTATCTCAGGCCAATGGTATGTTTTTCTATTTCTTGTACCCATTGCTGCATCAAATTAGCGGGAACAACTACAAGAGTAGTCTTGGTGAGCCATATTTTCCTAGGAGTAGTGCTTTTTGGATTGCGTGTATCACGAGGAGGTGAGTCAGGCGTATACCAGTAGTAGCCAACGCCCCTATTTAGGGCATCACGCATCCGGCTAAACCTTAGTCCTTCTTCAGACTCTGTCTTTCGAAGAACCATCTCCCATGGAATTCCGAGTCTACCAACAGTCGAAGCGGACATATCGAGAAGAGATCCTGTAGTGGGTCGCACTGGAATCGAACCAACGGAATTTTCAACTGGTATCTGGGATCTCAAATCTTTTGTTGCTAGAATCAGAGCCAAGCAGATTATGGTTTTTCCCAAGCCCATATTTTCGGCGCATATTCAACCTCTTGGAGCTTCATAAAAACGTGGCTCTCTCAAGCAAGCGCTCGCGCTCAAATCGCAATAAAATTTGTTCCCGGCCTGGTCTTTGACCTCTCGAAGACGTGGATCGATTAAATTTGCTGGCTGAGATTCACGTTGCAGCATCATAGCAGCCGTTTGACATTGGTACGGATACATTTCGATATCAGGATGAAGTCCCGCTACACTGCCATCCAGAATCGAGCGCATCGCATCTTGTATGTACTCATCAACAACAATCTGTGGGTCGGGCTTCGGAGATGGCAGAGTATTGAACATGTCGAATAGAGAAACATCGTTGATGGATTGGTCAGCATTCAACATAGGGTCGATGTGCTGAATAGGTTCATCATCTGACCATGTACCCTGCCAAGTAGCATGCGAAACATCCAAATTATCTAGCAGAGTCTCCATACCTTTGCGCAGTCGCTTCGTTGATCTAGGAACCGGTTAGCATGGAATGAAATTCTAAGCAAAGATTGAACAATACTTACCGATCTAATACGGCATTTCCAATATCATCTGGTAGAATATAGACTCTTACTTGACCACTGCAATGATCCCTGGCCTTAAACTCCATTCGGATCCAGCCAGCATTGTGAATTCCATTAAAGGCATTAAGGGTAGCAGAACGAAGTAGTTTATCTTGTAGAGTGTTCGACAGATACAAAATATTGTGCTGGAGATTATTGATATCGGCAGGAAGGTGAAATGCGTGCCAACTCTGACACGAAGAAATTTCATCTTTTAAGGATAAATGATCTTGTTTATATATGCGAATGGACCCTACAGGGATGTATTTGCTGATATCAGAAAAATTCCTGTCCTCGGATACTGAAAACGAATCCTGTAAGGGTTGTGATAATACAGCGAAGCTCGAATCTGATGTGAATTGCTCGGACATGAAATTTCCTTGATTCTGATTGTGGTGTTTTGCAGGTACAATACTAATTTGTGTGGCTGCACTATTCTTCGCCTTTTTCTGTTATATACAAATTAGCAGAAGACCCCAATGTTGAGTTGTTAATCATCCTACCCAGAGACGGCTCATTCCAGGAGACTTCTTAACCTCAGGAAGATCATCACTGATGAGAATGTCAGAAGCCATTTTGGTATTAGCTAGTATTTCCGGTATAATGCAACAAAGCTTTACAATATCAGACAACGTTATGAAGAGAGCTTTTGGGAAACACTTATCGAGTATGAAGAAGTGAAGTAGGAATGATTGTGGAATTATTGGAGCTAGTTATCTCTCAAACGGGATTAGCTTGATTTAAAAAGGTAAAATGTATTAAGTACCTTAGTTATTTTTTTATAGACAGACATTTTTTAATAGGGCAAGAGATAAGTAGTTTATTTTGAAAGTTAGGACAGGATATATATAGGACCATAGACTCCTTGATAGACAGACTTGTTGTGTTGATCAAAATTGATTATTTATCTTGATAATCCATTATCCATTTTCATATATAATCCCAGATACAAAGCTTTTCCCTTCCTTCCTTCCAAGAAAAATAAATACGTTCACACTCTTATATATCACTCACAAATCCCCCCCTCATTCAATCCAACCATCATCCAATATCTTTCATTCCTGATGTTTTGACCCCTATAGTCCGTGCCTCGGCCCGAGGTTTATCCAGACTCCCTCACCCCAGATTTTGCCAATCAACATCTTTCCATGTGATGAGAGCACAGGATCACAGAATTGTTTTGTTGCATATCTGAAAGGAAGTTTACACTCGAGAAAGGTTTTGTATTTTTGAGAGCTTTCCAAAAAAATATCTTTGCTTGCTTGTAGTTTGAACTCTTCAACCCTTCTTTTTTTCAACCCTTCATTTTCGTTCACAATCACAGCTCTACCACAACTCCGCATTGGCATCTAACATTAATTCTTTTGCTTTATATTTTAAATGCGCATGGTTACTTCTATGTTTCAACTTGAAATATATAATTTATCCTGTTGGTTGTCGCAATAATTAAAGGAACAGCTCTTTAGAATATGTATGTATGGTTCGGAAGCTATCGAAATCCTTACTCCTCAAATCCTTCCTTATCTTTCTATATCAAGGAACCATGAACTGATTCCCAGCTAAACATACAAAAGCTGCTCATGAAACCCCATTAGCATCCTCTTTCTGTTCTTATTCCAATCTTCCCTAATGGAAACCTTCCTCGGGTCGAAGGGATATGAGTGGATTTGAGGACCCAGTGATGTGCGATATCTGATCTACGACGTTACTTTAGTAGAAAGAAAGTCTATCCATTCAGGGCCTAGTTTGATTGTAGATGCTTTGCTAGTCCGAAGCGGTTAACATTGTCACATATGCCAAATATTAGCACTACTTTTTCATCACTTTCGCATTCATCATCAAAGGTTTCAAGAATGTATTTTTATTCCTATGCTATTGGCTTTAAGGGAAAGAAAAACATCAAGAATCGATTGTCTCAAGCTTGATACACGATATAAAACCAACACCTGGAGGGAAGCCTGTTTCTCTGTCAACATGTTTTCTCCATCTCTCACCCAGCCGTTGCCATCTACCATGGAGCGTCGTCAAATAATCTCGCCAAGCCCGTGTACTTGTTCAATGGCATTCCATCCTCATCAAATTTCAGATAGAGACTAGGCAGGGGCACAAATAATTCCGGCTGCACCCCAGGAGCTTTGCAACGACACCCATACGAGCGGTAATGTTCCGGACAACAGGCCACTAATGAAGGAATAGGTCTCAGTTTTTCCCAATACTTCAGTGTCTTCTTTCCAGGCATATCCCACGGGTCGCAGTTTTTGGTGTTTAGAAAGCGATCAAAGTCCCGCAAAATCTTGTTCGCATTGTTGTTAATAAGTTGAACATTATCCATATAAAAGGTGAATACATTACTGCCATTATAGAGCCAAGAAGGTGATCCACCATTTTCGATTAAAGATTGCTTCAATTGCTCCAAATTCCAGTCTAGGTCGACGCAACCTTCCGAGATATCAATGAGTGTCCAGAAAAATGGACATGTAAAGAGCCGAGGGCTACTTGGACAAGAAATAATATTAAAGTTCTTGAGGGCCGGGAAATGAATACTGATCATTGTGTAAATCATGGCTTGATGGCGCATCTTCTCATCATCTGCAAATTCTTCTTCATTGTCGCCCCATAATTGGAGGTCAAATTCTGAAAAGGCGAGATACGTTATGTTTTCGAAATTCATACTTCCTTCTATTTCATACAACTCTTGAAATTCTGAAAGAGAAAGCAAAAGAATGTCGACAGTTGGGCGAAGGTATGTATAGGGATAGATTCCAAATTCGCACTCAAGCTTTGCTGAGATTGGAAGATTGAACTCGAGTTTCTTGTAATGTCGGAAGACCTCGTCCTTCGAATTTTTACAAGCCAGTAGGAGCGAACGCAGGCCTTGATGCTGTTGACCACGCATAGAAATGAGTTGTTTTCCCTCCTCGACCTCGGAAATTTCAAATCTGCAGCTCACCACCTGCCTTGGTTCGGGGAAGGCCTCCTTGTAGATTTGATATTGAATTTCAACTGGAAAAGAGGAAAACAGTGGAAATCCAATGCGTTCTTCCAAATCTTGGTGATCTATCATACTGCCGCTTTTGTAGTATATGTTCGAGGTCGATATCGAAGATTTATGATAAGTTGAGGAGATTTAAGTGGAGGAGAGGAGATTGGATATAATGGCCCACCGCCTTATAAAAGAAGATTCTGGTTGGGGGATAATTGATTGAGCCGGTATTTTTGTAGAGAGTTCAAAGAATGGGATGGATGGAGTAGAATGGGGATTATTATTGGAAAGAAAAAGAGTTGGGGGAGGGAGGTGAAAAGAAGGGAAGATGGTGAAAGGGAACGTGTTGTGTTATGACCGTAGAGTAAGTGTAGTCTTTATGACTGTAGAGCAAGTGTAGTAGTTTAAGAAGTGATGAGCTTTTGGTCATATATGTTATGAATGTGCTGAACTATTTCGACAAGTATGAATGGGTGACTTGCGCTTTTTTTCTCCCAATCGTATCGGAGTACAACATAGAGAAACCTTGGTGAATCTGGTAGTGAAATATAATAGACATTAGGGAAAGTTCTGGAAACAAGGTACTTACTTGTATTACCACGATTGTAATGATTGATATCATCGCGACTTTCTAGATATTCTTAAATACAAGTCAATACAATGACTAGCTGGGTATATGAGATATAGATATATTCATTTATGCGTGAGTTGTACTTTTCGGTTATCGTAACCCGCAACCCATTATCAACCCAATTACTCCATACCCAAAAACGAAACTTCTCACCCATCACCGTCACTCGCTTCTGTATTGATTCCAGTTTCGAGGTTCGATTTTTAGTGAAAAGGGTAGTTGCGAGTCTTCATTTCATGGTGGAAATGGGGGATTTTTCGGAAGTGGAACATGATCAATTTGATACCGGTAGGTAGGTAGGTAGGTATACTGCTCATGATTCTCTGAATTTTGGCTTAGAGGAAATGCGTAGATAAGGTAAGAACTTTTCTTGGAAAGACATCACGAACGGAATATTGCTATGCATACGGCCTTGTTCAATGGCTTCAATGTCTATCATCATGGTGCAAACGTATAGTCAAACACAGCATTATATAACACATATGGCTGTACGAAATGTATTCGTTACTAAACAACACGCCAATAATACGGTAGCAGAATCGTGGAAGTTCCCTCCCACAAAATAGAGGGTACAGTAGCAGTTACTATAACATGTGGGTACAGTAGCAGTTACTATAACATGTGAACAGCGCTTTAGAGTGAGTGGATGTATAGCCTGAGGTGATGAATGGGATAGATAGTGCGAGTATTTACTTCACTTGATGTAGGCGGGGTCATAAGATAAACCCCCCATATACTAATATTCTAACAATCTGAGGGATATGCACCAATACTCCGAGCAAACATCCAACTTGGAAAGTACTGCGAGAAACAAGGCATACATTTATCTCATTCACAGTTTCGAAATAGTGTAATTGTGTCTACCATATGTCCTTAATCTTCCTCCATTTTTTCGGGACTGCGTAACTCGCTTCTATCCCTATCGCGAGATCGCTCCCTATCAACACTCACATCATCTCTTGAGTTATCATTACTATATTTCCTTTGGCTTCTTTCCTCATCTCGGTCTTCATCTCTATAACCATTCATATCTTCGTCTTCTTGACCTTCATGCTTCATATCATGCCTATCCTCCGATCCAAGATGCAAGTCATCAAGTTGTACAGATCCACCTTCATCCCCTACATCAACCCATATTCGGACCGTACCATCCAAACCTCCACTAACCACAGCTCCATTTGGACCAGGAGCAGTATCAACCCAACAAACCACACCCTCATGCCCGTGAAGCTTCTGTATTAACTCCTTCGTACTCACGTCCCAAAACAGAATGTCGCCATCTTCACTACCAGAATTGATAAATCCCTGATTACCACTGAAACCAAAACTGCCACCCAATGAGTATTTATTATTTACATGCCCTTGATATGTCTTCTTGCAAGTTCCCGTAACATAATCCCATAGCCGTATGCATGAATCGAGTGTATGCGCGAGAATAAATCGGCCGTTGGGAGAAAATCGAACTGTCGTTACAGGCGCATTATCTTCGTGCACGAGAGTTCGAAGACACTGGCCAGTCGCGGTATCCCATACACGACTAGGACGGAAATCAGCAACTTAAACTCTGAATATGAGTGACAGAATAACTTACATGAGCCCATCAGTAGAGCAACTGCATACCAGAGTCCCATCCCGAATAAAATCCACCGCACCTACAGGATCCGAATGCGCCGGTAAACTTCTCATCTGCCTCCTTGCACGTAAATCCCACAGGAAAACAGCTTCATCATAGCTTCCACTGGCTATCACATTGCCTTTTGGAGAGAAAGCCACCGAATAGACGTAATTATGGTGACCGAGTAATGGTGTAGAATATGGTTTACCAGTCGCCCGATCCCACAGCCTTATAACTTTATCATCCGAACCAGAAGCTATAGTATCTGAATCCGGGCTCCAAGCTATCGTCGATACACCTGCAAGATGACCTTCCATAGTTCGCAAATGCTTTCCAGTTTGCGCATCCCAGATTTTAATTGTGCCATCTGCTGAACAACTAGCAATCCATCGCCCATCAGGCGAATATCTTACCTGTGCAACTCCTTTGCGATGGCCTCTCAATATAAACTTGCATTTGTAGTTGAGCTTTAGAGGTTTATGAGCTGGGGGTGAGGGTGAGGAATGAGCCGAATGAGGTGAGTCTTCAGAAGTTGTTGACCTGCTTCTTGAATGATGGGAATTTCGGCGACTTCGAGGACTTCGCGGACTTCGATGACGAGGATGAGTATGGTCAAGTTCATCAGCGCTGCCATCACTGGAATATGTTCTTGATTGCCGGCGTATTGGATCGCGACGCGTACTAATAGAAGGTCGAATTGGTTTATCGTTTGACAGTTCATCTGGTGAACTGTAACCTGGTGTAGAAACCTCACTATCGTATCGGCGACGCTTTGGTTGGCGTCTTTCTGACATGTCGAAAAGAGTTGTAACTGCAGAATCAAAGTCGTGCATTATTTCACAACTTGCTTGCTCATGTTGCATCGATGGCGGTTGATAATAATTAACCGCGATTAACCGCCCAATATATGGAGAACCTAAGCGCGAAAAGTCTATTTTAGTCTACGGAGTAGATCATAGAATCGGCTCGGCTGTCCACCGGATATCAATCCCTAAACCCTGCTTTTTGTTTTTCTTGGTGCTGATTCTAAAGAACGTCATGAAGCTTATTTTGAGAGAAGGGACTAGACAGCAAAATATAGCTAAGTTCGAACATCACAACAGTCACTTAATTCAAAATTGATCACAGTCCTCGAATTTTTCTCTGGGTATTTCAGTCATAAATCCAATAGGCCAAATGAAGATATAAATACATGATATTCAGCTGCATGGATCCAAATATTTTAATTTTTTTCTTCAATACTACGTCGCTCCTGCCTCAGCAAATCTCCACGATATAAGACTCCTTTCCCACAGCTTCTCTTGCTCCAAGCTCCGCGTCAATAATGGATTTGTTATCACCAGAAGTTAATGAGATCAATGTGATTACCCTCAATTGTTGGGGTCTCAAGTTCCTTTCTGACTTGCGGAATGAGCGTCTGATGGAGATTGGGAAGGCCATTGGGTCTGCGAGTCCTACACCTCATATCGTTGGTCTACAGGAGTGCTGGACACAGCAAGACTACAAGAGTATACGAAAGGAAACGAAGCATATTCTGCCTTATGGGAAATTTTATCACAGTGGAATATTTGGAGGAGGATTGGCAATACTGTCCAAATGGCCAATAGAGGAGAGCTCGATGTTCAGATATCCTCTAAATGGAAGACCTACGGCGTTCTTTAGAGGCGACTGGTTCGTTGGAAAGGGTGTTGCTGGTGCGAGGATACGATATGGACAAGGTTCAAAAGATATTGTGGAGGTCTTTACAACACATGTCAGTACTTTGAAGCGTTTTTAATTACTAAAACTGACATACGTAGCTTCACGCACCCTACGAAACAGAACCGCACGATTCTTATATCTGCCATAGGACAGCACAAGCATGGGAAATAGCAAAACTTATGAGAGGTGCCGCAGAGCGCGGACATCTAGTTCTAGGCCTCGGTGATTTCAATATGATACCATTATCCCTCGCTCATCGACTGATCAGTACACACTCGCCTGCTCGTGATGTTTGGATGGTTCTGCATCCTGATTGCTCCATAGGCGCAGCAATTGATGAAGTCGAAAAAGTTCGACGCCGTCCAATACCAACTGCAGAGTTCAACCTACTTGAGAACGGTGCTACTTGCGATAGTGTATTGAATACATGGCGGTGGAATAAAGGCCAACAAAAACGTCTGGGACCAAATCGACCAGAGATTGAAATTGCTGGCGATACATCTGATCCTCGAGCTAAACGACTTGACTATATTTTCGCCAATACTTGTTTCGATGAAAGTAATCCATCAGCAGGAGGATGGATTGTAAAAAATGCACGTGTTGGTATGCTCCAACGACATTCCAAGTATCAATGCTCATTGAGCGATCACTTCTCCGTTGAAGCAACATTAGTACACACAAAATATGCTTCACCCGCCGAGCAAATCATGAAAAATAAATCAGCTGTGTCTAACGGAGTTTACCTTCAAACCGCTTCCTCAGAATCTCAACTCACTAATGCACATAGTCAGCTAAAACCATCATCTTCCCCGCCTCACCTACCAATCTCAACATACGATGAAATCATCGCCATGATCCATAAATACCGTCTTCGGGAGCGTCGCCAGCGTCGTCTCCGTCTAGGTCATTTCGTTGCTTCTGTTTTCATAAGCATCGGCTGTTTTATAGCCGTATGGTGGAGTCCACGCAATTTTGTTGCATTTTTACTCATGTTATTATCAACCTTAGGTTTAGGCGCAGGTATTATTGATGGATTGATTGGAGGGTTGTTTGTGGGAAGTGAAATTAGAGCACTTAAGGAGTTTGAATGGGAGATTAGTAATGCGAGGGCGGCGGCTAACGGAGAACCGCATATTTTAGAAGAGGAGGGCATTCAGGATTGGTAGTCTATTTCCTGTGAGGAAGGTAATGTGTAATTTGAAGAGAGCCCGCCTAGAGTATCAGAGGTGGATCATCACTTGCGGGTTGTATTTGTCTTTGCTTGCTATGGCTTTAGTATCTTAATGCTGTCATGGGGAATTGTACTATACCCAAAACTAGTGTTTCTGTAAACCTGCTTCTTAATTTCTTTCTGTGTTGATGTCATTGAAGCCCGCATTTTCATCAGTCGGTACTTTTTGAGTTTAACATATTATAATGCTTTTACTTATTAGTTATATCACGGATCGTGGTTGATGTTATTGAACACCACCCTCTTATTTTCTTATTCTGATTCCAAAATTAAATTATAACCTTATATTGTCTGGAATAGTTACGATCACTACATTTATCACTAATACATTATTTTTCCATCCTTTATCTGGCATTTTTTGTCCTTAACTTAGCCATTCATCCAGGGTTTGAATCTGTCAAACAATTATGGAAAATGGCAAGCAAAAATTGTCTAGGGGTGGCTCCGATGAATTTGTTCATCACCAAATACTGTGACGGATCTTACCTCTCCCAGCCAGGACTTAACTCCGCCTGCCTCTAGCTATACAACTTTCTCCGCCGACTTAATTCTTCCTACAACTTCTGCTGAACCCTCATCAAGTAATGGGAATCAGAACGTCGCTCCTTCTCGATCGAATCATACTTCTGAGACTTCCGATTCGATATATCGCACATTATCTGCGGGTTCCTCATCTTGAGTGGAGAGTCTGGAGACTAAAGCTGAAAGAACACCGCGCCAGATAAGTCAACAAACACGGAGACGAGGGGGAGAGGAGTTGGAGGATGGTCCCGAGGCTAAAGAGGAGCGACAAAGGCCTCAAAAACGAAAAATAGAAAACCAAGAGCAAATGCAAAATGGTGGTTCTCCATCTAGAGAGAGGAGCCTGGGGACAAAAGACGGAAAACCCTCGGTCAATAGGAGCGAGGCCCAGTACTTACGCTTTCTGCGAGAAAATAAAGATCACAGGGAGAGCCCGGAGGCTAGAGCCGAACGTGTAAGGAACGGTCAATACAGACAACAAAAGAAGGAGGAGCAGGAAAACATTATGAACGGGGATAATATTACAGAGAAGATGAGTTTAAAGGATAAAATGGAACCAGAAGGGCTTCGGAAAAGTAAAAGACAGCGAAAATATGTACAGAGAAAGAGAGAGAAGCAAGAGATGCTGAGGAAGGAGATACTTGAAAAGCTCAAGATGCAAATGAAAGCCAAACATAGATCTCTAACTCCTGAGGACGATGATGAAGCTTAATATTAGCGAAATCAAGGAAAGAGTTTGAAAATTAGTGTTCGAATAGGTATAGATTGGAAAACTAATGCATCGAATTCATTCAATGAGATAGAATGAGAGGAGATAAGAGGAGATGAAATGGATAACTAGTAAGATGAATATATGATTCAATAGATTTGCATTTTAACACTACGTGAAAGATTTAGGTATGAATTGTATTGCATGAGTTAAGAAAGATGGGAGATTCATAATTTATCTAATTACAAATCCACAAATTCACAAGCTCACAAACCCAGCCCCAAATCCCTCTCAATAATCCTCGCCATCCTCAATAATTTATCTTCTTCCAATCTCCTCCCTACAATTTGTATCCCTACACTTCCTCCCTCATATTTCTTTGCCCCGTGTTCTTTTCCACCCCATTGCTTTTCCATATCCGTTTTTTCTGCTTCTGTTTTAGTTTCAATTTGTTCGATTTCTTGACTTCCATTCCCTTCGAGTTTACCATCTAGCTTCAATCCGCCCTCTTCATCCATCTCTCTAGCTCCATTCTCCTCATCTCCCAATGCATTCCCCTCCCAACAATCCCCCTCCTGTACCTCCCCAACCGGTAAACAAAAAACCGGTAAATCCAACCCATTAAACACACTCGTATAGCCCCAATACCTCGCCTCCTCATGCGCATTCGCTACACTTACACCTCCAGGCGCAATAATACAATCCACATTCATCTCTTCCAGCATCTTCGCATATTCATTCTGGAGACGATTTCGCTGTTGATGGAGAACCCATTGCTCGGAGATGCTTCTGGATTTCGTGGTGGGTTTCGAGAGGAGCCATTGGAGGAGTGGTGTGGCGGGTTCCGAGGTGTGCGATAGGTGGGTGAGGTATTCGGCGCCGTTGTCGAGGAGGTAGAGGGCGTCGATTATTTGGATGATGGGGTGGTGGAGATGGATGGGGAAGGTGAGGATTTCGTGGCCCGACGTTTTCAATTTTGAGGCTGTGGTGTGCAGGACTCGTGTGATGGGTGGGTGAGGTGTGTGTACTCCGTCGGTGTATATGATACCTATCCTCAACTTTCTCATCTCCTCTTTCTTTCCCTTTTCCTCAATACTATCACGACATCCCCATGGAATGGGCAACAACCCTACCTCTTGTCTCCAAGGCTCAGCATCCAACAACGTCTTACAAAAAAGCTCTATATCATCCGTACAAGTCGCAATCGGACCCACTACTCCAACTATACTTTCCATTCCGTCATGAGCCCCCGATAACCCGGAATGCGGGAGTCGTGCTACACTAGGCTTTAATGCGTAAAGACCACAACTTATTGCAGGCACTCTAATACTCCCTCCAATATCAGTTCCAATTCCCAAAATAGATCCATGCATAGCTATCAGCGCTGATTCACCGCCCGAGGAACCGCCGGGGGAGAGCGTGGTATTGAGAGGATTGGTAGTGGTACCGTAGAGATTTGATGAAGTTTCAAGA
This sequence comes from Sclerotinia glacialis, assembly GCA_002162575.1. Taxonomy (NCBI): domain Eukaryota; kingdom Fungi; phylum Ascomycota; class Leotiomycetes; order Helotiales; family Sclerotiniaceae; genus Sclerotinia; species Sclerotinia glacialis. Next base: position 233,520 of record NGKH01000040.1, on the reverse strand, counting down.
GCCATGAGACCTTGGGGATTAGTCGTTTTGACGTGGAAGATTGCACCGGATGAGCGGAGCACTCTGATACAGACGCCTTCTTGCTCATTACTCGTGCAGAAGTTGTTGGCCCATGCTACGAATCCGGAGGTTGAGGGTGTGTCGATGAGATAAAGATGTTCTTTGACTGAGATTGGGAGACCGTGGAGGGGACCTATAGGCTTTCCGGTTGACTCCATGTGGGCGTCGAGTTCGGCGGCGCGGGAAAGGGCGGAGTCATACATGGTCCAGGCTAGACAGTTTGTCTATTTATTATCAGTTATTTTTTTTCGGATTCGACAACACCTTGGAACCCCTCCATTCGCCTTCCAAATATCACTAAACAAAACCCTCCTAAAAAAAGAACTCACAGCCTGGTGCGCAACCGCGCTCGCCATACAAAATGCCCTCGTAACCTCCACGGCCGTATACTCCCTCCTCCTTATCTTCTCGAGTAGAGTGACTGCATTACTATACACAATCACTATCTCTCTTTCATTAAGAAGACCACATATCGTTACGAGGTTGATGGGATGTTTGGCGCTTGCTTGGAGGATATGAGGCGGAAGAAGCCATTCGGGGGGGATAGAGGCGGTGATTTGATGTTGGCGGTGCTGAGCGATGGATTGGTAGGTGGGTTTTGGGGTTGAGGGAGATGAGGAGGAAAGTATGGTGTGGTAGTCTTTGGTGAGTAGAGATTCTCCGTCATCGATGTGTTCAGACACGGGAGTAGAAATTGTTTGAGGAAGTTGTTCCTCGGCGATGTAGGGAGCCATTTTGATTTGAGACGGATATGGATGTGGATGTGGATGTGTATGAAGATGAAGACACTGATCTTCTTTATTTCCTTCCTTCTCCCCTCCAACTGTATAAATTCCACTATCGATATCGTATGAATAATACAACAATCCCCAAATCCCTCGTCAATGCGAATACAAACAACCCAAAGCACGATGTCTAATGATCACTCCAAACCAAAGTATCACAAGTAAGAAAAGGAAAGAAACAACCCACCAGACATCTCTGTATCCTATATATACATATATGTATGTATATACATCGACTAAAATACATCTACCAATCGACTAGCAACTAAATTAGCGATCCAAACCCAGTGACATCCGAAGCCGGACACATATCAATCACCCCAATTCCTCATCAAAAACCCATCTAATCCCAACCATCCATCACCATCACCATCACAGATCACCACCACTAATCGCCATTTAGATAAGAAAACCAGCAGATTCGAATTCATCGAGGAGATTGGTGGGGAATCGGGATTAAACTCTCCATGTACGCGCCGAAACCCACTCTATGCGAAACAACGCAGCAAGACCAAGAAGCAAGCTTTAGAAAACCAACCAAAGGTTACACACTCGGCTGTTGCAAGATATCTTCGAGTTATGCAGAGTATACCTATTCTGTACTGAGTAGATGGGTTTGATATTCGCGTCCACTTACTTTCCTGGGTGGGGAGTTCGGGTCCACTTACCTTTCGAATTTTTTGGCTTGTTGATTTATTTATCTATTTACCAGTTCTATACTTCATATATATATATATATTTATATTTCTATCCAACTAATTATACTCGAGTACCATCATATTTTATTTTATTGTTCTGTTCGTTATTATTTTTCTTTTTTCTTTTCCAAAGATTTTATATTGTGTTAATATTTGATACAGATATAAGATCAGCAGATTTGACAATACAATTGTCATTTGATTGGTCTTTCTTTCTTTCTTTCTTTCTTTCTATCCCGAGATCTCTTCACTCCTCCACATCGCCATTTGAGGAGCGCAAATCTATCAGTATGGATTCTATATTACCTTCGGAATCTTCGGAATCTTCGGAGCCTTCTGAGAAGCCAGATACAGGGGAATACCCCGAGGTAAAAGAAAAACGGCAAGAATGTGTAAAGATCGCGGTAGGTTTTCTTTCTATACTCCCCTCCAAAAAAGAAAAAGAAAAAAAGAGTAACATGCCCCTCAAAACCCATGCAACTCAAACCAAAAGTACACAAGCCCCCCCCTCCCCAATGGTCCTCGTGCAATCCACCAACCTTCCCCCCCTCCCCTGCAACTCCCACGACCTCTCCAAAATCTCCAACGCACTCCCCAAATTACCAAACGATCCCGAGTCCACCATTGCCCCTCTGGACGTTTCCCTAAAGAATTCCCGATCGGTTCTTGAACTTGCTAAACAACCCGCTACCGATAATGGCCATACTAAGCCTCGAAACATCTGAGGATTGGGTATCATGCGCATGGCGTTGATTGTGTTGTGGAGGGGTATATCGATGTCTTCGGGTATTATGTCGTCGGTGACTACCATTTGGAGATAGATGAGTGCTGCGCAGGCGAAGATATGTGTGACTACATGAATGGTATGTTTGTTATAAAGATCGGTGTGATAATGAGGGGGAGATCCTCGATGAATTGCTCGTAAAGCTGTGAGTTCTTCCAAGGTTTCTGCATTCTTAGATTCCAATCGACTTCGAATATTTTGCGCCGTGATGATTAATTGTTGTTTGAAATTCATGGTGTCGTCTTCTTCATGTTTTCTTCTCCACGTTCCTAACCATGCGATTTCGCTGATCATTATTATAACCCAATTTTCACATCCCATAATTGAGGTTAATTGGATTTTATGATCGGATTTTGAGGAATGGGATATTTTGGCTGAGAGGAGACGATTGTGAAATTCGGAAAGCCACGGATGAGATCCTGTAGATACACAGGATCTATAAATTTAGGGTTAGCAATCGATGTAATCAATACGTCAGGTAGTAAATAGCGAAAATTCGGAAAAAATAAAGGGGGGAAGCCTGCTTACAAAGCGTCCATCCAAATAATAACACCAGTAAAGAAATCTAATGCTGCACTATCACGAGAAACAGTACTCCCAGTAGTAGTAGATTCAGGAGAATGTGCATAAGGATAGTCGAAGTATTGAGAAGAGGTTAATGATGTTTCGGAACTTGGAATATTACCATTTGATACTTCATGGAGAATCAATATAAGTTCTGATGCAGCTCGTAAGTGAACTTGCCAATTGCTAACACCTCCATGAAAGAGCTAAGATATTCATCAGTATCTACAATGTAACTAATGATATGGATCCTCACCTCAAAAGAGATTAATTGAACCATGCAAGCAAGAATTTGAATATTTCCATCAAATGCACCTTGCTCGGATGCATTTTTATTATTGGTTTGAATGAAATTCCGCAACTCTTTCAAAGTCAAATCATGATGATGCCGTAATTCATGAAGATAATCTATCTCAGCCTGACCACTTTCGTGTTCTAGAAGAATTGATTGACGATGAAAAGCACTTAGACTCAAAGCTGCATGATAGAGAGGCTTCGTTCTTACCAATAATGACAGAAGCCATCCTCTCCCAGATGATAATGATGGAGTATGAAAACGAAATTGAATAAAGAAGACATGATCGAGGTAATGCATCATTAAACTTGCTTCTTGGTCCTCGATCCATTTGGGAAATAATGGAGATTTAGGTTCGATGGTTTTATCATGGACCATTTCCATGGTAGTAGATTTTGAGACGACATTGTCAATACTTGAAAGATTGCTTTCTTTCCCAGGACTTTTCGTCGTACTAGATGATCTTGGTGATCTGAGTAATGATGATATAGAATTTGAATTTTTCCTCGCACGAAATGCTGCTCTCTTTTTACTTGCGGATGCAGCAACAATAGCCTTAATCCTCTCCAACTCTTCTTTCCCAAATTTTGGATCATCAATCCATTTTGGTTTTGGACCATATCGACATTCTACATTAACATCCGCACATCTCGAACAACCTATGATAGTTAAACCTATTAGTTCATTCGGCAAGTGGGAACTTATATTCAAAGAACCAACCGGGTTGTAATTCATCACATTTCTTTTTCCGAATTCTACAAGTCCAACAACCTCGATTACTCCGGATAGCGAGTGACGAATTGGTATTGGTATTGATATTAGCATTGGCATTGGCATTAGAGCCAGTTGTGATATTGTCCATCGGGCACGAGGTTGGTGAACACTGGATACTTGCATAAATGATTTCCCGATACACATTGTGGTACATATATAAAAGCCAATATTGTAATCACCGGCTCATGACTCTCTGTATGTCAGATTTTCAACACCTTTCTCTATCATGAATATCGTGTCGTCGAATCAGATGAGAGAGTAAACTTAGGGATACAGGCTAATATCATATCCCGTTAGGTTTTGCTTGCGTAGATGAGTTTGAAATGTCAAAAATGTTCTCAGACGAAAAAGTAACTGGACACGAGAAAGAAACTTTAGATCGGCTCGTCTTACTTAATCAAGAAACTATTATCCATTACTTTTCCGATTTATGCAGCTATCCATGAATATCCACATTTTCTTATCATTCTTATCTGTTTGAAGTGAAGATGTCACGAGTATCTGCATAGGGTGGAGAGAATGGTAAGTGTTGATATGTATCTAGGATTTTCTTTTGTTGTTCTATCCTCCCCCTCTATAAGAGTAACTAATCAGATATTATATTGAATATTCATGTACCTAGCTACTTCTTTGATAAATTGTCTCACTCATTTCTCTTTTTCTAATTCCCCCATTTCACTCACCCCCTCATTCCATCTCCTTACTCCGCCCACTCCACTATCTCACTCCCACTTACTCAAACTCCCCTTCTCCCCTTCTCCCCTTCTCCCTCCCTACTAAACCCATCTACGAACTCCACCACTAAATACTTATGCCATCTACTAGATCCGAAGGTCATGAAAGTCCCATTCCCTTTTTTACAAGCCATACTACTAGCCTAGCCATTGTCTATCATCAATCATCTAATCTCATCTTACTTCTCAATTTTCCTGTTCGCTCAAAATTCTTTATTATCTTATCATGTAATTAATCTCATCTGATGTCATTCCCAACCATAGAGTACGCCAATGAAGCCATTCATTCGTTCATTCGTTCATCCGTTCATCCGTTCATCCATTCATACCATTCCTTTTTCACACCCTAGCTCCAGTCCAAATAAGCAATGCCACGGCATATTAAGTCAAGTCGAATGTAAAGGAAAAGAAAAATATATCCCAAAAATATCCCGAATCCATTCCACAAACATATTCCATCCAGCGGGATACACATAAAATTGGCGATAGAAAGAAATAGCTGAAAAAATCAAGCCATATACCGGTAGGTTGGAATATTAGCGTCTTCAATTCTTTCCAGATATTCTCGTTCAATAAGACTTTCAATTCTTCGTTTCATCATGTTGATATTTGGCTGGAAGCGTTGTGAAAGTTGAGAGATGACTTCGGCGACAAGTTGTTGATGAGGACATTCCTTACGTGCCCTATTATTCTTAGTTAGTATAGACGTCATATTACAATAGGCAAATTAAAACTTACTTCATGATCCGTACGATGACCGTGTCCATGACACTTCCTCTATGCTCATCATTTCTTTCTTCGGTTTGTCTTCTCTCATCAGCTCCTTCAACCTTTGATTGTCCACCTATCGGTTGAACTTTAATCTTGAGAGTTTTGCTGACGAAAGAACTATTGAATGTGAAAATATCGCCCATTTTAGGGAACTCGTTAGGTTTCCCAGGTCTCTTAAGAAGAACTCGAGATTTTGGTGGACCAGAAAGTTGCATAAGAGTACGCGGTAAGTCTTTATCGGTAATATTCAAACGTTGTTGTATTTCTTCATAAGACAATTCTTGTCCATCCTGCAAATCATTGAAAAGCATCAAAACAACCATGCCATGTGTATTGACATTCAATTCGTACTTCCGCTCCCTGCCCTTCGCCCCTGTCTCACCTGGAAGAGCTGGAAAATTACATCGAATATCAGCATTTCCTAAATTTCCTAACCAGGTTAACATTCGGCCATTGCGGTCTTTGAGGTAAAACGCTTTGAAAGAATCTTGCAATTTTTGCATTTGAGGAGGCCAATTGCAAGATTGTCGAGGACCTTCCTCTGGTGATGGGATACCACCGATGATTTCCATAGGCCAAAAATTCGTAGAGAGAACAATAGCAGACAACTCGATTTGGTTCTTATCCTTATCTCCGAGATTATTGATGTGGTTGCGATAATTAGAACTAAGTTCCTCAGACATTGTGATGTCCTTAAACATGCCCTCCAGTTTTGTAGTAAATGAATTGCCAATTTCTAGTTTCATCCTTGAAATCATTTGCTTCTCAACGTCGGCACTTTCGGATTTGTTGAGTAGTAAACGTTTCGCAAGATGTTTCTTGTAATATCTCTCAAACATGTCTTTATCCTGAATATATCGGAGTAAAGTAGTGGCCTTGTCCAGAACTTCATCAATCTCAAGCTCGGTTTTGCCCTTGATTCCACGCTTGAGGTTGTCATCGATGAACAAGGAGACGAACTCGGAACATCGATCGAATAGATTAATGAAATCGGAAAAGCTTTTGGTGATGGCTGTTTGTAGGATGAGATCCTCCATAAAGCACGTCCTCCACATATTGTCAAATTTATCCTTCAATCGTAACACCTCATCAACCCACTTGATGGCTGCAAGAGTTTGCTTCGCAGCAGCATTCATGGGTTTGACCTTCTTCTTTGAACCTTCCGCATCGTCCTCTTCTGCTTCAGGCTTGTTATCTTCTGCCGCCATAGGACCGCCGAAATCACCATTAGAGATGATTTTGTTGATTTCCGAACCTAGTTGTACCACACGAGCTTGTAGTGCGACCTTCAAGGGATCTCTGCTTGTATCAATGCGGCTAATGAGTTGATATAAAATGGTCAAATCATCAAATCGGTCATTTTCAATCATTGCCTGCAAGCCACTTCCTTCCATCGCAAGAAACTCATTCAGATGACTGATGATCAATGCTTGCTCAACAACTGTGTGGATTTTATTGATTGTGAAACTTGCAATGGTCGTATTGCATCGATCAGTTTCCTCATCTAGGCGCCTTTTCGTTTGACGTAGCCAAGTACTAGCAGGAGAGTCCCTCAACAATGTTTGACATTCGGCTTGGTAAAACTTCCTGCTGGCCGCCAAAAATGCTGGTTCAAAGACGGTAAGATATAACTTTTCACTCTCTTCCTCCTCGTCGGTTTCGTAGAGACCTTCTAGCATATAGATAACAGAACGGATCAAATGTCTATTGATGACATCTCCTTCTCTTTCCATTTCAATCTGATCCAATATAACTGAATTCAGAATATCGAAAGTGATGATGTTTGAATTTTCTAGGAGTGGTGAACGAAGAATATGATCTCGGAAGAGGCCTATGGCAGTGGTGTAAATGGAAGCCTTACGATTGTCGCCACAATATACACGATCCATATACATGAGTACATCGGTTGTCATACTCATACAAACATTATGATCTGTCCATGAAGCTTTTAATCCTTCCAAAAATTGTTCGCCAGTAAGTCTTCGTTCGTTTGCAGCGGTTCCAGAAACACCACAGGTTGCGACGTTCACCAAGTTTGTAGTAATAAGTTTCCTAATATCCGGCATCACTTTTCCTGCAAACCATTGTTCCTCGAAAACTTTAACCCTATCATAAAGTAGATCCCCATCCTTCTTCAAAACGATTTTGTATGACGCTCGATAGAGTTGTTCGAAGGAGAGTGTTCCGGCGTTCTTTTCGTGAATCTCTTGAAGGGCATTTTGTAAAATATCCCATTGAGTATCGAATTCATTCTGTGCTCCCGCGCGTCCGAAAGCCTAATTGTAAAAGAACATAAAAAGTCAGCCGATAACTAAATAAGGGCCATATGTGTTTGTGATTAAAGGAAAAATGCTGCAGGGCGGACTACCAGCTGACTTGTATGTAAGGAATATGAAAGCGTAGCATCAAATGACTGTGCTTGAGGAGGAGCCATCTTTGATTACCCGATACTGAAATTTTACATAAATGAAGTTTTGAAGTTGTATGTGAATGTGAATGTGAATGTGAATGTGAATGTATTTATATAAATGTAGTATCGTTCGCAAGAGAAGGGGTATGAAACTTTGAAGTGAAAATAAGTGAATCACATACCCTACGAGGCGCACGAATCCTCGCTTTACCACGCCCTGAAATCATCTTCGAGAATATTCGACTTTCTCTTTGGTGTTTGAGTCTCTCACGATCAAAGTACTGTTATGCTGATTTCCCAGTAACTGCGAATAGGTCAGAATTCCCTTGATATTGTATGGCGCGGCGCGGGGTTAGATAAGATCAAGGCTTCGATGATTGCCATGTAATTCTGTCCAGGCAGATAACAACCAAATGAGATGGTTGAATTTTGATATGTTGTAGAAAGTCCGAGAGAATGTGTGTGGCTACAAGAAGATAAGAAACCCAAAAATCAGTTCTTAAGTAGTGGTGAAGGCATAACAATGAAGAAGAAGAAGCTCTTGAAGATTTGATACTTTGAATAAGTTCGGTAGACTATGAATAGTTTCGGATTCGGATTAACTGCTGCCGTAATTTAGTCAGAGATAAGTATTCTGTCAGCGACTAGATCATCCTTTTCATACAATAATATAATACTTGAAAGGGAAGGCGGTGAATCAAATTATAAGTGTACTCGGGTGTATAAGATCGTCTAAAAGAAGCGCATGAGAATTATATGATTGCTTATAGGAGGAACTGGCAACAGTTGCTGTGAAGACCGAGAAGCTTTGAAAATACTGATACGTTGAACCTTTCAACTCTTTCAGTCGCATTTTGTTTCTACTATTTCCACTATATCTACTACTAACCTACAGTACTCCATACCGTGATTCTAGCTCCTTCATAGCAGCCTTACCCTCCGTCATTTCTGGCAGAATATAACAAAAGGCGGTGAAACATAACTTTTCCCCAATCGCTCCAAATTCCGCAGCCTTCCCCAAACTTCTACTCCATCAAGAACTTTCACTCACAACCACTCTTCGCGCATTCCATCCAACCACCCTCTCAAACCATCTCAAACCAATATTCAATCACTCGAAAGTTCTGCGATTCTAAATCTCCAATCAAAGCCCTTTATTCCCATCCAATCAAGAATTAAGACCAGCCTCAAAGGCACGTCAAAACAAAACCTCACAATGTCTCTCAAAATCTCCCCCTTCTCAGCTTTTCGAACTCTATCTCTCTCACGCCACACAGCCTGCAAATCAGCCTCTCGAATCTGCGCCTCAAAACCGCTACAAACACCCTTCTTTCCGCCCAGCACACAACTCACAACCCGCCCATATGCTACCAAACCCCTCACCTCCGCCCC
>NGKH01000040.1:199977-224153 GCA_002162575.1 Sclerotinia glacialis | reverse complement strand
CCCCGCGCCCCCCAACCCTCCTACGACCTAACCTTTACCTGCACACCCTGCTCGAACCGCAGTACACACCGCATATCAAAACAAGGGTACCATTCCGGTTCCGTGCTCATCACCTGTCCCTCGTGTAAAAACCGCCATGTAATATCCGATCATCTAGGTATATTCGGCGATCGCAAATTAACGATTGAGGATTTGATGAAGGAACAGGGGATGCTTGTTAAGAAGGGGACGTTGAGTGAGGATGGGAATTTGGAGTTTTGGAATGATGGGACGAGGACGGAGAGGAAGAGGGATGGGGAAGGGGAGGGCCAGGGGAAGGAGGGAGAAGGGAATGCGGGGATTGGTGGACCGGCAAGTTAGGGCCGCCGGGGATGCTTGTGACCCAGATCTGGACTGGAAATCTCGAGGCTCACTGGCAAATATCCACGCAGAAGGCAATGTGAATGACCAAGAAATCGACGAAACCCTTGGAGGTAACCTCAACGACAAACCAACATCGGGAAAGACATCTAGAAATACCACACGTTCACAATCAGCAACCTCAATTTTAACGAGACGGAGATGTTCTATAAAACTTCTAGGATTATCAAATTGAACCATATTATAGAAGCCCAGGAATGTAAGATATGTGGAGCACGTCTCCAACAGAACAGAGACAAATTTCTCTCCCCTCACATATCCATCTCCTATCCATCTCCATTGATTTCTCGGAAGGATGTGGAAATTATTGATGAAAAGATAGAATAGATCCGAAGCTCTAAATCAATGGCTGCTGGGGTCAACGCAAATGCCCTTGGGAAAAAAGAGAGCTCTGATATGAATATGACGTGATGATTTGCAGAATTATGGTGTTGATGGACTGGACAATGTATGGACATCTTAGGGTTGCAGGATTACGATGCCATGTATAAATAAATAGCATGTATATGATACAACGAACAATGATATGAATTCACCTCTCACACTCAAAAATCTATTGAATAATTACTAATATTCTACTTATCAAATGCTAAACTATCAGTTCCTCTACAAGATACAATTTTCCCACCCACAAAAACGCCCCTATCTTTGACCCCAACCTCGCAAAGACACCCATCCCAACCCAACACATACTACCAAACATTCCTCTTCTTACTATGTTCAGCGCCCCTCTCCTTCCTCCTCTCCTTCTTCCTCTCCCCCTTCCTTCTCTTCTCCTCCCCAAACCTCTCGGGTTGACTAACCGCCGCAATCTTCCTCTTTCCGCTCCGCAAAGCCCTCCTCTCCTTAACCCCCTCTCGAACCTTCAACAACGCATCGGAATACTCCTGAGTCCCAACTTTTTTCTTCAGCGTCTCGAGTAATTCTTCGCTAGATGTCTTTAGCGCTTCGTAATTACTGCGGAAAAGATCATCGGTGGAATAGGGCATTGGGATCGAGGGATCAGTCAAATTATGTAGAGGAAGAATAATGGTGCGGAGAGATGGAATCAGGGATTCTGGTTCGAGTTTACTGCTGAGGATTTGGAGGAGTTGTAGTGCGGAGGTTTTAGGGACTAAGGCGGATGCTCGAGGTGGCGAAGTTTCTCGTCTTAATATGAACGATAAGCGCCCGAAAAGATATTGTAGAGCTGTGTTCTGAACAACTTCTTCCTCAACCTCAGCCTCAAGCTCTAGATCTTCTTCGGCGTCGGCTTTTTGAGATGATTTCCATTTCAGATTATTGGAACCGGCGCAGCGAGCAAGAAAGATGAGGTTCTTGACGATTTCCTCCGCGAGTAATTCGGTAAGTCCGGGTGTTTTAAACATTCCAACTATGCGACGAATGAAATCAGAAACGTCATCACCAGTGAGTTTGAGGCCACGAGATCCCTTAAGAGGCAAGCCTTCGAGGCCCGCTTCGGCATTAGTTCTTGCAAAGTCTGCAAAGTATGTGCTGATAAGTCTTGCTGAGGATAATTTAACCCATGCATGAGGATATGATAAGCATACTCGCACAGCTGACCATAAAGCTGATGTCTTAGAAGAGAAAAGTGCATCGGGAAATTTCTGACACATAGTTGCAGTAAGTTGGAGGGCTGCATAAATTAACTCCCAGTCTGCTTCATGATCGCTTGCTGTTTCAATGGTCTCCGAAACAGATGCGAGTAGGATTTTGACATCTGTATCTTCCACTTCGGATTGAGAATTATAGATGAATCCATAGGTTTGTAAGGCCAATCTAACAACTGAAGTATTCTCGGTTTGCTTGATCCATGATCGAAGAAGAGTGAGGAAAGTTGTCATACGTTCCTGGTCAGCTCTCTTGAAGATCTCCTTGAGAACTTCTCCGCCTGCCATTCGACATTTCTCACTGTCATCATTTGCAAGAACGAAAATCAACGGCACGAAACATGTTGCAGAAACTTCTTGAACGAAGTCATGCGAAGATTTCGATAAAAGTAGGTGAATGACTTCCAGTATGGACAATCTTCCACCTTCCCTGTCGTACTTCAGATTTGCAACGATAAATGCCAATTGCTTTGTCCATCGACTTTTTTTCTGCGGGAAATCTCTAAGAAATTGGAAATATGCACCGCGCGCGAGGTCTCTGGTATCTTTGTCGTCATTTGTTACCATCACTGTACCGACGTAGTCAAGAATATCGTATACCACGGCAGTCTCAACTTTGGAGTCCAATACCGCTCTCAAGAAATTGAATGTAACATGGCGCCGCTCTGGCTCTGTCATATCATCCTTCATTCTCTCCAGGATATCATCGACTGATCTATCTTTAACAGAAACATCTTTACGATCTCTCAGAATAGCCGAGATTAATTTCAGAGCAGCTTGAGCAATATCCGATGTGGTCGAAGAAGATCCAGATATACATTTGATAGCTTCAGCTGTGGCGACTCGGTAAAGATTTGTCCCATCACCGTCAACTTTCAATGGTACCTTGACAATTGTACTAAGCAATTTGAAAGTCGCAACCTTGATTTCCTCCTCTCCTTGATCGACTGCGTCGCCAATGATTGGGATGAAGCCTGCGAGATTGCTAGGTGTGCGGAGACTATCGTGCTTCTTGAGAACGGACCTCATAACGTCAAAGGCAAATCTGACAAGCTTATAGGTGTAGATGGTCGTAGCACCACGGTCTCCACCTCTCTTGGCACCTTTTTGTATTAGATAGCGTTTAAGTCTATAATCATCTCTACCTCCTTTGGCCTGGGGCTTTTGACTGTTGTAAACATCTTGAATAACCTCGTAGCAGAATACGAGACTATCACGACTTCCGGCGGCTGTGTTTTTGAGTAATCCGGAACTGATTCTATTCAAAAGTTCGTCGATCTTTCGAACCATACGAATATTTAGCTTCTCCTTCAGCAGTACTCGGATCGGGTGAATCAAGTCTGTCAAGCGGCTTAGAGTAGCTGTCTTGGCTATTAGCTCCATAGAATCATGACTTTTACTACTCTTGACTTCCTTCATCTTGCTTATATAACCTTCCTCATCCTTCTCCTGCCCAACAGCACCAAAGATGTCATCCATGATGATGGCGACAATTGAAGGCAAGCAATAATCGAGATCACCCGGGGCGTACTCTGGCGTCGTGGCGACTAACATGGAATGCATTGTGTATGAGAGCACATGAAGTTGTGAGCCTCTGGCTAGAGCACTGCGGAGTTCTTTCAACACAAAGCCAAAGCAAGATGGGCCAAGTAGAACGCATATTTTTACCAAGGTATCTCTAGTAAGATCTCTCGATTCTTGTGCCTTACTACGGAGAATATGGCAAATGTCGGTCAAAACAGCAGGAAGTCGTTCGTTCATTTTCTCTTGTGGCAAAAGTTGAAGGAGCCTAACAACGATGACCGCGACAGGAACACGCAAGCTGACAGTTGATTCGTCCTTATCGTGGAGATAATCCGTCAAAGGTGGCAAGATGTTTGAAGTAAGGTCGTCTGAAAATTTGGGTTCTTTGGGCATTGTAATCGCCAATTTGCTTTGAATCTTAGCGTTATCGGTTTCCATGTCAGTATCAACAGGAGTTTTTGCTACAAGTGCCAAAGCATCGATAACCTTGCCGAGTAAACGGATAATCTGTTTCTCTAGATCAGGTTTGGCTTGAACATATCCAATGAATCGTTTCAGCATGGCACGATATTGTTGCCACTCCAGCGAACCTGCAAGAATTCCGACTGTAGTCGTAGCTTCGGCGGCAAGATTATGTGCATCGTTGCCCTCCGCTCTGTCGAAAATAAAATGCTCGATGAGAGGGATGAAGAAGTGGCTGACATTTTTGCTGCTTAACTCTCCCTTCTCTGCGGCGGAGGAAAGTAGTCCTAAAGCGCTAGACTGTCGACCTTTACCTGCAGCAATGATATTGTTAAAGAATGAAGATTCTACCTCATCTTCGCCAGCCAAGAGACTGTGCATATCGCTCACTTCAGACCAATCCGAAAAGTTGCGGATCAGATGCGCCATGACTTTCATGTATTCGCGACGAATAATTTCAGAAGGTTCACGGACTCCAGCGAAAAGCGCTGGAATTAAGATGGTTGAAAGCATGTTTTGGAAAGCTGGAGACTCTGAAGTTTGCTTCGCATCTTTAGCTGTTTCGATGAATCGACATACTCCATCTGAAGAATTCGATGACAGAATTCCAAATTCTTCGTCATGCTTGACATAAAAGAGCATATTGAAAAGTAAAGGTGTCCATTGGTGCGAATTGAAGTCGATATCTCTTTTGGCGTTGATGGCATTGAAAGCCTTCAGTCGGCGATCGTAATCTGGTTCATTAAGTCGTCCTTCAGCAAAAGAATTGAGATCTGAACACAATGCTGCCACTTCCTTTAAAACAGGATCTTTGTCTGAGTACACTAACAGCACTCGTGATAATACTTCCCTGCTAATCTTGTCTTTGAAGAAGCCAAAGAGGGAAGTGATAGTGTGGTAAACTCGATCCTTAAGGTCCACATCATTTTGGAGATCGTAAAGAGGTACAAAGTGCTCCAGAACCAAAAGCAAACCGGCTTTAGTCTTGGGAGTGACTCTTCGCGAGGGCTGATCAAGTAAGAAAACGGATACATCAACCAAGTTGCGACCTTGTGTCGAGTTTGAGACGAAAGGTGCTAACTCAGAGACAGTTTCAACACAACCTTCGAGCAAATCTTTGCTCATATCGTTTTGGGTACGAAGAATACCACCTATTTGAATAAGGAAATGATCCATATTCGGTGTTAAGAGCTGTTGCTTCACGACTTCCTTGCCTCCCACTGCTTCCTCTTGTGCACACTTGACGACACCCCGGATGATTGAAAGAGCGAAAAGTTTGACTTCATCCTTTGACTTTGAAGGTGCTAAACATTCTGCCACCTTTGGTAAGATTTGGCTGTGGCTACCAAGAAGTAAAACTGTCTTCATCGAGGCTGACCAGGCGGAAAATAATCGGAGTAGGCCTGAAACACCCTGCGCAGTTTCGATTGGTAAGTTATCGAGTCTTGGTAGGATTATTTCGGTCACAATGAGATCCACATATGGAGACCAGTCAAAGTCTGCCGAATTGTTGAACAGGAGTATGAGACACTTCAATCCAGTCTGTCGAACAACTTTGAACAAGGAGGTCTTGCTGTTCTCTTCTTCTTCGTTTTCTTCAGTTGAGTCACTCTGTAGTTGGCGTGAAGCGATTACCAAACAGTACAAGACAGCTTCCAGTAATTTCCGGGTCAGTGGTACAACCTTGGTGGCTAATTCCTTAAGCACTGCTTCCATCATGTTTGTGAAACCAACTTGCTTCCTGGCACCCAACAACTCCTTCTCGAAGACCGACATTTGAACAGCTCCGTCCTTTACCAGATCGAGATCTTTCAAATCACCAAGGGCAATATCTAAAAATCCTCCAATATCTTCGACACTCAGATTTCTTAAGACCGTCAACCTTCTTGCCTCCATACCTTGCTTTCCACTTGCAGCACCCTTCCGAGAGATTGTGCGTCCATATAGCAATCTGAGAAGAATTGGCATAAGGGCTTCTCGATGCTCCGGTTGAACTAATGTTTGGCCTTGAAGGAGAATAGTAATCTCATCCTTAAACCGAGCTTCATCGAGCAAATTCAAGAGATTCTCCTGATAGGGCTTGACGCTCTTGTTTTTCCATGCCAAGATGGCCTTCAGAGCAGATTTCTGGGTTTCGATGTCACCATTCGCCAATAATCGCAAAAGTGCTTCGTGAACCTCATCTGTCTTGAAAATGGATCTTGGATTGACAAATAGGCCCAATACATCTAACAGGGCCTTCTGATCCTTCCTTGTCCAGTCACTCACAACTGCTTCATCCTCGTCACTTGCCTGATCAGCTTCTTCGGAGGTTTTGCTGGCCCAAGAAAGGAACATTGGAATTAGTTGTCGAGATCGTCTCTCTCCAATCATAGGAACTGCAGACAGAACACGAAGCGCTTGAGATCTAGCAGTGCTGGGCTGTGCATCAACCAATTGTTGGGCGACCTCAAATTTTTGAAGCATAGTATCACGAGCATTGCGGACTTCCAAATCTGTCTCTTTCGCAAGTTTGTCTAGATTATTGAGATTTGAGCACTCAAAGTCAGTCAACCCATTGTTTTGATCTTTCTCCATGGGGGCTGGAGGCCCATTCCATTTGACTGATGGTGTCTCCAACCATTTGAATGCCAAGACAGCAACTGCTTCCTCACCAACTTTGGATTCAGCGATCTGCTTTAGAGCAGCACTCGCGTCTTCCCAGATTTGCGCCATTTTCACAGTAAGCATACCGAAACAGAATGATGGTATAGCATATTTCATCCAAGGTATTGCCATTTGTGAAGTATAGATTGAAGCCAGTTTGCGGATATGCATAGAAGCGGAACGAGCAGATTGTAAATCCAAGGGGGTTTGCTCGATCATAATCATGAGCGTAATTGCTTCCGAAGATACACCGTGATCACTATCATGAATATGCTCTAGGAGTCGCAGAGAAAGAAGGCGTAATTCGCTGGATTCGGATGAGAGGTTCTCTACTAGAGATCGAACCAATAAGTCAAATTCAGCTTCTGAATCACTCGTATCCTCTTCCTCGTTCGATTTCCCGTCGTCGGGTGTAGGGGACAATTTGAGGCTTGCTTTGTAACCTAACAGTGCTTCTAAGAAATTTGGCAATCGAGCATACCGAGGAGCTGCTGCACGTAATAATGGTTCCAATGCCCTATCAACTCCACCAGCTCCTTTAGTCATACGAGAGAAGGAACTGAAACCTCGACCAACAATGAAATGAGCTTCCTCGGGCGCAAGTGAAGAAGATGGTCTCAGCGCAAGTTTAAGCTTGCGAAGTAGAATTTCTGCAATTCTTGCGTTTGTTGAAGGGTGTACAGCAGTGCACTCTAAAATTTCTAACAGAGCATTGTATTTAGGTAAGCATCGATCATGCCATGTTTTGGGACTGCGATTATAAGTAGCTGTTGACTCTTGTTCCGGGAAAGGTTGTAGTTCTAGCCGTTCGAATTTACTGACAATCTGGTCCTGCCACGATTGAGGTAATGAGAATGCATCCTTTCCATAACGACTCGGAAGTACCCCTGATGCTACCATCTTCGGTAACAACACACACAAGGTGTCTCCGTTTTCGTCATCAGACCAGTGTGTAACAATAAATCTAAGGTTTAGTTAGCATGTGATGGAGATATATAAATGAGTTGAACGAACCGCTGAAAATAAGGTAACGCAATAGTTCGGAAGCGCTCAAGCTCCCCTTGCGACAAATAGGAGCAGAATGTCAAGAACCATTTTGCCAATGGATCCTTGGTAAGGGCATCCATGAAAGGAGAAATGAAAGGGATTGTGGAATCCATTGGAGAATACGTTAGAGCGATTGCTGTATTCTCAATGAGGTATTTCCAAAGATCTAAATGTTTGTCGTCGGCCGCGACTAAGGATGCGTTCCTAGAAACTGCTTTCAAGATATTAGATAATGCCTGTAACAGGGCTTGCCAATTCTGAACTCGTGAAGCTCGTCGAACACCAGCAACAATCCCTATTGTCCGGGCTGAGAGTAGAAGTTTGTTGAAATTATACATTGACTTTGATTGTGTAAAGGAATCGGTAAGAGTGTTTGCCTCTTCCAATACTAATTCTAGGATCTCTTTGAAAGTCTCCGGGGTGGTATGATGAACGATACTAGTTAGTACACCACATACAACATCTACCCATGGCGAGGCTTCATTCTCCCCAAAATCACTCTCTTCAATTGCTAGGAAAATTGACTTGAAGATCGCTGGACCTGACGTATGCACAGTTAGTCCGTTACCCTTCATCGCCTCGGCGAACAAGGTCATTATTCCGTGATAGTAGAGGCCAAATTGTTTGGTGTCTGCGATACTCAGGAGATCTGATTTCGCATGGCGTACGATTAATGGAAGAGCCTTCTCTCGGTGAGCTGGTGCGCCAGCTTTTTTGATGAGAAAACTCATGGCCTCTGCTGCGAAACGGGCAATATGTGGAGGTTGACGATGTTTTCCAAGTAATGGTGCCATTAAATTGTATGTAGGACGTAAATCTGGCACAATAAGTTTCGACAAATATTTGAACAGAAATGCTAGGCATGTAAAGCTCCATTCTATGACGGCGACATCTTGAGGAGTTCCTGCTATCGACGTAACTAATTCCAGTGCTTTTGCGTAGTGCTTTTCAAATCGAGGTCCCAAATCATGGGCAAAGTCTGTAATTAACTCCAACAATGGCTCCAGTGATTCCCTTTGCTTCCCTTCCATGTATTTAACGAAGAGGCCCATAATCTTGTCCTCGAAATGTAGAATTTGCGGTAAACTGTCGCATAGCGGAAGCACTTCCTCTGCGAAGGCAATGAATCCAGATGACAAATTGAGTTCTGTCCATTTCTCCAAACCGGCTTTGAAATATGATGTAGTGGCAGAGATATCTTCGGCGTCGAGGTCATGTCGACGAACTCTTCGTAATGGGTCGAGGGAGTTTAATTTTGATATTTTCGTAGTAAAAGATTCCCATCGATGGTTTTTCTGATGGGCAGTACCCTTCTTGCCCTTGTGGGTCTTAATTATCCTTCCGGAAGTTGTGACCGGCATCGTAGAGTTAATTCGCCCCAAAATCTACGATATCCGCTACAAATTCTGGATATGTTATGTTCCTATCAGCATCAATTTCGCGAGAGGATGGAAACTTTTAATTTTTTTACTTCAAATTACTTGACCGCCCGGCAAAAGAATCCCACTTTGCCGCTTTTACACTAGCATGGCGCTAAGATATGAGCTTTCGAGCTTTCTTATCGAAAACCAAATCGCATCCCAAAAGATCTTTGAAAGTAGATATTTATCTTTACTTCTCTATTCTATTTGAGCTTCACAACAGCTTTTTGTCCTGCACGACTGGAATTATTCAAGGTCAAAATGGCATCCAAGATGTGAGTATTCTATCCGACAATACTCATGGCCAATACCTCATCTTTGAGCTTCTCCTCCATGATCGCATACAACATGTTTCACTTTGTGAATTCTAACTAATCCATCAACAGAATTGTTCTCGGCGACGTCAACGGTCATATACGAAATGCTTTTACCAAGTTGAAATCGCTGCAACTCAAGAATAATTTTGCTTTCGCTATTGTGGCTGGAAATCTTTTCGCTGCAGCTGAAGATAAAGAAGCCGACGACACAGTTACAGACCTGATTTCAGGAAAGATCCCTATACCGTTACCTACATATTTTACCGTTGGATCATCGCCTCTGCCGAAAAGAATTATTGAAAAAATTGAGAAGGATGAGGAGGTGTGTAGAATTTCTCAATGGCCACAAAATTCGTTACTCAATGTCTTAGATATGTCCAAATCTGCATTATCTTGCAAAAAG
The DNA here is from genome assembly GCA_002162575.1 of Sclerotinia glacialis. NCBI lineage: Eukaryota > Fungi > Ascomycota > Leotiomycetes > Helotiales > Sclerotiniaceae > Sclerotinia > Sclerotinia glacialis. The sequence goes on along the minus strand of NGKH01000040.1, from coordinate 214,303 downwards.
AAGTACCACAAAGACTTCAGAAGGAATCAAAATAGTTTCGCTCGGCGGGCGACTCGACGAAAACATAATTGGAGGGATATCTAAGGAATCGTATCTACCTTTCCACACTGTTGGGGATGCGAAGGCTCTCCACGGAGCGAACACGGCCGATATTCTTCTGACAACGTGTTGGCCCAAATCGATTCGAACAGGTTCAAAAATCCCAGTTCCCGATGATTCGATGGATCCTATGGCGGGTGATCATATCGCAGATCTATGCGCAATTTTGAAACCTCGCTATCACTTTTCTGCGTCTCCAGATTATTTTTATGAGCGAGAACCTTTCTTCCATGCCCCAACTACAGATGCTCCTGACTTTCGGCCTCTCACTCGATTCATATCTTTGGCGCCGCATGGCAACCCAAAGAAACAGAAAGCTTTATATGCGTTTACTTTACAAGCGACAGTTGATCCACTTGCCCCATTACCCCCTGGCACCACGGCATCGCCATTTGTAGCTCGACCTAACGAGAGGAAACGAGCAGGCCTCGACCCGGAACCTTATTCTAGGTATGGAGGGAATGATTATAAACGTGGCCGAGGACGTAGAGGTCAAAGACAACCTCCCCCAGGACCTGGTGAATGTTTCTTCTGTCTTTCGAATCCAAATTTAGCTACTCACCTTATCGCGTCCATCGGCAATGAAGCATATTTGACAATTGCAAAAGGCCCTTTAACTACAGCTACTACCAATGCTTCATTGGGTATTGACTTTCCTGCACACGCCCTAATAATTCCACTTGAACACTCTCCTACATTGGCCATAATACCAGAGGAGGATTCTAAACAAAGAACTTACGCTGAAATGGTCAAATACAAAGAGGCTCTACAGAATATGATTGCGCAACGCAGTGAAAACAAATTGGGTGCTGTCACGTACGAAATCAGCAAAGGAAACGGTGTCCATACACATTGGCAATTGATCCCCATGCCTACCCGAACCATCCAGAAGGGTCTCGTCGAAGCGGCCTTCCGTGTTGAAGCTGAAAACCTCAAATATCCTCCCTTCGAAGTCAAAGATCCAGGAATCGGTCAAAATGATGGCGATTTTTTCCGTGTTTGGATTTGGACACCACCTACCGAGGAAACTTCAGAAGGAACGACAAAATGCATTACAATGCCATTTGACTGGAATGTGCGATTCAATCTTCAGTTCGGTAGAACAGTTCTGGCTAAATTGTTAAGTCTGGAGAAAAGAATTCAGTGGAGAGATTGTGCTCAGACGGAGGATGAGGAGAAAAGCGATGCAGAGGCTTTCAAGGTGGCTTTTAAGGAGTTTGATTTCTCGCTTTAATCTTTATTCTCATTTTTGATACCAAGGGGATGGGTACATGCATCGTTGTGGAGTTTTCGCATGTTTTTCAATCATCACATGAACATTTACATCTTTTTACCATGGGAATGGACGACAAAATCTTTAGCTTCTTAGATAGTTTCATGGCCACTGCATAAATGGCTGCATGGTTGGGTATGCATAAGTGGCGTTGAATAAGGAACACCTTTTCATTTTCATACTTCATTCAAGCTACGAGATATTGATAAATAGATACGATATGGCCATTACTCATCAATCGTCAAATTATATTCTTTAGAATGGCAATTCAATACAGCTCCTCCACCTCATTATCTTGATATTACATTATCTTTATCTGTAATCTTTCCTCTCCACTGGTTTTCCCTCATCTGAATCCCTACTTTTCCTCGTATATAATAATCATCTTCGACTAGGTAACTATATCAGGCTCTTCTTCCATCTAAATAACACTATATAATATACCCAGCATATCCATATACATCTCCATTGCTCTCTTCTGAACTATTACTTACTTATACTAAAGAGTCCTTGATTCAAAATCTTCAATTGATGTTTCCTATACGTTTATTCACGGACGGAAGTGGCGAATATATACCGTTCCACTTACTGACTTTGTCTTGTTATACATATCCATCTCCCTTTGCTGGTTTTTCTTTCGTTTCTTCTAGTCCCAGTCCCAAACCTCTCTCTCTTCCTTTTCTTCTCATCCGACGTAAATTATTAAAAGGAAAAAAAAAAAGAAAATGGAGAATATATATATTATAAATAAATAAATAAGATGATTGGATATATGTTTAGAAATTGCAGAAACTGGCTCGTTTTATCCCTTTATTATTATTATCATGATTGCATGGTATATTCCATTGGTGATTTATGCTTCCTATCCTATGCTCTCCTCTAATTATGTCAAACCTCGTATATATATGCCTCGAACATCTAGTTCTTAAGCACCAAGTCACAATCTCCTCCTATTCCATCGCATCCCACACCCGCACCCCTTCAACGACTGCAACACTTTACCACTTTACCACTTCACCACCAAATCCCTCCCTCCTCCATCCTTCAAAAACAGAACCTCATCCACAAATATGTATCTCCGCATCCCCCATCACAGCCCCAAGATTCCTATCCGCGCAATCTACCCACCTGCACTACTACAACCCTGTAAAGACAACTTGGAATCCCTCCCCCAACCTCCCATCTCAGGCTGCATCTGCATCTCCAAATCCCAGGCTGATTCTATGTGATCGGATGAATTCGATACCCATTCATTTTCGTCTTCGATTGTTTCCTCGAGATTCCACCATGGTGTTTTTCGCTGGTTTTGGGGTCGTTCTTGTGGGGTTTGGGAAGTGGTGGTTTTCTTTTGCAGTTTGTGGATAAGGGTTCGGAGATGGGATCTGAAGCACAGATAGGTGTAACGAGGTATGTAGAGTAGGGAGATGAAAAATACGGTTAGGGTGATGGTTGTGAGGAGGAAGATGGCGTAGGTGCCGTAGGTTGTTATGTCCATTTTTGCAGGTGGAGTGGGGGATTTGGTATGGAGGTTGAGGCTGATGGTAGATGGTGAGACTGAGGGTCTCTTCAATTGCTAGATGCGTGTGTGTTGGTGTTGATAGAGAGATTGGTAGGGTGTGGATGTTGCTTAGGTCGAGATGATAGATATTGGGACAGGTGGAGATGAAGGGGATGTGCCAGGGAGGAGACGAAGAATTTTTTTACAGACTAGGAGTAAAATTACCAGAGAGACGTGAAATTTCAAATCAGATTGGTGTTGTTGTTGTTGTTGTTGTGAATGAATGACCATTAGATAAATGAATATATTTGATCATTTATCATTAATTATTTCTGAATTGGGAGGAAATTAGTACGGATATATTCACTTCTGAGATAAGCGATGAACACTCCTCTTCTATACAACAGATCACTTGCTACTGTTGCAGATCTTCCGATGGGAGCAATTTGGATCTGAATAGTGGTGGTAACTGTACTCAATAGCAAGAGATAAGATTGGAATCTAAATCCATTTTCCCCGTAGTTACTAGACTGTCTTGTTTCTCATCCATAAGCCCAGTGTATTCTGATAATTGGAAGAGCAAGTTATCTAACTGTCTTCCCTATGCCTCGAGGTACAGCGAGATCCAAAAGCAAGCTCTTGTAGTTGGCTCTGCTCAGATTATATTTGTACAAGACTCCGAGAGCATCCATATAGTTTACTTCTTAACAACTCAGAAACGTAACAAACGTTCAAAAAAATCCATCTCATTGAATTCTACCTTCCTCAGAGGTGCAACAAAAGTTTCTGTGAAACCGTCTAATTGACTGCCGGTCAACTCAGACCTGCAACAAAAGTTTACGGATACTCATTCAATTGACTTCTTGTAAATCAGACAAACCAGAAAACTTCTCGAGCACCGGATGATTGATTGGCTGAAAGAGAAGCACTACACCTTGATAGTATCCCCCAGTAGGAAGTTCGACCTGTAATGATTGAGTATTTTCTGACATCTTGAAAGAGAAATACATGATCACCAATATGGCTTACATTATTCCAGATTGATTTTGGGTTATACAAAGATGTTGCTGTGCAAAAGCGCTTGCGGATTCATGTAGAAACCTAATATTCGTAAAAGTCAATCTTATTGAGACGTGACTTTGAATTTTTCCATTCATTTGAGCATTCGACCGACCGCCTCAGCTCCTTGGTCTTTGAACCGGCTTTGGAAATGTGATGATGCACAGTTACATATTTGTAGACTCGTATATAATAATATCCAAATGGTTAAAGGTCCGTTGAATAATTGTATTTAATCGCTTCATCACTTCGCCTCAGTTAGTTCGTTAATGAAATCCCACTCACTGACTATTAATTATTACAACTTGGTGCAGTCAGTAGTCACCAGTAGTCACATTTGTTTTCACACACGGCATCTGCAGCCAGCCAGTCAGTCAGTGGTGGGGCAAAAGCAGATGTAATGTTCAAAAGTATCAAAATACAATGTTAGAGCAAAAATAAATTCAACTGTCCTCGGTGAGACTCGAACTCACGACCTTTGGATGGCCAAAGTAGTTGTTAACAATCACTTCATATAGAAATATGAGACCAACGCTCTAACCAACTGAGCCACGAAGACTTCCTATTGAATTTAGATGTTGAGAATGCTTCTATTTTGTTTTATAAACATAGCATGGTGGGGGGTGAAGAGTTTTCTTGTTTGCTTATTTTCTTATTTTAACCCGCTACACTTGCATGAGTCGGGTTACATCCCGGCGGGCCTTACTCCACAGGTATATCTCCACCTAAGACGATCAGTTTGGTCAGTTTTTATATGTTCATCAATCAGATTAGGTGCCAGTTTCTCTGGTTTGCTTGATGCGTAGAATGTTGGCATTCTTATATCCCCAGACCAACTGGACGCCAAAAGGTTCGAGGAATGAATGATGCGATGTCATGAACTTCCAAGCTCTGGTCCGTTGAAAGGAAGCATAGGTTGAGAAGCTCTATTAGGTTATAGATAGCTTCTCTACCCCACAACATCGATTTAGCTTCAAAATGAAGAACTTCAAAAGTATCTCAATTTCACTTGAAAATATTGTTCATGAAAGTACGTGTATTATTAGAATAATTTTTGGAAGGCTTACATATGCTCTACACAGCTTCACAATGCTACATCTTTTCCCAAAAAGAAATATGAAGGCGTTATTTAATGGATTATTGAAAGCTGAAGACATCTTTTAACCCTTCATTTAGAGTACATCAATAAGCGAACAACCTGGGACATATTTCATTTCGGACGCAGAATACCACCAGTTATCTAATATGATTTGCTACGAAGTCGTCGGTGTGACTAGATTTGGAGAGTCTGGTTGGTAGAAACGAGAATGCATCTTGATGATGTTCCGAAACTTCACGGGACGAAAAAGATTGACGTGGTATGCTGCGTTTGGTATCTTTTGATATCATTCACGTGTTTCTTCTCTTGGCAAGTGATTTGATTCGAATCGGTTCAATGTTGGTTACAAATTTCTATCATCTCATTTCCAAACGCCCGGTGCACCATTAATTCTTTTGGCCTCAACAGTAATGACATGGAAAAGCTTCCAACTTCTCGTGATGATCACAAGAATACCTTGCATGGGTTCAAATGAAATGACCAACCATATCTCTGGGTACTTTACCCGATCTCACCTATGCATGCATTAGATACATTGGATGTACAAACACAAATGACCATCGGATACCCCGCCAAGTGAGGGGAAAGCAATTCATTATTCCGGAATCATAATATCTTGATATGGTAACAAATCGTCCCAAATGTTCACCGGTCACAGTCTCCTCGGACCGATTATAATTGAAAATTGAGTGTTCCTGTTGGAACTTGGTGCAGCTTCGGAACAAGTTCATCCCTTGAACCATTCAGATGGACGGAACCAAACTGATTTCTAGCCTCGGAGCAAAACCCCAGAAACCCCAGACTTTTGGGCCCTGCCATCGGGTATGTACCAGGGTTTTAGCTTTACATGACAATCTGGGGAAAGCTAAATGAATTTAGCGTTTGTAGCTCTCTAATTCCCTACGGTGTTGCACATGAAGCTATAGCTGGTCTAGGTAACTCAAGCATTATGCATGATGCCGTGTCGAATTACCACGATGCACGAAAGTCCAATTACGATTTGATTCATATGCAGACAAAGTTTTTCTATAACCCTCAAAATTCACTACAAATCTCCGCCATTTCCCCATAATCTGAGACCCCCACAGTTTTCTCCATTCTCCCTCTTTCATCCCCATAGACTCTCAAGCAATTGCTACAAAAATGAGGTCTCCATTGTTAATTGCATCAGTTGCAATCTTTGCGACTTCTACCCTTGCTCAGAGTGATGGAGACTTAACTCCTCCCAGTTATCCATCTCCATGGATGAATGGTAACGGAGATTGGGCAGAGGCATATACTAAAGCAAAGAGATTCGTTAGCCAGCTTACCCTTCTTGAGAAAGTCAACTTAACCACCGGTGTTGGTTGGGAAGGCGAAGCTTGTGTGGGAAATACTGGTTCTATCCCTCGACTCAATTTCCCGGGATTTTGTTTACAAGATTCTCCTCTTGGTATTCGATTCAGTAAGTTCCCCTGTGAAGCAGAGGCTATACTGTGACTAACGGGTGATGGTTAGCTGATTACAATTCTGCTTTTCCTTCGGGAATGAATGCTGCGGCAACATGGAGCTATGATTTGATGAATGCTCGAGGTATTGCCATGGGAAAGGAACATCGAGGAAAGGGTATAGATGTCCAATTGGGTCCTGTAGCAGGTATTTCTATCCTCAGAAGTTCACCAGATTCCGACTTTAACTAACTTGGATTAGGTCCAATCGGAAGAGCACCAGCAGGTGGAAGAAACTGGGAAGGATTCAGTCCAGATCCCGTTCTTACAGGAATTGCAATGATGGCAACAATTGAAGGAATTCGTAAGATTACCCTCCCTTCACCTTTTCTTGGTTTTTATCATGTTCAATGTTGTCACAATGTCTCAGCAGATCTCTTGTTTTTACGATTTAAATATCGTGTATTTTCATAGCTCCTCCATTGAAATAATCGCTAACTGCTCGGCTTTCATAGAGGATGCTGGAGTCATCGCTTGCGCAAAACATTTTATTATGAATGAACAAGAACATTTCAGAGAACCTGGTGGCTCAAATGCTGCGTACTCTGCAAATTTAGATGACAAGACCATGCACGAACTTTACTTATGGTTAGTGGCAGGTATTTTGTCGCCGACTTGTGCTAATAATCTTGCAGGCCATTTGCCGATGCTGTCAGGGCAGGAGCTGGTGCCGTCATGTGCTCATACAATCGTATCAATCAAACTTATGGATCCGAGAATTCTTGGACTCTCAATTACTTGTTGAAGAATGAATTGGACTTTCAAGGTTTCGGTATGTATCTTGACAAAAAGTATTGAATTTAAGGCTAACTTCACTCGATAGTCGTGAGTGATTGGTGGGCACAGCACAATGGCATTGCCAGTGTATTAGCTGGACTTGAGTAAGCTTCAAATATTGCCATATAATAACTTGAACTAATCGTGTTTCAGTATGACCATGGCTGGAGATCAAAATCTTGCTTCAGGTAACACATATTGGGGTACTTGGCTCACCAACGCTGTCCTTAATGGCACAGTCCCGCAATGGCGTCTTGATGACATGGTTGTTCGCATCATGTCAGCATACTACAAGGTCGGCAGAGATACTGCTAAGGTTCCAGTAAACTTCAATTCATGGAATCTTAGCACGTATGGTTACCAGCATCCGCTTGCTAACGAAGGCTTTACACAAATTAATGAACATGTCAATGTCCAAGATGACCATGCCTCACTTATCCGCGAAATTGGTGCCAGGTCGACCGTTCTTTTGAAGAACACGAAAGGTGCATTACCATTGCGTAATCCGAAGAGCATAGCAATCATCGGAGAAGATGCCCATGATAACCCAGGTGGTCCAAATGCCTGTGGAGATCGTGGTTGTAATATTGGCACACTTGCAATGGTATGTATCACCTTTGACTACTTATGAAGCTTGCTAACCACTGCTCATTTCCTTTAGGGTTGGGGTTCCGGTACCGCAAACTTTCCGTACTTGATATCTCCTGTCACAGCATTGAAAGCAAAAGCAGCAGAGGGTTACAGTCAAACGACTGTCAAAAATGTCAGCAACAATTACGATTTCGCTGCTGTCGCCGAAGCAGTAAAAGGAGCTTCTGTCGCAATAGTATTTGCCAACGCTAACGGCGGAGAAGCTTTCATTACCGTCGATGGAAATCAAGGAGACCGAAACAATCTGACTTTGTGGGGTAATGGAGATGCTCTTATTGATTATGTTGCATCTATTCACGAGAACACCGTTGTTGTCCTTCACACAATCGGACCCGTGATTGTCGAAGCATACAAGAATCATCCCAATGTAACCGCCATTCTTTGGGCCGGTTTGCCTGGTCAAGAATCGGGAAACTCCCTCACAGACGTCTTGTATGGTGAAGTAAACCCACAAGCAAAATCCATCTTCACATGGGGAAAAACTCGCGAAGACTATGGAACAGACGTCGAATATACCATCTCCAGCCCAGATCCCCAATTGAACTTCAAAGAGGGTGTATTTATCGACTACCGTCACTTTGACGCCGCAAATATTGAGCCATCCTACGAATTCGGTTTCGGTCTCTCATACACCACATTCTCATACTCCAATCTGCGCATCCAAAGTCATTTCGCTTCTGCTTACCAGCCAACACGGGGAAAAACATCATCCGCGCCAACGTTCGGTAGCATCAACTATAATGCATCGGCAGCGCAGTTCCCGCCAGGATTCCATAAAGTTCCCGGTTACGTCTACCCTTATCTTGACGGTCCATTGGTCGCAAACCAAAGTGTTCAACTCCCTCCACACTCAACAGATAGCTCACCCCAGCCACTTCTCGCGGCTGGCGGTGAACCAGGTGGTAACCCTGGCTTGTATGATGTGCTTTACACGGTAACTGCTAAAATTACCAATACTGGCAAGGTATCTGGAACGGAAATCCCTCAACTTGTAAGTGTCCCCCCTTCCTCTTCTCCTTCTCCTTTTCCCTATACCTCCAATCCTCTTATCACCGCCACCACCCATACTTACCACCCATAAATCAACAGTACATATCCCTCGGCAGCGACACCGACCCTAAAGTCGTCCTCCGAGGCTTCGACGACATGGAGCTCGAACCCCGCGAATCCGATACCTTCAAATATGAAATCACCCGACGCGATCTCAGTAGTTGGGATCCGGTAACGCAAAATTGGGTGCTTACCGAGTATCCCAAGACGGTGTATGTAGGAAGCTCCAGCAGGAATTTGCTTTTGAGCGGTTCTTTGCAGTAGTTAGTGGTGTGTCTTGCAAGGAATGCTGTGGGATAATCCGATAATGGAATCGCTTCCTGCCGGGCATAGCATATGGTGCATATGGTCCATCATGGGTTGTTGCGGTATGTATGGTATCTAGTTAATGAGGATTCTTAGTTTCGCGTGATATTCAAATTCTTTGTGTATGGGGTGAGATGGTAAAGATACATGACAATTCGTCATGAGTGTGTGGAACGTTCAAAATTTTACATAAACAAGCAAGCACATTTTCACAATAAACCAAACAGTCTGAGCTTTGAGCTTCAAGTGAAGCTTGCAATTTTATACGATCGTGCTTTATAAAGAGAAAACGGAGGTGATTACGGGAAAATATGTGGTGGTGTAAAGATGCATTTCCGAGAATATTTGACGCTGTTCTTGTTTTCCATCTCTTGCTCTAACATCCAATATTGAAAACAATCTCAAGAAAGGAAGTTCTATAGAGACGTAGCTCTAATCTTGTTATGATCCTCGCTGACCTATACCCGGTATCCCAAACAAATTATCAAAAAACGCTATACCTCTTCCCGTCTGATCTTTCTCTTCATCGGCTCTCCCCTCTCTTAATCTCTCCAACATCCCTCTCCCTGCGCTTTCTTCTCCAATCTCCACGGCCTCATATATTTCACTGAGGTTTTTGGTCGAAACTTCTTGGTATCCACATATGGCGACGGGCCACGTACCTGGAACCAATGCAACGGATTGACTTGATACTGTATCAAAAACGCCATTTGCAACACCATAAGGAAGATGAGAAATTTTCCGATTCTATGGAAGAGGAGGATTCTTCCCACGAGTTTACAGACTTGCATTCCCCACAGTAACAGCATCCCTACACAGTTGGGAAGAAACGTGACAATCGCCATCTTGTTCTGGAAACAGTGAACCACCACCCATTTTCCAAAAGCAAAAAGAGCCCATCCATTGCGGTATGCAAATGCTATTATGCTTTCTATCCCCTTGCATTTTCGAATAACTTTTCGGGCAATCTGAGTACACTTTGCTTTGAGATTCTGGTATTTGACACGGATGGTTTTTGCTATCCATCTGCCAGCGGCACACCACCCCTCGACATACCATCCCAGGTTCAAAAGCAGTTCTTTAGTAGCCCAATAGGCCATCCGTTGAGTGAACCTCCATAACAGGTTGCTCTGAAATGTATAAAGTGCATACCGCTCCTGTAAATTCCATGTGGCCCCAGTATACAGTCGATTTGTTCCCAATGTGACACCATTATACAGTTCCTGTAAATTCCATGTGGCCCCAGCATATAGTCGATTTAATACCAATGCGACACCATTATACAGATCTATTGATATCAACGTAGTTTTAGTACACAGTGCCTTTACTATCCACGTGACACCGCTACACTGTGCTTTTACAATCAATCTGGTAGTATCAAGCGGTTGCGATACCATCCGTCTGAAGCTGACAATAAATCCAGTATCAAAAATCAGAATTTTTGTATTCCCTCCAGGGCCCAGACTCGCGTTCAAGTCGAGTTGCCTCATAGCCCTATTAGATTTTAGAAACAAGTTATGTTCCATAGCAGCTTTATCAAGAGGCCCACTGTTCCAGAGCGAAATAAAGAAAGTGCTTTCGATGAGTTGAAAATTGTCGCCAATTTGCTTATAATCTTGAATACTGCTGGCTGGTCTGGGTCGGTGGAATCTGCATCCTAGCCCAACACCTGTTACGGACCAGTGGTAAAGATAACCAAAGGGAATAACCAGGACTAGCATAGGGACGGTCAAGATGAGGAAAACGGGATGAAGGAAATTGAGAAAGCTGATGGAAATGACACCAAAGCTTTTCAGGAAGGACTTGAGATTTGAAAGAGCTGATAATATTGTTTTAGACAGCACGGGAATCGAGTAAGGTAAGATTGTGTAGTTGCCATTCTCAAGTAGGATGGCTGCATCCATTGTGGTGATGTTAGAGAGATCACTAGGGCCATATAGTTAGCATGATACCAAGTCATGCTCATGAACATACCTATCGCCAGTGCAGTGAAGATTTATTAGAAGTCATTTTGAGGGTGTTGAACTATTGGGGGCGCGATGAAACGACACCCAAAGATCATGTTCGGACGGCTGAAGTGATATTAAATTTATAGCTCAGAATACATACACTGATTATTTTCTATTTTCATCTCCTTGTATCCTAGATAAAGATCCAGTAGATTGATTATGCTGTGTGCACCGTTTAAACAAAAATCTTGCAATGTAATTAATGTATATTTCACCAAAAACGACCGCGATTGAGAGGGATTAAAAAATTGATTAATTGTTTGTCAAGGGGGAGAACTGGCTATTAGGAGAATCATTGAAGCATGTAATGGGCAAGTAAAAGTAGTTACTTCCTTGCTTATGCTATGTAGATATAGATACATGAATGTTCCTGCCACTTTGTCAAAATCGCATCCAAGGGGGAACAGCAAATTAAAAAAAACTCTTAAATGGAAAGGGGAACTGGGTTCTTTGTGTCTAAAGTATCTTGAGGGGTATCATGGGACTAAATTCTATTCTTTATTTGGCAAAATAACTCAACGCAATGTGTTTCTCCAGCTCACATCGGGGTATCATTGCCGTCGATTTTGATGCTGCAACACATCGCCGCCGCAACATTCAATCACCTTCGCACGATATCCCCATAGCAATGTATTCGCCATCTGCGGAGTACATTGTCTCCGATCACATAACTACTCCAAAAATCAAAGCAACTGCAGCCAATCCCGTTCAGCATATTTCATTCATTCCATCGCAATCGCTGCATGCTCTCGCAAATCAGCACCGACATAATCTTCTGCGCCCTTTCCCGTAGCCATATTTCTAAAACACGCCTCCACATCGATCATCTCCCAGAACCCATTCATTGGGAAACTTATTTATCGCATCGATTTCCAATAATCCATACTCTTATGCCTCATCTCATGCTTCTCAATAGAAGCTATGACAAGCCCTCAACTTGGACTTCCACGTACTCAATAGACCTTCTCGGTTTTGAGGAGATATTTACGTCGACTCCCTTCACTTCGCTTCTCGTGTAGTCATAGTTGACAGACATACTTGAGTTCCGCGACTCTCCTGCAATGAGCCTCAACTTCAATAGTAGTGTTGAGGAGTGTTGCCATTGCGCCGACGAACCGCAGATTTTGGGTTTCGTAAATTAGTACGCGGCGTCCGTTTATTTAGACGGTATATCCGTTTTCGGCGAGGTGGTGGAGTGCTACGGCGGATAGGTGGACCACCATTGTTGCTGTCAATGTAGATAGGTCTTTGCCAAATGTTACCTGATGGAACAGGCGGGTCCGGAATGTACATATGATTATTTTGTGGGCCATAATCAAAGTATTGTCCGCCGTTGCCGTAGTATCGCCCGTCATGGCCAAAGTACCCTGGTTCCTTCCAAGACTTCTGGCTATCATTGGTGTCTTCCTTGCAGGTCTGAACGAGCATACATGGAGGTGTTGGAGTTCGGGAGATCTTTATTGTTCATTAATATTAATATTGAAGTAGTCAAAAGATTGTATAACTTACCAATGATATGGAACGAAGTCGCTTTCTGCCTTGCTGTCCATCAATTTTTTCATCCTCGGCGTAGTCCTTGAAAGCGCGCTTTCTGGAATGGGACTCATCTGACATGGCATTGACTTCGGAGTTGTTTACTTCAATCTCCTCAAAGAAGTATGGTACCTGTGCCATCCAGTTGTGAACGAAATCGTGATTTTCCCACATTGGATTGGCTATTTTCTTTGCCTCATCCGAATTTTTTTTTTCAATATCTAGATAATATTTGTTTGTGGCGAATGCTCTTTTATTTTGATCTCGTGAGTACAACGCGTAAAATCGGCCTTCATCTCCTTCATATTCCACTTCGTTGTGGTAGCTGTTGTAGTCGGCCCATTGTTGTTGGCCATTTGGCATCATAAAACCCTCATTGGCCTGATAGTTGGTCTCAAAGTTCAGACCTTTGTTGGGCCGGTAGATATCTTGATATTGGTCATAAACGTTTCCTGCTTGAGCAAGCATTTGACCTTCTCCCTGTAAAATGAGCTGATAGGTAATGAACGAATATTTGTAGTTGTCTTGTTTTAATTGTTCAACTTCAAATTCAAGCTCTTGAATCTTAAGATGCTGCTCATTGGCAACATCCTGCATCCCATAGTTGAGATGCTCGAGTCGCTTTTGTCTCCTTAATCCCCAGCGAGCACGATCTTCTGTTACTAGATGGTCGGCAAATTTTTCCCGATGCTCTGCTTGCGACTTTTGGTATGCGTGCCATTCGTTTTCGATAGCGGTAAATTGTGTTTCGAATTCCTTAAACTCGACCATGTATTCCCTCTCCAAAAGTTCCTGGGTCCTCGTGACCTCATTCAATCTCCTGGTATACCAGACCGTGACCTTCTTGAGATCCGCATTTGTACGAATGTTCTCGGCGCCAAATGATTGATCAATAACCTTATCGAATCGAGAAAGGATAGAATTGAACTTCATATCCTCCTTTTTCATAGCAATAGAATGATGATTCTGCATCGTAGCGAGAGCTTCCTCGATTTTGAAAAGTTTCTTGAGATTAGGATCATTTTCCTCGAAAGGAGTCGGTTCTTGGTAATAGAAAGCCGAAATCTTCTTTTTTAGGACAATGACAGGAAGTTCTGGGTAATGGTTCTTCTCGGGGTTGGGGACATATGCGTGTAGCTCCTAGAGAAGTATTAGCGACAGAAAAATAGAATCCTGGGACGATCACGAGATTAACGTACATTCCATTTCACTATTTCATCATCCTGGTTTTCCAAAGCGTCCTCAAATAGCTCTTCGGGAGCATCAAACCACACTTCATCATCGTAGGTGGCGAATGCATCATTTGACTTGACAGTGGTAGACATGGTGACGATTTAAAATGTCTCGAGAGATAGAGTGTGATAGATCTAACGATAGATGTTGTGGAGAAAATTTATGTTGAAGTGTTGAGTAAGTTTTCCCAGATGTTATTTTTGTTCAGAGCTTTAAAAGTTTGTTGTCAAGATGAAGAGTAAACTCGGGGGG
>NGKH01000040.1:107887-199903 GCA_002162575.1 Sclerotinia glacialis | reverse complement strand
GGGGGGAGTTCTTTTATACTCTATGTGAGGATTAGGTTGCTCTACGGTTTTAGCTAGCAAGGCGACCGCAACTATTCGCATGTTTTACGCTACAGTAGAGGTGTTGCGATATTCAATACGGTCGATACAATCATTATTAATACGTGCCTATTTGGAAGGTACGGTAGAGACTAGCCTTACTATTCACCCCCCTACCCCCCCTTTCACTTCATCTTATGCGGTTTTGTTTACGCTATGGGAATATATACAAGAAATGACTTGGGTAGTTGGCCCTTAAAGCTCGGAGGGCATATCCTACCAGAGGAATGCCCTATTGACATTACGCTTCTTTGTATGGAATGAATGGTAAGTTCAAGTATTAATTTGGTATATATAATATAAGGTGCGGGTAGATTTACCCTTTATAGTGAACATGCTCAAACCGTATCTAATAAGGGTCATAAAATGAGCTAATGGAGGCGTCTACGCTTTACTTCTCTCTCTTCCGTACCTTTATCGACTTCATCGCACTCCTTGAGTCTACGCTTATGTGTCGCAGGGGAGGTCTCCCAATTTCCACAGTCTCTGTTGAATACTTCTCCCCGCATCCCACGCGCCTCCAGTTTGGTAACCCATCTCGCCTGCTGATTGACCTCCACCTCAAGCTCACGTATTCGAACCCTCTCTTCTTGCAGCTCTCTCAAATAGGCATCGCTATTATTCTGAATCTGATTTCGATGTCGTCTCTCGAGGATAATCGCATCACGATGAACCTTAAGATGGGATTTAAATTCTTGAGCCCGATATCTTTGTCTATCACGCTGCTCAATCACACGATCAAGTCTCTCATTATATTCCCCCAAAGTACCGTTTTGTAGCCGTCGCAAGTTCTTATAGCCTGCCTGGAATTTCTCCATTCGAATTTCAAGCCAATAGTTATCTGCTCTAAGACCCTCCATTCTACCTTCCAGTTGAGCTTCTCGATTCAATGCGCTGTCGAGACGACTTTGCATATCGAGCTTTTGCGCACGCCGCTGTTGTTCTATGACTAATTGTGCGGCACGTTCTTTACTCTCTTTCGTCCACTTCGCTCTAATCGCTTCTGCTTCCTTTGCAAACATCGACATCGCGTCAATATACTCTCTCTCGAGGCGTTCCTTCGTCTTAGAACGTGCGTTGATTTTGTCCACGATCAAATCCCTCTTCCTCTTGCAGTCGGAGCCGGTGTAGACATTATCTAGCTCGTATAAGGTTTCTTTGACGACCGTAAGCCTTTTGATCAGGCTATCTATCATGCAGTCTTCCACATGAATTCCCCGTTCGTGATCTTCCTGCAAATCGACAAGTTGGTCGCTAAGGCGCTTGAGTTGGATGTATTCTGCAGCATCACTACGAAAATTTTCTGCTGTGACAAATACGACGATCTCGTTATGGAGAGTTACTGTAGGTAAGACTGGATAATAGTTTTGTTCTGAATTGATGAAGTATTTGTTTCTCTTTGCGCCTGTTAAAAAGTTGATTCTCAGGAGGCACATATCAAAAAACTGAAGCACTCACAGAAAGCCCAAAAAGTAAGTCTTGTTCTTCCAGAGCATCAAAGTATTCCTCGATTTCTTGCTCTGGTAAGCCGGCGAGCGCGTCCTACCACGTATCTTCGTCTCCAAAGATGTGATCGGGATGGTAAGGAGATTTCATCATGTCA
The DNA here is from genome assembly GCA_002162575.1 of Sclerotinia glacialis. Taxonomy (NCBI): domain Eukaryota; kingdom Fungi; phylum Ascomycota; class Leotiomycetes; order Helotiales; family Sclerotiniaceae; genus Sclerotinia; species Sclerotinia glacialis. The sequence goes on along the minus strand of NGKH01000040.1, from coordinate 198,222 downwards.
GAAAAGGACGAGGAAACCATCGTGAATGATATCAGAATATAGTTGTATAAATTGTACAGAGTTTTGTTCGCCAAGACCGATAAACACTTGCTTGATGTTCTCGGGGAAATTGTTGTAGGATATTAAAATCGCGATGGTGATATCTTATCCTATTGTTGCGCTCCCGTGATTAGAGTGTTTTTTTTTTACCTTACGATTTGGATTGTGGCTTCAATCAATAATTAGTTGCAGCAATACAGTTGCCTGTTTTACGGGGCTCAGTTCTATATATGTTGTGGTTGGATCTTTTTCGTTTGAACAATAGATATATTTCTTATTCTGGACTAGTTTATTGTAGCTCGCGTATTTCAGGAGGACTGTTGGAAGTGAAAGGGAATGGGACGTAGAGTAATGAGTGACGGTGGACAGAAGAAAACTACTTTGAAGATGAGCATTTAAATGGTGTGAATGCGTACGGGATCTATCAAACCCGATCGATTGATTTATGCGGTGATAGATGTAGCAAACTTAGATTCCCTATTTGCGCACTAGTGAACCAAACCTCCGTTGTTTGCTGGCTAGCTATGAATGCAAGACCCGATATATTTGTGCTATTGAAGCTTAAGTCGGCTGCTTTAGTTAGTCAAGTATGGAGTACGTTTGAGCTTATTGTATAATAGTTTTATCAGAGACTTGTAATATGTTTTCAGCTTGTTGAAATATGCAGCCTAAATTATATCTGAGATCTGGCACATGTAATGATGAGAGTCTAGAAAGAAGAGGTCTGAGAGCTCTCTACGGTTTATCTTCACTTCACTGTTCAGTGGGAGTGAGTTCCATTTCCATGTGTTTACGCTGTTTCTGGACTTGAGTTTGTTTTAATACTGTAGTACTCATTGAACTGCAATTGAGGAGGTCGAATTGCCAGGAATGATCCGAAACAAAGGAAAATTTATCCCCCTCCACATTATACAAACATTCATTCTTCTATATTCCAAAGCACAAGGAACAATGAACGGAGTGAACCTCCAAATTATAATAAAACCCTTTCAAAGTAGCTATCCAGACATTACGGAAATGGATGCCAGAATCTTTCGGAAAGGTTTAGATTTCGTATGAAGTGCTAAAAGTAAACAGGATTCGTCCCTTGCCCGCCATGCCGGCCATTGCAGCGCAAATTATTCTCGGTAGAGCAGACTATAGTCATTCTAATAATGAAATCAGTACATGGATCACAGAAGTCTGCAAGAGAGATAACTCACATCATATTACGCTGATGCGCCCAAAAGTCTTACCCGCCAGCCAGTAAGAGCCCTTCGCGCCTTCCTCATCAACATTACTCGCCAGCTTTGCTTGGCACAACTGCCAGGCTACCCATCCCGAATGCATTAAGCACAAAGACAAACAAGACAACCTTATCAGAAAGTCTGGAGCAACTAAATTATCATTCACTTATCCCTCCAATATGGCACACACACCTTAACCTCGCGCGTGCCAGAGCATCTTCCACATGGACTTTTGCGATCGCACAGCTTCCTCATCTTCACACAAGATTCACAACGAGGTGCTAACTTGGGACCAAAGCGCGGTCCTGAAAGAGGTGATGATGCCGTTCTGGCACGCTTAGGAAAAGGAGGTACTAATGAGTTTAATGATGATGATGCTTTTGGTCTCGATGTATTGTGGATTATTTCGGAATTGGGAACTGGTTCTGTGTTGGATACTGGTGCATTATCGAATGGAGGATTATTGTTTGTCGGTGATGATGAAACGCGCTTCTTATTTACCGGCATACGTGGTACCCATTTATTTGCTTTGGATTTGTGCTGCTCTGAGTTTCCACCTAAAGAAAGTTGCGTGCTCTGTTCTTCAAGTTCCTCCTTTTTCGGAGCAGGAGCCATCTGGTAGCCCATCTCTACATAATAATTGGTGATTGTTGTGTGCTGCGGGAGAGCGGTCACTACTTTGCGCCAGTGTTCCTCATCTTCTTCTTCCTCTTCAGCAGTAATTCGACGGGATAAAGTTCCTCCATTGTCATTGTAGTCGCCATCTTTGTCATCATCAACCTCGACCTCCATTTCGTCATCCATTTCAGCAATCGTATCATTTTCGACAACGAGGTCGTTAGCCCATTTCCTCGGAGCTATTGGCACACCCTCGTGTATTTCCTTGATTCTATCGTTGAATCCGGCGAAAGAATCACGAACAAATTTGATATTGTCCTCAGCATCCTCTCCTGCATATTTTTGCTTAATTAGTTGCTCGAGGAGTTGGCCTCGTCGATCTTCTGTTTTGGCTTGATTCACCGCTGAGGAACGGCTAAGTGAGTGGAATCGCGGAACTACCTCTGATAATCTGTGTATGGTGTTGCTGGGTCGGTCTATTGTCTGACTGGGGATACGGCTTGAAGACTTCATTTTAGGGGAAGACGAGTAACTTGTGCTTAGTAAATCCTTGAGGTTACAGCCTTGATTTGAAAGTCTAGAATGATGCCTAAGTAGTGACGCAGATTATTCAAGAGAAGCGCATTGATTTTGTTGTTGTTGTTATTGTGAGAGAAAATGTGAATATTCGATATAACAACAAGGTTGAACGCGTCACGGTAGAATATATTCACTTTTCAGGAGTCACGGTAACCAAGTGACTTGCTTCAGCTAAAGAATTTAAAATAATGAAAATATACTACGGTATGAACAGCAAATTGAATAGAAAAATAATATTAATTTCTGTAGTTTACCAGTGCATTCATTAGCTTCGTATCTTTAAGAAGAAGAAAGTCGTAGTTTCCTTAGATTGAAGATACATGATAATGATCTGTGTGATAAATGTGACCACCGTCATATTGATATGATTCCAGAAAATATATAGCAACATGATTCACTAAAAAGCACAACACATACAACATCTCAATCCAATATCTCTCTGGCACACAGATGCTATGCTAGGTTTGAGTGCTGTTGCTTTTAGCATCGGAAGTCCGACCTCCTCGAAACAGTACACTTCAAAATCAGCGGAGTATACAGAGTAGAGAGACTATGAATCGTGTAGCATAGCACCAGAGACTTGTATCTTTAACACCAAGGGCTTTTGTCATTTTAAACTAAGCCATGGTGAGTGAATTCATGCAGTAGGAGCCAGCATGTTGCTCTTTGTTGATGGTAGATTGTTTATAAGATTGGTAGCAATTAGCTATTGTATTATGACTCTTCTAGCTATCGTCCATTATGGAAAGGCAAACAGAGCAAATTTCAATAATACTACTACATGTTAGAACTATCAAAGATCCAAAGCAAAAAGAGAATGTCTGGTATTCCAAACCTTTGGATGAATTTGAACGTGTAGTTGTGAAAAGTAACTTCACATGATTTTCAGGACTGATATCGTAAAATTATAATGAAAACTGTTAAAGCTAATGTCTAGAACCTGTGATAACTCTCCATATGAATTCACTCAGCTTCTATACCATCATTAAAACTAAGCCTGTTTGCCAAAGAAAGTTCTGAGAAGGTCAAAGCCTCGAAGCACAACCCTAGTGTCGCTAACCCTTTAACTAGGTAAAATGACTGCATCAGTCCAAAACCCCTGATGAAAGAGCCTTGGGAGAAGACCTTGGAACAGCTCCGAAATTTTTCTTTGCCCAGACTACACCAATGAACAATATTATTAGTCACTTATCTCTATAATGAATGTAGCTCCCTGACTTTTCTTGTTTAGAGTATTATTTTCAATATCTTCCATCAGATCACCTAATTTTCTTTTGAAGCCAGCAATTTTCCCACGTAAATTTTTGTTCTCATTGACCAACTCCGCGTGTTTCTTTTCCCAAGCCTCGTTTTCACGTTTCGAATCCTTGATAATCTCCTTCGTCTCCGCTCGGCTTGCCTCAAGTTCGTCCTTCAATTTGAGATAACTCTCCCGGTATGTCCTATCTTTCCTCTCGAGCGAATAGAGAGCCTTATCCGTGGCATTGCGTGAAGCTTCCAAATCCTCTTTGGCGCTTTTCAGTTGGCTCTCATTATCTCCCATTCTCTTCAACCCATCCTTCATTGTCGATAGCCCAATATCTTTGGCATCTACCTCACTCATCAACTCATTATTTGCTTTCTCAAACAGCTTATTTGCACCAGCAAGTTTCCGATTTGCGTCCGCCAACTCGGAGATTCTAGCTGGGAAGTCTTCGTGATGTTTCTGGGTAATGGTGGATAAATATTTGACCTTTTCTGTAACGCCATAATATTTCGCAAAAGATTGATGCTGATCATTTGGGCTTTGTACTTCTTCCTTCGTGAAACCACGCTTTCCATATTTATAATATTCTCAATGATTTCGCCTTTGTCTTTGCTATAGTGCAACACCACCATGCAGGTTTCTATCTTCATTATTAGAACTTCGCGTTATATAGCTCGTGCGGGAAATTGATCGGAGAGACAGATCTGGAGGTATGAAGTTAGTAATAGCCCACCAACTAATCAATATCGTTGCGCCAAACTAATGGGTAAATCTGTCAAATACGAACTTGAGATTGGAAGATAGGGTTGGCCTGCTGAGCGTAGCTTTGCTGTGTATATGTTGACAGAGTCACGTTTTGGTTTGAGTTGTAGATGGAGGAATATTTCCGAAGACGAATGAGGGATACCTCAGTTTTGAACTCCTCCATGACCCACAGAAATCTTTCTTTTCATCACAAAGCAGTAAATTAAGTATATTACACTATGAAGATGGACTGGCGAGAAAGGGTAGTATTGAAAGATGCAACATAACTTGTCAAATAGTGCCAGCTTCAATTGAAAAAACAAGTTGGCGCATTAATTTTACGGACATGATAAGTTTCGATTACATTCACGCCATCAATGCATTGCGATCCTTCAAAATTAAGTTGTGAAAAGTTGATTTCTACCGCTTCTGTATGGATTTATTATGTATAAAACTAGCTTTCTCGGCTGTAGTTGCAGATTGCAGAAAGATTCGTCAATCAATGAATAGCAAGTAACCATCATGATGATCCAACCCTTAAATTCTCATAAACACTCTCCCCTAACCTGAAATAGCCATGTAGATGTTAAGTCGATGATCCCTAACGAGAAATTAGTATGAAAATTATCCTGCGATCTCAATGAAGCTCACCTCAGATGGACAAAACCACAAGCTGTTCCATACCAGCTGTAATGCCCCCCCCCNCCTCCCATCCCCCCGCGCGCAAACATTCAATATCCCAGAAGATCACGAGACTATGTAAGCAACCAAAGCTGTCAGTTAATAGTAGTCCAAAGCCCTCTCCGGTACTGCGGACGACCTTCTTTGCTTGGTTGAAGACTTACCCAAGCCTCTTGGAACGCCCTCATAATGATCGTATCCGCTCTTTCAGCCCAACCATTTTTTCTGAAGAAATCTCGCTCAAGGTGGAGTTGATTTTTAACTCTGACCTTGATGGTGGAGGCTGTGACTTTAAGTTTATTAATGTGGAACATCTGGGTGGTGGTGGTAATCAGAGCTTTTCGGATTTCCTCCATGTCAGGAACATGAGCTATTGACATTAACACAGGCGTACCGTCATTAGTGATAGTTCGATTGCAGTTCTTCCAGGTGGCGGGGTCGTCAAAGTCGAATTGAGAATGATTGGCTGCTTGTTGAGGTGGAGCTTCTTGCTCAAGTTTAGCTGCTTCTTGTTTAGCTGCTGCCATTAGAGCTACTTCTTCAGCTGTCTCTGTTTGCTTTCTCGCTTCATTTTCTTCAGCTTTCTTGCAGCGTAAAACAGCTTTTTTGGTAAGAGATTCTAATTAGTTGAAATATGGCAAGATGAGAACATAGATATACTCACAAAGTCGCAGTTCCTCTTCCATATTGATTGCCGGTCGCGCATTCAAACTGAGGTACTCCTTACTGATGCGGAGGATCAAAGTCAACTCAGCTTGCTTTCTTATAACTACATGGGGTCTCTTGACTTTTGCCAAAATCGATTGATGCGGTCGATTTGGAAAAGCAATAATGAGTTTCTTGGGAGTTCTTCTAAGGATGCTAGAGCCTTCCATTTGGGCGATGTCGGATTTTGTATCTTGACTATCAGCAAGGGAGACAGATCTGCGAGATGATTCGACTGGACGAGCAAAGCTTGATTTCGCCATTTTTCGAGACTTGTGGTAGTTGCGAATGCTCTGTACAAGAGCTGCAAAGCAAGCACGAATTTTGTTGAAGTCAGATCGAAGTTCCTGATGGTGACTAGCGAAATCTTGGGATGGAGACTCGGCGCTAAAATAATCCAGTTTGGCCTGGGAAAATTTAGTTTGGTTGTCTTATCTTATTATTGTTTTCAGGTTCAATATTAAGTAACAAACCTGAAAGCTCTGGAACTCATTGCAAGACTGTGTGAAAACCCATATCATCCTCAGAGTCTCTGGAGATCCCACCTCCCTTTCCTCCATACCTTTCAAGATACCAATTATATTCAGCCACTGGTGAACTAACTCATTATAGGAAGATAAGAATGGTGCAAAGGGACTCATGACTGGTATTAAGGATAAATTGACAGTTGATAATAAACGGACAAAAGTCTTGGGAGGGTCCTAGAAATCTTCGTTGAGCAGCAGTCCTTAAAAGTGTGCAAGATCATCTATTCACTCTTGACTTTCGAGACCATGCGATTTCCATGCCTCATGAGACTGAGGTGAAAAGCAGCAATTCCTTCTCACTTAAAAGACTAGAGATCGTGGATTCACTTCGAAGTCGGGGGACTTAGGTTTGACTTTCGAACTTTCGAACCATGGCTGCTAGTCTTTTGAGAATCTTGATCATCATGCCATTCAATGACCTCAATTTTCTCCCACACATCTATCTTTGATTGAATGGCATGAGAAACTGTATGAAGTGAATAAGTGATTGAGAGCCAAGTTTACGGAGCCTTCTCAAAAGCTGGTCGCTATCACCGTGATCCATCGCGACCAAGTATTTTCCTAACTGTATTTAGCAAGTGACAATGGTTTGAATATTGTAGCAATGAGAAATGACTTTCATATTCCTGCAGAAGCCGATCAGATCTGAGAATCCCTTAACCTGGTGAAAGCATCTGAACTTACTTCAACCCCACAAATGCAATGGAAATATCATTTAATTATCGAGATAAATAATCATCCTTATGCTTACTCTAAGTGCATGCTGTGACTCTAATACTTCAAATTAATAAATAGTGATAATCCAAATTGTAATTTTAATATACAGCGCCAAAGCATTCGACAGCAAGACTGTTTAGACCCTGTATTGGACCAAAATGCTGAGATCAAGCTAAAGTAGTATGGATCTAAAACAAAATGTTATTTTTGACCTTATAAAACGATAGTAGATGCAACATACTGTAAAATATAACAAGGGTGAATCCCATACCAGATTTGATCAATTCTTTCCTTATAATCTTCGACCGGAAAATATATTAATGAATCATCATCAACGGGTTTTCCAATAGATTGCAACCTTGTCTTCGAATGCATATAAACACCAGTAATCCCAAGACCATACTGCAAACACATAGATATCGCAAACATATCCTTATCGAAGAATATCGATTCTGTTGGTATCTCCTGTTTTTCATAAGGAGATATTGCAATATTATTTCGATTTATAAAATACTCTGATGATAATGTTCCGATTCGAAAGGATAAGGTCAACCATAATGACAAAAGGAGCACTGCAAATGGGCTTGGTGTATCATGGAGTAAGAAATGTCTTGTGGAGAATGGTGATTATATAGATAGAAAGGGATTGAGATTAGAGATTAGAGATATAAAAAAAGAACATAGGAATAATAATAATAAAAGTAGAAAAGGGTTGAAATTAAAGATCAGAGATTAGAAGGAAGAATATTCCTCTTGCTTGGATATTGATTTAGCCTTCCGGATACTTGCATAAGCTGTAGTTGAACATCTGATATGTTAGCGGCCGCCCTCATCAGAATCGGCGACGATGATATGCGACGTATCATAAATAACTCGGTAGAAAAGAATCTTGATACAAATGATAATAACACCAATCCATCCATACTATCCGGAAAATCCCTCCATACCAGCTATATAGAATCACTCAATTCTACAACTACCATCCAGAGCTCCATGCAATAGTTTTTTCGCCAACTACCAGAGAGACGACTCAAGCAAAGCAGGAAAACTCATATACTTCTCAAGGCGAGAAATCCCAAATACCAGCACTGGCTTGTATTGAAACATCTACCAAGAAGAAAATCCCGTAAATTCATGCACCCACGACATTTCCTCTTCACTTCTCCAACGCAGCACTTCCATCCCCCTACTTTCGAAATTTCCGAAAAGCAATAATCTAGATCGCAGACTTGCCTATCTCCTGGTACCTTGCAACACTCCATTTATATAGGTGCCACTATTCTCCTTGTAGTTTATCACTTTGGCATGCGCTTAATAGTGGACTGTTGTAGACTTTCTGACAGCACGACTAACATGTGATCAAAACCTTAAAATTTTACCTCCGTGAAAATATTTTAATATTAAAATGTTCAAATTGAATAAAAGTTATATCAAACAAGAGCAAATTAATTAATTTATATTCAAAAATAGATTCTATAAGTTATAAATTACAATTATTGAAATTCTATTTTGAATTAATTTTTTTTTTTATATAAATACATTATCAATTGAATTATTAGATATATCGAAAAGTTTATTCGATTTGAAGTTATTTGGAAATGATATAAATTGTAAAATATTTATTTATATGAAAATGATGAGATACAAAATAGTCACTTTATTTTTGGACAATATATATTTAAATTTGACGAATTTATTATCCACAAAGAAGAGAGGAATAGAAAGTCTGATCTGGCCCTGTCTGGCCTGATCTAGGCCTATGATTTTCAAGAATTTCGTATTTGGTTTTGTCTGTGTAGTTGGTATTGTTTTATAACCTTGGGTTCTTGATTTTCGATTCTTGGAGTGTGGGAATGACAATGAGACCCCTAGACTGGAGAGAGGAAACATTTCCTGAAGGAGGAAATTTTAACGAGAAGTTTGTTGTGATGAGGAGCTGAGGTGGACGGCGGGGTTGATACTATACGGGGTGGGGTTTAGTTTCGACTTAAATTCACGTCAACTAGAAGACGCCACAGCCACAGAAGAAGAAAAAAAAAGGTAAAATTTTAGAGGCTTTAACTAGGTTCTGATGACTGTTCCGTACCTGCATGATTCATGGACCCGAAATCTACGGAAGTACATATGCCAAACTCTGATGGTAGCGGAAATCTTCCCGATTTGATGGATTTTCGTAAGATCCCACCCAAGCTACATTTAGGAATAGCACATTTTGAATGTTGGTATCGCCTCGATGGTATTAACCATGCTTATGATTATAAATAGTAATTGTCGGTAGGCACGTATATAGGGAAGTGTAGCCTCAATATAAAGAACTAGAACTATGAAAACGACGAACTATATAAAAGCTCGATCGGGGGACTGGCGTAATACTAGTGTGATCATGTGATGAATATCCCAACAAATAGTCGAAGTAATTGACATCAAATTGGAAGTTATTCAGAGGCAGTATATATATAGAATAGCCACCAGCGCTGTACTAGTGACTCACTTGTATCGCAACAGTTATATTATATCGGCATACCCGAATCGGTGCAACTGCCTACTCTACTAGAAAGATAGATAAATCCGATATACGTTCATCTAAGAATAAACTCCTAGATATCCTGATGAAAAACTATTAATCTATATAAAAATCGAGGTTGAATATTTGAATATGAAATATAAAAATATGAAATATTCATTATATAAATAAAGTCCATCTATATGTAATTTTGTAATAAATTTTAAAAGTGTTTATCCCGCAATCAAGATTTTCTTCTCTTCATATTCATTTCGAGCGGAATTGGGTTTCCGCAACGAAGGGTCTGGCTCGAAGCCAGCTGCTACTCATGGAAGTAGTGCCCCGTAGCCTTTTAATCCATGCATACCACCCTCATCGCCAACAACGAGACTGGCGCTTCCTAGCGTAAAGGTAGTGCAACTCTCGGAGGGACTAGGAATATGCGGGATGGATGGGTTTAGGAGCAAGAAAGTTTTTCTATATCAGGGTTTGATTTGACGAATATTTTGCTTCAGTAGTATAGTTAGATTCTATATAGTCACTTTTTGATAAGATAAGTAAATGAGAAATATAGTAGAACAGACAATTTTGAGAGCTACAATGTGTAGATGTGAATATCAAGACTCGGAGAGGTCTCTCTCATGGATATAAATTTTAAAGAAATAACAAATGTATCTAACATAAATACAAAATGTAAAGTTGCGATGATGTTATCAAAGATTATACAAAGATAGAAATGGTAGTTATCGTAATCAGGAAAGTATATCAATGTATTTCCCAATAGCAAAAATAGATGCGTGTAGTAGCAGTTCCAGTAGCAGTTGCAAAGATTCCACCCCCGTCCCGCAACCAAACGCCCCAAAACTCTTGATTTCACCGGTGCATAAAACCACTGCCACCCAAACGCCTGATATGTATGGTATTGAACAAAAGAAAAACCCCCAATCCTCCATTTTACTTTCCACCTCGGCCTCATCCCCATCCCCATCCCCATCCCTATCCCTATCCCCATCCCCAATCCCAATTCCCATCCCAATCCCGATCCCAATCCCAACCACAATCACCACCTCACAATGACATATTATCATGCAAAATAGTAACCGCCTCATTCCAGCCCCTACTAGCCGCAATATCACTGACCGTCCTACCCATCTCATCCTTCGCTTCTAGATTAACCCCCGCCTTACACGCAATCAATTTGAGAACCTCCGCATCCCCATTTTCAATTGCCTGCATAATCGCATTCCAGCCCCGATAAATCTTATTCGGATCCGCTCCACGATCTAACAACAATTCAATCATATCCGTACCACCACCTTCATAACGACGCAGTGCTTTAACAATAGGGAGATGTTCGCCCGGGGCATTAATATCCGCGCCCGCGACATCGAGGAGGTATTCAACGATTTCCTTGCGGTCTTCGCGGATGGCGGTCGTGAGGGGTGAAAATACTCCCCCGTTTTTATCTTCGACGGATACACCTGCCGCGAGAAGAAGTTTGACGGATTGCAATTGATTAGCGTGAACGGCCATTTCCAGGACTCCTTTGTAAGCGCGAGGTTCGGGCATGACGGATAGAATACGTTTCAGGATTTGGGGATTGCTAACCGCCATGCATACAGGCCAATCTTGACCTCGAACATTGACGTCTGCGCCTCGGAGAAGCAGGAGATCGATCATCTCAAGACGTTCTTCGCGGATGGCGGTTGTAAGAGGTGACATTCCTTTGGCGGATTTATCGTTCGGGTTTACGCCTTGATCTAGGAGCCAATTGAGTGCTTCCATGTTATTGCAACTTACAGCCATCTCGGCAATACCTTTGGGATTGTGGATATCTGCTCCTGCTGCCACTAAGGCGGAGAGAAAGTGGACACGGTTGTGGGTGACGCATTTCCAGGCCGGATATTCACTAGCCATTGTATTTGGATCGGCTTTGTTGCTGAGGAGGAGTTGAAAAATATCTGCGCGGTCGTCGCGGATTGATGTACATAATGGGGTGTACACGCCATCTTTCTTGGCATTGGGATCAACACCAGCTTTGAGCAGAGTTCTGACAGATTCGATATTATTGATACTAGTAGCCAGCTCCATAATTCCAGGGCACTTTTTGGGGTCCGCACCGTGGCTGAGGAGATATTGGAGACAAGTGGTCTGATATGTTGCGGGCCAGAGCATGTGTTTTGGGCCTGGAAGGTTAGGATCTGCTCCATATTCCAATAAAGTGGAAACGATATCTGCTCTTCCACATGTGATAGCTTCGAACAAAGCCGTCTTTCCATCCTTGCTCTTAGCGTTGGGGCTTGCACCGTATTTGAGAAGTAAATCCATGAATTTCCTGGCTGTCTTTTTGTTGATAGCACTGATGAGAAGTGTATTGCCATTTGAGGTGACTTGATTGGCATCGCCATTGTAAATGAGAAATAGATGAGCGAAGCCCACCATGTTGGCCATAACTGATGCAGCCAGCGGGGATTCCATATCGATACCAGCAACATGATTAGGATCAGCACCATACTTTAAAAGGGTGGTAGCTCCAGCCAAGAAAGATTTATCAACGGCGGCTCTTAAAGGTGTAATTCCATTTCTATCATGTGCATTTGGATTGGCGCCAAAAGTGAGTAATAATCGTACGCTCTCTGAATCGTGAGCAAAGATTGCCTCATTAAGTGCATTGACTTCTGATCCCGTATTCGCTGGCACACCAGCATCCAATAACTTCTCCACGGCTTTGTGATTTTTGTCACGAATAGCAGAAATAAGAGCAGATTTCATGGGTCCAGTATTTGAGCCTGCATTACCTCGAGGACTCCAGCGTGGCATGTTATCGGGATCGGCCTTGAGTCGAACGGCCTGCGCAGGATTTATCATCACCCCCTCGACATCCTTAATAAGACTTCCAGATTCGACAGTTCCGGTGTGTGATCGGGAATCATCGATATGATGGCTCAAACGATGGTTCAAACGATGGTTGTCGAATGAATTGATTATATCCGTATAGTGTCTCTCACCGGAATCGTGAGAATAGGAGGTTTTGGTACCGTTACTACTCGTGCTATAATGTTGGAGATTTGAGCCTAGGAGCAGTGAAGGATCTATATTTGATACACTATCCCCAAAGGCCTCCTGATGCTGATTGGAAGTCGTCCTACCGGGCCATTCGGAATTCGGCAGTGGGGGCAAAGGAGAATACTGGATTGGCATTTGCTGTGGTTGTATGTTTTGATGGCTAGTAGCATAGCCTGGTGTATTCTTGATGCGCCCCGCCTTTTCATCCATTCTGTTAAGCGCTGCAGCTAAACCAAGGTATCCTATGCCCAACTCCTTTTCGATCTTATCATCTCCCAAACTCCACTGAAAGACCAATGCGCTCATCCTCAAATCATCGCGTGTCCTACGCAGTGTACCTGTCATTTTTTTGATATCGTTGGTAGTATTGCTAAAAAATTTCCCCCATCCTCGCTTGAAACTTCCACCCGCGCCACCTTCGCTTTGTAGAAATTTGGCAAGTAGTTGATGAAATACCTGGAAATTTGCCTGGGTGGCTCGAAATTTGTGGTCGAGCTCGGTAATCATTTCTGGGGGGAAGTTTTGTACATGGTTATTGCATTCCTCGAGTCCAGCTTCGATGGAAAAAAGGATGTGACAAGTGTCGAGGAAGTCATGGGCGAGGCTGTCGAAACCTTGAGGCAATTCTTTCACCGTTGTCAGGTATTCCAAAATTCTAACCGAGATGCGATCGCTGAGGGCGGTTGTCTTCAGGCAGAGCTGTAGACACTGTGTCTGGGCCTTAGAGAATGTTCCTGGATTTTGCCTTGGTGGTGCCATGATTTGTTTTTGCTGTGGGGGTGGCGGAAAATTCCTGGGAATGGTTCTTTCTGGAAGTGTTCTTTCGGTCAATGTTCTTTCTGGAAAGATGCTGTAAGTGTTGTGATTGGTACTAGGGCTTGGACTATTGGGAGATAATGATAGGCCGTGTTCTACCCCCTTAGGCAAGAGTTGAAAAGAGTCCTTGGAGTTCAACGAGAGAGCTTCGGCGAATGAGTATTCAGCAGCCTCAGCCTTCTGCCTAGGCACTGCAGCGCTCTGTGTAGTCATACTGAATTGGGAGGAGTGAACACAAAAGCAAATACAATCTACCTTTTTTCAGAGATATATCAATAGAAGGTGGAGAACGGGAGACTTTATGGTTGTCATGTCGCAGTTCCCAGCTACTTGGGATATTTCGCCCTCAGACCTCGTTCCAACACGGTCGAACATTTAATTAAGAGCAGATTTAATTGTCTATTAGTTTCACAAGCTCGCTTGGTTTCCAGTTTTTGTTAAAAAAATCTTTATCTGGAATATTCATCGCCGCAAAGTCTAATATTAATCCAAATCCTGGAATGAACTAATCACGGAGGTGACAGTGATGAACCAGTTGGAGGTCGAATACGTACTCCGCATTGTCACGGGCTAGCTATCGTCAAGATATTCCCTAGTGCTACTTTTACACACTAGGCTCCAGCGATCGATCAGTGTCTAGCCCAAAATAGACAGAGTGGGGGTGATCGATCAAAACAAAGCGGGATATCAGCGCAATTCGGCGGGATGTCACCACAAGGCTGTGACCGAGGTACAAGGAGGAACGTAGGAAGAAGAATAGTTAAAGGATCAGACTCAGGGTCCAACCTTTCATCAATGTACTTTCTAGGTAAACAAGTTAGCTAGCTTGATAACGAGAAAGCGGATTCAATCCAAGGAAAATTGGTTGGAACTTAGAATTCCAGTCGTGGCAATGCCGTACGTACGGAGATACCGGTGTGTGAACAGACCTCGTTACGGCTTCAGTACAATTTTGAAATCGCTGCTAGGTATTTAGCTCCTATATTTATTTGGAAATAATTACCAGTGAGACTAAGCAGGGGATACTTAATTTTAGGCCTAATTAGAACCCACTGAACTGGGGCAATTTAGAGTTCCCCAGGGATTCGAAAAACCATCGTAATTTTGCTTACAATTCAGTTTTTGAACGAATCAAAAGCATTTCCGAAGATCTTCCTAATCCTGACCCCCCATAAGTTTGTTCTTCGATGCCTGCCATAGAATCACTGGAATTCCTCAAACCAATACGGTATGATCGACCATTCAAATTCAATTGGTGAATCACTTCATTTTTATGGTAAATTACTTAATCGCTAGAATCCAACCATCGACTTCGGCACGTAGGTATCAGTTTTATGAGCAACATGTATCAGGTCACCAATCCGATCAATCGTTGCCTAATGATAGGCATATGATTGTGGATATGGCTAAGTTCGTCAAATCTTGCGAACGATGGTGATCAAAAGGTAATGAAGTACTAGGGTATTGTAAAAAAGGAGAGAAAAGGGGAACGTTATTGAGCCACTTCGAACTCATGACTAGTCAATGCGTAGAAAGATCGCCGACGTTCTTTTTGGTGTGGATAGTGCTAAATAGGACTACTCGTTTGATGATCGGTTTTCCATTCCAGTAAGTTTTTCCGGTGTCTTTTGTAAGCACTGCCACCTTACCCCGCTGAATGCTATGATACCATTGAATGCCTTATTCCTTTCCTTCATATTCTCTAGTAGCACAACTACGTGCCCATTTTGACTTGCATTCTGCATGTCCCTACCGGCTTCCCCACGAAATTTCAACTCCAGTTTATTTCTCCCGATCGTTACTTTTGCTACTTGGGCCAGTAGCATATTCTCGGTCTCTCGTTTTGACATTTTAATTAGTTCGCTGTACGGTCTATCGAATGATTTGCGAGACAGAATGTTGGGAACTGAAGGTTCGAAACGTATGGTGCTGGTGGAGAGAATTAGACGTCCTGGAATGTGATGCAAAGTGCAACTGAATGACAAGATATCTTGGTGCTCTCCGTGTATACTTCCCGATCCAATAGTTTGGATATGATCTTCATTGTGGTCCGCCGACTTTACCTTAAGCTCCGAACCTCTGAATCGTGTATTTATATCCCTCGATGGGCGTGGGTTGATTTTTTCCAAGGCTGTAGATCCACGTTCTTGGAGATATTGAAGCGACCATTCTGAGTAGGTAGGAATATCACAAAAAGCCCACTTGAGCGGCGAAACAAGCAGGCGATATGGGGATATAAAGAGCTAATAGGCCAACAGCCAAAAAGTACAAGACCAACCACGAACCAGAATACTTTCATGGTGAATTGAATGGAGGCACAAACACCGAGGAGAAAAACAGCAGGAAATAGGAAAAGAGAGTAAAATGTGTTCTGAGGGCGCCGGAAGTGAAAGAAACTGTCGTAAACCTCAAATAAGTTGGTCAAATCCGCAATTTGTACTTGTAAATATGGGCCGATTTGTTCCAAAAGAGGTCCCAGCCAGTGCATGTTTTCATGATTTTCCATCAACTCTCCAGCTATTAAAGCCGTCGCTCCTCGATCAACATTTCTCAAAGCTTCCTCGCGCAATGCGGACACTGAGGGGTAATAAGTTCTTCGCAGTTGCGTAAACGATATACGCATACTAAACAGATATTGAGAGACAGTACCCGGTAATGGAAACAAATAACCCTCTTACCAGAAATGTCATGATATATGATTTATACCAAAGTAATAGATACGATATCAACCATTTAGATGTTCGCCATGGGTCCCACCTATAAATCTTCCTAATGTCCAACACCAACAGCTGCATTGAAGCGCTGACTATGATGAGCCTCTCTACGTTTCTACGCAAGATGTCTATATCAAAAGGAAGCTCTTCAAAATCATCAATATACAGGGCCGTGAAATTGTGTGAGCTATGGAGAAGTTTCTATCAGTTGTTTAGATTGAAAATGGTAATTGTGTGAAGAGTGCAGACTCACATATCTATTTTCCCCATTTGAATTCCGCGCACCCATGATCATCTAGCCCTTCAAAATGTTGATCCGGTGGGAATGGCGCAGGTGCTTTGTCAACGACGCGAACACGGTGAACATGTCTGTCGGTGACCCAAGCAACACGTGTTTCCTCTCTATCTCGCTCAATTGTGTGAACCTTATTTTCATACTAGTCGATTTTATTTCGATTGTCCTCATTTACATCTTCATCGTCGCTATTATGCTGATCATCCTTGGCCTGTTGTAATTCACCATTGGCTTCGAGGAAGTCAAACTTTGCTTGATTTGAGAGATAGGGTCTACTTTTGGCCAGTTTTCCCGCGGTTTCCCTCGTAGCTTTCGATTTAATAGATGCGACTAGATGAATGATAGCGTCAGCAGTCCCCTGAAGGATATATTTTTTTCTCTTTATTCGCATTTCCCACTCTGGATGTATTGAGCACCTTGGCAGCGTCGAAAGCAGGGCTCTGGTTGATCTATCTCCTCCACCACGGAATCGAAAAACTGCTCTTCCTCATGATTTTCCGACGAAGAATCGTCATCATCAATTCTTAACAACCGTTTAGCCTTCGCCTTTGCCTTATATCGTAAACCTTCTGGTTCATTATGAGGTAATGGAGCGCTCAAGTTTTGGCGATAAGGAAGCTTCTCACTCTGCATCATAACCTGTTGATCAGTTCTATGGTAGTTGGGTAACCTGGTTGGGTATAGAATGTAGTTTGACCTTGAGCATGCTCAAATTGCGAAAATATTAGTTGGCTTCATCAAAACTTACACTGATGGGGATAGAAGAATATAATGAATGTAAGTAGAGAGAGGTATTGCAAAGAGCCACTGGACCCATACTGAACAAGGCTGAAAAAGGCTGAATTGCGCCACTGATACAACAAAATTAATTCCTTGCTAAGTAAAGGTTGCAAGAACATTAGAACTCAAATGTGGCTGAAGCGAAAGCTACCTCACTAAATCTGGTGTGGCTGGATATTTGTGGCTTAAGATCTCAATTCCCTCGGATGAATTTTCCTACTGATGAATTGAAGCCTTACATGTCACATAACATTAGACCGAGGAGTTATTTCCCCTCCAATGATCGACCTGAGATACCATTTCATTTGATTGCGTATGAAGTCCTTATGTCTCCTTTCAAGGCGTGTTCCCAACACCAAAAAGTTATCATGTCAAACTTTCAAACGCTCTCTTCTGACTCTGGCCATCGAGACATCATGCGATGATACGAGTGTTGCTATTTTAGAGAAACATAAAAACAATTCTGCCACTCTACATTTCAATTCCAAAATAACATCGGATAATAGATCATATGGAGGAGTGTGGCCAATTGCCGCACACGAGTCTCATCAGAAACACCTGGCGCAATTGGTGAAAGAAGCTATCCGGAGTTTACCTCGACAACAATCCACAATCCCATCGTTCGAGAATACTATAGCTGTCACATCACACCATGCATCCGAATTATACCAAAAGCCGGACTTTATAACTGTGACGCGAGGTCCGGGGATGCGAGCGAATCTTATAACTGGCATGGATACTGCGAAGGGATTGGCCGTGGCATGGCAGGTACCTCTACTAGGAGTGAACCATATGCAGGCCCATGCTTTGACACCACGAATGGTATCCGCGCTCAATGCCACAAATAACACAGGGGATAGAAAATACCAAGACGATCCTGCCTACCCATTCCTCTCTTTGCTGGTCTCTGGTGGACATACCATGCTTGTTCATTCTCGTCAACTTTGTGACCACGAAATTCTAGCCACAACATCGGATCTTGCAATTGGGGATATGGTTGATAAAACTGCGCGGGATATTCTACCGTCCTCGGTGATTGACTCTGCATCGGATGTGATGTATGGCCGCGTCATGGAAGAATTCGCATTTCCTGATGGCAACCCTACATACAATTATGAGCCTTCTCTCAAGAACATTGCACA
Organism: Sclerotinia glacialis; assembly: GCA_002162575.1. NCBI lineage: Eukaryota > Fungi > Ascomycota > Leotiomycetes > Helotiales > Sclerotiniaceae > Sclerotinia > Sclerotinia glacialis. The sequence goes on along the minus strand of NGKH01000040.1, from coordinate 179,824 downwards.
AATACCAAGACAAACAAGTTATGGTTGGGAATTAAAACCTCCTTACATGAGTCCAGGTGCTGGTGGATTAAGAGCTTACAATTCGCAATTCTCGTATTCGGGTCTCGGTAGTCAAGTTAAACGCATTCTAGAACAAAATCCGGAAATGAACGTTGTGGAAAGGAAATTACTCGCCCAAGAAACCATGCGAGTAGCATTTGAGCACCTCGCATCTAGAGTGATTCTGAATCTTGAATCCTCGGATTTGAAAGACATAACAACGCTCGTTGTCTCAGGAGGCGTTGCTGCAAATCAATATTTGAAGCACATATTGAGGGCATTGCTAGATGCTTGGGGGCATAAAGGTATGAGGTTATCATTTCCTCCTCCAAAGTTCTGTACAGATAATGCAGCTATGATTGCATGGACGGGAATAGAGATGTGGGAAGCTGGTTGGAGAAGTGACTTGGGTATACTGGCGGCCAAGAAATGGCCGATTGACCCAAGAATTGACGGCGGGATACTTGGTTTGGATGGCTGGAATAAGCAAGCCATTTGATTTAGCTGTCGAAGGTTTCTGTAGCTGCTATCCAGTCTCATAGATACTGTCTCGAATCCATAATGAATCCCACATCAGATTGGTGTTTTGTGCTCTTTCAAAAGGAATTTGAGCTCTGGGAATCAAACTCTCGTCGCGAAATCATCAACTTGCTTCTTCGATCCCTTGAGAGTATTGATACACACAGAACCGCCCCAAAATTTTAGCTTGATACTCCTTGGCCCTCTCCAACATGTTCCTCGTTTTATTCCTTTGCTTGTCTTCTATTCATCGACTTTTGATCCCTTCCATCAAGCTACAAAGTTTCTTGATTAATGTAGGAACATCTCCGGCACACATTCTTTTTCAGGTGCTACCGCGAATTTTTCTCCCGAGCCCAATTGCCAGTCTTCAAAAAGCCTTCGCTGTGGTAGGCAAGCTGCTTACAGAACTTGAATGGTAAGTAGATCCGGTCACCCGTTTGCATACTATTCATACTGGTCGATGTATTGGATAAAACCTACATTGCCATGATATCAAAGTATAAATGTATTGCTAAAATGGACGATTCAAGAATTTTTCATCTTAGCATACTCTATCAGCATTACTCTTCTTGTCATTCATCACTCACAGTAGAAAACCTTACCATATATTGAGTACAGGGCCATAAATATAATGTTCAGCATGATGTCCGGCTGTTTATTTCAATCGGAAATAACGCTGGTTGGCCTGTCTTTTTCACATTCAGGAACCTCCTTGTTATTGTGCTTATTTCATTACTTACTGTAGTCACTTTCTTCAATCTCCTTCTCTTTTCAACTGTACACAGTTACTACCATCATAAAAATAGCTAGCGTACCCTAGTGCTCGCTTATCCTAGTACATACGCATCTACATATACTTCATTCACACCTATAATACAATAAAGAGCCCTTAACATTATGAGTACCTCCATCGCTGGCGAATTGGAATCACAATCTTGAGATGTATAAGAGCTGATGAGTATTCGTATCCTCACGCTCTTCAAATCAACTTGCTATATTATGTGTTGGTTTGACAAGTCGTTGATCACGAGTTAATTCTTTCACTCTCCCATTCTTGTGCGATAATGAGGAAGTATCAAGTGATTGGCTGCGAGTTTAGCAAGGAATGACGAGCTTATTTGGTGATATGAGCGTCGATCAAAGGGGCAGTTCTTGTCTGGCTCACATTTCGCATTCCAGGCAAAAGCTAACATTTACAATCTCAAAAGCCACACCCTGATAAACACCTTGCGAATTAAGTCACTGGCAGCAGTGCATCTTTTATAGAACCATGAATATCACATAACACCCGCCCGAGTAAATTTCACAGAATACAGAGAAATTACAAGTTGCGAGGTAGAATCATGGAGGGTATTATTGCCATTGGTACTACTTTGTAAAATCGTTCTCTATACTATACTTTAGTCATAATAAACCGAATGTACTTTACCTCAAAAATACTCATCATATACCACATACCCAATCCCTCGCCAGTACAACATTCGGGTCAGTAATATCATTATTATATTGTTATATCCCATGATTCGTAACTTTCCTATTTGATGGATAAATTCATCTCTTAATGACAGAGAGTGGCCGTAATGTAGGTTAGGGGACTTACATCTATGATACAATACTATTTTAATAATGTAGATAATTACTATAACTGTTCGTTTAGATTAGACAAACTAGATATGATTCTTTATAGCTTCTTTGAACTAGAGGACACGATATTGTATTATCAAAAGATAATATGAGTTTATAAACTTCTCTCTATATTATTTTATCACTATTCGCTTATTAAATTACGTATCTATCCTCTGATTAGATTATTCTCACTCGCTAATATCAGCCGAAATACGGCTGAGTTCTTTACAATTTCTTCATAAATCGAGCGCTACTACTATATCAGGATGAGATGTTAATCATTAATAATCATTAAACAAACACTTTTCTTTGTCCAAGTTTTATTACAACTCAGCTTTATCAGTATGAAAGAAACCCAATTCAAACTCTCCAATTCCTCTTCCAAAGAGGATACTATCAGTCGCTTCAACTAGACAAGAAATCTTTATATTACCTAGACTTTCCGGATTGTATTTTCTACTTCATACTATTATCAGACGAGATAATCTTAAGTTTTCTATCTTGATAAGATTTGAAACTGCTTCTTTCCATTTACATCAGATGATATAGCTCTTTTACATTCTTTATATTATCAATATCTATATTATTACTTCTCATCAACTCCAGATGATAAAGATCTTAAGAATAATGTTCTCCTTGAACGAAAAGCTTTCTTAATTCTAGAAGACATGATAAAGGAGTCTTTTTATCTATTGCATTTGAGACATTGGTATACTATTTTTCCAACTCCTTAGACATTATCAAAGCAATTTAAAATTGATAGTGGAAATGGCTAAGTAAGTTCACCCGATATTATCCAACTCCGGCACATCACTTATGTTACACATGCTATAACAACAAAATTCTTTTGTAATTTGTTATCTATAAAAGGACATCTCTAGAGCACACATTTCTTCTTCCTTACAATATCAACAAATTGGGCCTATAAGTATGTTATTGAGATACCCTTCCCATATTCCAGCAGATGATTTTTTATGAGTGCTTTGACTAACCATTTCCATCTATTATAGGAACCACCTTAGTCTGCTGCAGATTACTTGTGGAAATGTCCACACCGTCGCAACATGGCTCTAAAAGGCCTAGAAAAAAGAACATCCCACCATCATTCACACAAAACACAATACCTGCCATCACAGCTCCTCCCTATCAACGACACTCTCCACCAAGCCCTCCTCCCGCCACCTCCCAGGCTCCCGATCCTTTCCAGTATCAACCTCTTCCAGGGGAGCCTCTGTCTCCAATCCGTGATACTCGTTCACTTCAGTCTAGGATCGACGACCCCGATTCAGATATCTGGAGACCTCAAAGCTATGCTAGGAATGGGAGGAGAAAAACTTCCACGCGTGCTACTCCAAGTTCTTACTCTGCGCAACCACTACCCGCAGCATCTGAACCACCTGCAGCTCCTCCCATAAACGTCAACTCTCTTCCGCAGCAATCTGTAGTAGTCCCCACAATTCCTGTCACCTCTCTAGAGGTTGAAGAGCTCCGAGACCGATTATTCAAACTCACATCCGACTACCAGCGACTCTACGGGGTGTTTATGCCCATAGGAGAAGCCAGCTGGAACGTCGAGCACTGGAACACCGTCGACATCGATCTTCCCTTCCTCCACGGCATCCGTCAACATGTCGTGCATCTCCTGACCGCCACGCGACGATTCGAGAACGGAGAGGAAGTAGATAATGATGAAGAGTTCTTTGCATCCCAACGTACGTTTTTCGAAAGTTTAATCAAAGCCGTGGGTTCTGCCGTTGAGAGATTGACCGCCTTGAGAAGGGATTTGGAGGGGCCGGATGGATATACGTATCAGTATCGGAACTGGTATTATCAAGTCATTGGGAATAATCCGCGGAGTAATGCTACTACTTCTGCGCCGGCGAATGAGGAGAACATGGGGAGAGATTCTTGGGGAATGGTTACTGAAGGTGGAAAGCCTGGTGATGGGGATGGAGGGTTGGGGTCTCCGTCGTTGGATCCGGAGGATAAAACAGAGGCGAGACCGGATAAACGTGTAAAGATGTAGTTTTCTGCGAGTTTGGGTTAGCATATGGCATTTCTTCCTGGTCGCCTTGCTGTAACAGTTGCTACACCTGGCTGCGATTTCTTCCTTGATATGCTTGGTATTTAATTTTTGTCGCTGTCGCTTTCGCACTTTGATCGCTTCATGTTTCTCGGGATACCAGTTTGCAGCTTAGAAACACTTGTTGTTACTGGTGTAGGCACAGATGGAGTATTCATTCAAGTAGTAGATGCATATTTGAAAATAAATGCCTTATATTAAGAGGGTCTTCTGCCATTTTGTATTGAGATAATTGCTCATGGATGTTTTGCGCAGTGCGAACAATATATTTCATAGTATAAAGGAACGAATCTTGAAGTATTGTGACATTGGCAGTTGCTAACTATTAGAAACTATTGAATTCATCCTGTATCCATCCTCTTATGCTCGATAAAGAAACCATCACGAAACTAAAAATCCAAAAAGACAAAACCTCCTGCGCTATATTCATTTGCGAGTGCTAATGCATTTGGATCTTTCATTACGTGATCGAGGGTATAGAACCCTACATATACACGGAGTATAAAGCCAATATAAACAAGAACAGAACTGCGATCTTGTTTTGAATGATCGGTCATCAAGTGAGCGACAAGAACCTCTCCGCGATGACAGAAAGAGCATAACATACAATCCTTGAATTTCTCGCCCAGGGACCAGCTTGAATCATCCGCAAAGATGTCCTGGAGAAACTGTTTTTCTGTCATGCAATCGGAAAGTTCATGAGTAATTATGTGCTTTCTCATTGTTGGCGCGTGGAGGCTCTCATCGACATCAGCCGGGAGTCGATACGTACAACCAATCGGTGCCACTGGGCAGAGCCCCCCACCTGTCAAACAGAGACGATAAAACAAGAATGGAATGAAGATCCTCAAGGCATTTTTGGATATCCAGTCAAGGTTTTGTTGAGTGTTGTGGTCCATGTAATGCTGCCTAGCCAGATGATCAGTTAAGCCGTCAATGTCGAAGGGACCAGACTGGCAAGTCTCCATTAAGCATCGATAACTTCGTGAATTGTCGTGTTTTCTGAAATGTTCCATGAATTTGTCTGCTCTCTTGAACGGCTTCGTTGTTCGATGACACCCATAAACGGGGCAGTTTACCCGGAACTCTTGGGTATGAATGTTCTTAAAATATCTCGTCAGGCTTGAATAATATTTAATTAGTCATATATCCCGTTACATGGTGCGAGGAAGGACAGAAGAAGTAGTGACCTGATAGGAAGCTATCGCGGTTTCTAGAAGGCTAACTACTTACTCATCTGGACGGGAGAAGGTTTTGCGACACCCTGGATGGGTGCAGCTCACTCTGTCCCTTATCCCTTTGGCAGAAGTCTCTTTAGATCTGAAGCTTCAGTCATCAGTAACAATTTTAACTTTGACAGGAATTTTACTTACTCATTACTTGGGAGCATTTCTGAGAAGCCACGTGGAGGCGATAGTGTATTCGATGGATGACCGGACTTGTGCTCGTGGTTGATGAGGGGAGTTGGTGCTGATGTTTCCCCCGTACGGTTATTGGTGTCGCCACTCCCTGCGAAGTTGATCATCGACATTTCGAGGTCGCATTGCGAAAACGGATGTCCTTTGATTTCGTACGAATCAAAATCAGTATTGATGTCGACAGGAATACAAGTAGCAGCCTCTGGTATTGAGGTGGTAGCATACAGAGTACTCCAAAGCGGCGTAGTTGGCATAGTTGATGACCTTGATAAGTTCAAGGCATTAATCCCATTGTCTCTTCGCCTCAAAAGATCGGCATTATAATCTGCAGCGGCACCAAAGTCATATGCTTGCTCATCTCGTGGAGGCTCATGATGCTCATTTATTGGACATGGCTCGACGTGATCGGGAGTCCTTTTACGCCCTGAAATTAGCGTGTATTTTTTTTTTTTTGGCAACTCACCAGAAGTGATCCATAGAAATCCCAGTAGGTTGCAGCCCTCCTACAGGGTCTTGTGTAAAATTTTCCATTTTATTGGAGGAGTCGTTTGGAGGGTGTGCAGCCACAAAAAAAAAAGAGGCGAACAAGCGAGTTGGTCGGTGAAAGAACTTCAAGTAAGAAGACGAAATGAGTGCTCAAACTTCGAGAAATGAGAGGGGGAAGAGCTGGATATCTATAAAATTCCCTTCCAACCAGAAGAGGCTGAAGAATAAGAGGGCGATGAAATGACCAGAAAATGGAGAGCAAGGATTACAAGGCTATTGGAGGACTTTCATTGGTCATGTGTATGCAACTCGTCCAAACGGGATACCAGGCAATAATATCCCATCATTTTTAGAGCAGCATGCTATATCTGTTCATACTGTTCATTTATCACCACAAATACTCAAGATCGGCTGGTATGAAGATGTAGAGATGAAACCCAGATCCATCTCTGACGGACGAAACCTCTTTTTAACAACAATACATGTGTACTCCTTTCTTAAAATCAGCGGCTCAGAGGAACAACTTATGCTGAGGGTCACTCTTGGGTGCCAAAGCCTCACTTCTCTTAAACCCTTCTTGAGGACCCGGAAATGTCTACACCGGTCTTACGAGGAAGAGCCTCCAAGAAATCCGATAGGAAATATCAATTAACAGTCCCCTGTATCTGATATGTAGATCGAATGGTAGCAACTTCAATTCTTTCAGAACTGATAGCTTTTGGGACTGCTTAATACTTCTGTAGATCTACAGCACTTGCGTATTGATTGGTATTCCGCTGAAATATGCCATGTGAATATCATGATTGGAATCTTGATCTCATGGTAGGTCTGATGTAACCTGATGCTCTTGGCGTTTATAATCATTGGCTTTTCACTCCTCATTAACCATACAACCCCAACGCCCGAAAGGTTTTCGAGTGTCAGATATGAGGTTGACTCGGGTGTTAGACCAAGGAAATGGGGTTCCCATCGAGACCAAACCGTCGTATCACCAGATAGTCGCAACTTGGGTAAGTATAGCTAGCATACACTTCATAACAGCAGGAATATCTTGTTCATCTTGTTTGTGGGTGGGGGAGGGGGTTCCTGAGTTGGACATTCTCTGGCGACACGAGCATTATATTGATCATGAGTAGTTGTTCCATTGGGAGAAAAGTTGCTTGCACAGCCACAATCTGAAATTCCCCTGCCAAGATTTCTCCACCACCAAAACTACGTCATTATGGTTCTTGCTCCTCCCTATTCATAAACACCTCCAGCCTGATATCTCACACATTCTATGATTCCCATCCCCATCATATAATATTTTCTCTTTTCCAAGGAAAAATGTTCGACACAAATATTATATCCATAACCCATTTCCCCTAACAATTCCCACTTTCTTTCTTTCTTTCTTTCTTTCTTTCAAATAAATCAAGACACTCCGACTACGAGCACAATTGCCATCCTCGCCCACAAACATGGCATCACTCCTTCGACAAATCGTCGCAGGTCCTCGTTCTCGACACCCAGAAGCAGGACTTGATCTCTGCTACGTAACACCAAATATAATCGCAACTTCTGGTCCCAGCGGCACATATCCACAACGAGCATATCGTAATCCTCTTGATCAACTCGTTACATTCCTCGATTATAAACATGGGAAGGAGGGATGGATGATATGGGAATTCAGGGCAGAAGGGACTGGATATCCGGATGAGGAGGTGAGGGGTAGAGTTAAACATTGGCCGTGGCCGGATCACCATCCACCGCCGTTCAAATTGGTTCCGGGAATTGTGGGAGGTATGAGGAATTGGTTGGAGGGGAGAGGAGATGGGGAAGGGAAGGACAGCACAGAGGGTGGGAAGGTTGTAGTTGTGCATTGTAAGGCTGGGAAGGGGAGAAGTGGGACGATGGCTTGTAGTTATTTGATCGCGGAATGTGGATGGAAAGCTTCGGAAGCCCTTGCACGATTTACAGAGAGGAGAATGAGACCTGGTTTTGGTCAGGGTGTTTCGATACCGAGTCAGTTGAGATGGATCGGCTATGTGGATCGTTGGACAGCGTCGGGGAAACATTATATTGATCGACAAATCGAGATTATGGAGGTACATGTTTGGGGACTGAGAGATGGTGTTAAAGTACAAGTTGAGGGGTATGTCGATGAAGGAAAAACGATCAAATTATTCCACGTTTTCACAAAGAAAGAAAGAGTTGTGGTAGAAGGAAATACACCGGGTAGTGGAGGAATCAAGAATTTATTATCTGATATGGCTGGATTTGGGATTCAAGATAAAATCGCGACATCGAAAAACGCAGATCGAATCGAAGAACCAAAGAATACAAAATCGATACCACAAGCTGTGGAACCAAACACCAGTGAATCAGAAACGGATGCAGAAACTGGTGGCGGCGCTGTCATTTTCAAACCTTCTACTAGAGTTATTCTTCCAACTAGCGATGTTAACATCGACTTCGAAAGACGAAATAAAGCATCTATGGGATGGACCATGGTTACCGCCGTAGCCCATGTATGGTTTAATGCTTATTTTGAAGGCAATGGACCCGAAAATAATGGTAAAGCAGCCGAAAGCGGGATTTTCGAAATCGAATGGGACAAAATGGATGGAATTAAAGGCTCTTCCCGCAAAGGAACTCGAGCTCTAGATAAACTAGCCGTGGTATGGAAAGTTTACGACCCTGAACCTGGCCACGGTAAAAGCGAAAGTATAATAGAAGAACCCGATGTCAATGCTCCAGTTCCAGAAGTTCAAGCTGCAGATTGGAAAGGAGATAATGAAATTTCTCCTAGTCATGGAGATAGGGATTTAGGGTTGAGAACGGAAAGTCCGGTTAGTGCGGAGGTTAGTAAGGCGAGTAGTTTTAATGAGGTTGATAAGGAAAAGGGAGAAAAGCGAAAGAATGAGGAGGAGGGTTTGAGAGTTTCGAGTCCGACGGGGGAAGAGGATTTGGAGTTGGATATTGCAAATTTGCCGAAACCGGAGAAGAATGGTTCGGTACCAACCATGGAGGCGCTTAATAAGGGACTTGATACGGCGACGTCGACGACTCCGAATCGTGATGTCGATGCGAGGAAGTGAGTTTATAATTAGGAGCGGAAATGGTCTTTTACTGACCATTGATGGATAGAGTTGTAGGAAATCATGGTAATGGGGTGGCTGGGGTGGGGGGATTGAATGCAGCCAGGGGAATGAATGGAGTGAATGGAAGTGGAGGGTTGGATGGAATAAATGATATACCAAATGCACCACCTACAACTACAATCTCAACAGCGGATTTACCGGGTGGAGTACCGGAGAATCAGATGAAGAATGCGAAATGGCATAAGTTGGGTCATATGCAGAGTGTGAAGAAAACGATTGATTCTTAAGAAATTGGCAGAGTGGGTGGTGGGAGGGGTATCGGAAGGAAGGCCAGAGGAATAGCAGATGGAGATGTGGGAAGAGTACAGTGTGAGGGTTGAGGATAGGAAATCTCCTCATTTTTGTAGCGGGGGTGAGCGGAGATAAAGCAGAGCAGAGCAGAGCAGAGTAAAAGAAGAGAAACGAAAAGAGCAATGTAGAGAGTATAGTACGGTAAAGGTAGAAATAGATACCATTTCATGTGAATGTGAAGATGGATATGAAAATGAATCTCAATATAATAGTGTTGAGAAACTCAAATTAATTATCTTGTTTTATTGTAAAGTAATTGAATATTTATAAGATGAGTGGGAAGTGATGATGGAGTGATATGAATATGATATAATTTAAATTATTTAATATATATTCATAATCCAATTCAGGACAATATAAAGAATATATTATAATCCTACTATCTTCAGGTTGGTATTTGAAATTTGTATTTGAGTACTCGTATTCTTCAAACCTTTTTCCGCGAGTTGTGGAATATATATATATAAAAAGTAGATTGATATTTAGTTAGTTTGTTAGATAGATTATTTATTTATTTTGATAATGGGGTTGGATTGGTTGGATTATTTTTTCTTCTTCTTCTTTTCTTCTTCTTTGGATAGATTTTTATATATAAATATGTGTGTGTATATGTGTGTGGAAAGGGATATTTGTAATATGGCAGTGATATAGGACTGGAGTATTTGGGAAACGGAGTTCTTGGTGTGAGATGACATGGTTATTGTATAAGAGATGATACCTTTAATATGATATGATGATATGATATAATACAGGGAATTATATAAATTTAATGGAAGAGTGCTGTGGTGCCGTGGTTGGTATGTGATGACATGTTAATGTGATGTAAGGCGATGAGTGAATGGGACAAAGAAAAAGGTAAAGTCTACAAGTACAGTAGTAGGAGGAGCGCGGAGCACAGTGTATATGAAACAAATACCCATTTTTTATCATCTCCGATAACTCCCCCTCTTACTTACTACCACCCCTCTCATTTCCTACTCCACTCGTTCTCCCATATCTCCCTCGTTCTCTACCATTTCTCCAGTAAATAAAAGGTAAGGAGTAACACCTCGTACCATTTACGATTTATCCCCCAATACATCACTTACATCCCCACTCGAATCCCGCGGATCATACATGCTACATCCAGGCGTATATCTAAAGCCATCCGCTACCAAACCATCCTCCTCGCTTCCAGCATACTCATAATCATGATTATAATCAGCATCAGCATCTTCATATGGCGGCAGTATATCTTCAATGTGATTTTTGTAGCCGTTGAAATGTAAACCCGAGTTCATGTGTACTACCGAACTCGGATGTTCTGGCCCTTGCGAAGCAGATGCGCAGTGAGAAGAGGAAGGAGTCAAACGAGCTTCCTCAGCAGCAACCATTTCCCTCACTACCTCTACTGCATTCCTAAAACTGGTGATGTCATCCCCAATACTAATTGCTGATGGTGATGTTGATTCAGCATCCGAATCGTAATCTTCAAGTAAAGCTTCTTTATCTTTTTCCTCGAATTCTTCCCTTCCCATAAGTCGCAACCACCAAGATTTTAAGGCGGCGTGGTTGGATGCACGTCGAGATTGTCGGTCTGAACGAACTTTTGAGCTGTAGTTGCGACGGTGGAGAGTGATGATTAGGAGAGAGAGGAGAAATCCGATGAGGATGAGGAGGGGGAAACCTGGGGGTTTGGGTGGTCCACCTGGTGGGCCGTGATTACTTTCTTCCATTATGCGGGGTGGGGGTCCGTTGAAGTGGGGTCCATCGTGGGGAGGTGGTTCGTCGAAGGCTGGGTGGTCTTTTGGAGGATCTTGATGAGAGGGAGATTCGTGCTGTGGGCTGTCGAATTCTGGTTCTTGATTTTCAGGATCTTTGTGGTGAGGTCCGTCGTTAGGTGGACCATGGTGGAATTCTTTGTCATGTAGCAGGGTTTCGTGTTCAGGTCCATTAAATGGTCTCTCGTGCGGGTGATGTGGCCCCTCGTATTCAGGGCTACCAAATGATCCCGCATGTGGAGGTTCACCTTGATGATGTTCTTCAAAACGATCGGAATCTGGTCCAGCAAATGATGGTGGTCCTTGCCCATGATGTGGTTTAGCGTGCATTCTGTGACGTCCTGCCGGTTCGCTATCAAAGTCGTCAAACCTGTGTGGAGAGTCATTATGATCTCTGTGAGGTCTTTCTACTTCATCAGACTCATCTCCATGTGGTCGTCCGTAACGTCCACCTTGATACCTAGGACGTTCTTCCCAATGTCCGCCTTCCTCTTCATCATCTTGGAAATGATGCATTCCAGAGTGTCTTTCATGCTCAGATCCGTGACGACCGAACTCATGTGGAGGTAGTCCATGGGGAGATTCATGTGGCCCATCATGATGATGGCCATGAGGATGAAATTTAAAAGGAGGAGGATAGTGACAAACTGGAAGAATATGGTGTCGGTCATGATGAGGAAACTGTGGATAGGTATGATTATTCTTGCCGTGAGGTTCCCCTGTGAAATCATGGTTCCCCAATGTATGATTACCTAGCTTTCCATGAGATTGCTTGCCATTTTTCTCGCCCTTCTTCGATTGTGACCCGAAAGAATGATGGAAGTGTTCTTTATCAAAATCATGACCAGCAATATTCTCATAAAATTTGCGAACCTTTTCGCTAATAACTCGAGCAACACATCGAAGACTATCACAATCTCTGATCCTACCACCAAGGTTCTGATTTTCTTGAAAGTGCTTGAAGATGTGACGTTTCTTCTGCTGGATGAGATATTGCAACTCTTCCAGTTGAGCTTTCATATATCTAAGCTCGGCCAATTCCTTGTGAATGTTGAAATCCTTGTGGCTCATATGATGACCATGCTCTTCAGGACCCTTACTCATATGGTGCTCGTATTCTCCTTCAGAACCCTTTCCATTGCGATTTTGCTTATCGGACGGTTGGACTTGTGGTGAATGGTGCTCGATGAGTTGATCTTCCTTCGTGTAAATAGTTTCCATACTCATAATGTCAGTCTCATCAGTTTGTCGAAAGAGAACAGAAAACCCGACATTTTCAAATGCCTGTCCCTCCACAAAATCAGCCATAAAATTCATAAGTTGTCCATGGGGTTTCCCATCAATAACGATACAATCGAAAGACCATGATCCAACTATGATTTTATTTGTCGATGTCGAAACGGAACCTTTTCCGGAAGAGACCAAAGTTTCTGGATCAAATGTCTGCGGAAGTGCTTGACCATCGATTGTAACATTTCCAAAACCGCATGCTTCTGTGGAATGTAAAACATCAATTCGGAGGTCTAGAGGGGGCTTATCAGCTGATGAGAGTCCATGACCAATATCGAGGCGAACGAATCCCATGGTATAAGCATCTATAATATTGGTTAGATTCGAATAAAATAGGAAAGCAATTCCCATATAAATTTACCTGTACTGTTGATATCCTTCTTTTTGAATTCGGCATCAACATTTCGTTCTGAGCTTGACGGTAAAACAAACGCCGACACTATGGCCGGCGCCAGTAAAAATGCCTTTAAAAGGCTGCGCATAATGAATAGGAGAGAACAGATGGAAAAGGAAAAATGAGATAAAAATTAGATAAAAATGGAATTTAATGATAAGAAATGCAGAAAATTGTGAAATACACAATTTTAAAATATGATATTGTACGAAGAAATGTATCTATAGATACTTAAACAACCACACAAGAGAAAAGAAACCAAGAAAGAGGGAAAGCCTAAAAGCTTAAAGGAAAACAATCAGAAAATTAAAGGTTCTTTTCGTATTCCCCACTGCCTTACGAGTCCCTCCATGATTGCGCAGTTGTGGTTTGGAGGAGCTCGTAATCAAAATGATATTACGCGTCGTCAGCATCAAAACGGCTATATGGAGTAAGGCTTAATAGTTGTTAAGTTTTAACATAGCAAATAGGAAACGGGAAAGAGGGATATGCAGAAATACCAGTTGCTATCTTAAAAATAGATCATTGATAGTTTACTCCTTATGTGATGACTTTTATACTAGAATTAGATGAAACAAATCTTTTCTCTTGATTGATACCGCAGTGAGTGACATTTGACATTTGACATTTGACATTGGTGAGAAAGTTCGGATGTGACCCCTGAGTGATATTCGGCACCGAGCATCTGAAGTTGTTGCCTCACTATTAAGGCTAGAATATCACCATCAATTTCTGCCCATGTGGTCAATCTCGAAATCCGTCATACTTCGATACGGTAACCCAAACGCCTCAGTTAGTCCTTGAATATCAAATCCACTCTAAAGCTGTGCGCATAACAAACAACATCATCTACCCATACTCAATATGGTTGTAAGTACCCTCCTATTGCCATTCTAAATCCCCGCCAGATGCGCCAATTGCGTGCACATTCTGCGATACTAATATCTTCTGCGATAGCTTCCCTTAGGCCTACTCACGGCCGCACAAGGCCACCCTATGTTGGTTGAGCTTAAAGATGGCGAGACTTTAAATGGTCACTTAGTTTCATGCGATACTTGGATGAATTTAACATTGAAGGAGGTTGTGCAAACGAGTCCGGTATGGAAGATTCAGTCGGGATGGTCAAGGCCGTTTTGTTGGAATGCGCTGAAGCTAATACTTTGAATTCAGGATGGCGACAAATTTACACGGTTGCCGGAAATCTATGTTAAAGGAAACAATGTTTGTTCATTTTTGGTCGCTCTTATTCGGGAAACTGTGTTCTAATACAAATCGCAGATCAAATATCTACGAATGCCGGATGAAATCATCGATTTGGTAAAGGATCAACAACAAGGTCAGCAAGGAGGATATAGAGGTCGCGGAGGTAACAGGGGTGACAGAGGTGGTGATAGAGGTCGTGGTGGTAGAGGCGGCAGAGGGAGAGGAAGAGGTGGGAGAGGGGCTTGAAAAATTGGTGGTAGTGGTAATGGGTGAAAAATGGACTCGAAGAAACTACATAATGGCACTTCTGACACATAAAGTGCATTGGGGCGACTATATTTCCTTTTTATGAACATCAGAATCTTTCGATCTATGCGGGAGATTGCCTTGAAGTGATGCAGGCATACTTTAGGTTCATACTTGATATGAGAAATCCTCGAGGCACATATATGTATCAGCAGATGCCCAAACCTTCATATATTCAAAGATTTTAGCTCACAATAGGAAAAACCTCTATCCCCCCCGAATCTTCAACTTCATTCCCGAACATAATACCAATACCGGTACCCTTGTTGTATGAATGAATTCCACTCATTAATGGGGGATCGTTTCTTCCCCTCTATCCCCACGTGATTCTCTACCATTTCCGCCGCGCCTAGAAATGTTTCCCCGAACCGTGAATAAAAATTACTGAGCACCTCAATGACGACCACGAGGATCCCAATTGATGGACTATGGCGTTGTCTTTGTCCTTCAATAGATACCTTCATTTTGACGCGCCCTGCTACATTTAATCAATTCCCCAAAAAATTCTTAAACTTTCCTTTGGTTAAGAATAAAAAGCTCCGAACATGTTTAAAAAGTCGATCCTTTCATACCACTGCCACAGCTTCACTGTCTGTGTTAAATGGTCAACATATCTCAAGATCGCGGCATAACAAAGCGAAGACGATTGTACCAAAACCGATTAATTTGGAAAAATTGAGCAATGATGAGATTCACGAACGATTGAGAGAATTGAAGACGGAAGAAGGCGCATATGCAGAAGTTGCAAAGGTGGTAGAATACTTGGTGAAGGTTCGACAGGAAAAACCTGCATTGATACATTATGATGCCTTGATTGCAGCAAATGCGGATGCTGAAAATGGCAGTGTAGAAGTCGTCAGGACTCTGCTAGAAGAGATGAAGGGATTGGATATTGCTGCTGATTCGGGACTCTATCATACCGTTTTGCAAGTATGTATGCTTTTCCTGCACATATTGGAATAAGATCACTGATAGAATTTTATATAGGTACTTGCGATTCATCCAGACTACCTTTTACGAACTCAAATACTAGAGGAAATGAAGGAACGTTGGTATGGTTTATCTCCTATCGGATGGCATAATTTGGTCATTGGTCTACTTCGCGATCGTCAATACGAGCTGGCTATGGATAAGTTCGAAAAAATGCAGACAGATCAAATCGAGATCCAGCCATGGCTATACGATATTTTCTTCTTTCGCTTATGTGAATTGGACGAGTTGGATGAAGCTCTTAGACTATTGAAGTCTCGATATCACAAACCACCTCTCTCGATGCATATGCATTATCACTTGTTGGATTCATTTGCTAGTGCATTTCATGTAAGCATAATTGATATGATATCTATTTCAACTGTTAACTTGTGATTAAATAGTATGAGGGTACCACTTACATTTGGAGACTTTTAGTCGAAACTTCGGAAATGAATCCTGCGGATGGAACTTGTACAGCGGTATTAAATTGTGCTGCTCGTCATGCAGACCCTAATCTAGCTACATCAGCTATTGGGCTTCTCTCCAAACGTAGCACTGTTCTCGGAGTTCACCATTATGAAGCTCTTCTTGAAGCATACGTCGGAGTTGAAGACATCAAAACTTCCTTTCGAATTCTAAATATAATGACCAAAGCGGGTCTCACACCAGACGCACATTCCACACGATCAATATATCTCTACTTAACCACTTCGTCATTCAATGCCCTTGATGGCTGGAAAATTCTCAAATCGTTAAAGGCAGATGGATATACCATTCCAATCGCAGCAGTAAACGTTGTTTTAGAAGCCGTCATTGAAATCCACAACCTCAGTCACAGCAGAGACTACGCAATAAATTTCTACAAAGAACTTCACACAATCTGTGACGCAGGCCCAAATATCGAAACCTTCAATACCCTCCTTCGAGGGCTGGCTCACCACGCCCGAGGTTCCAAACCCAAAGCCATGTTCCTCGCTTCTGAAATTCAAGCCTTAAATCTTCAACCTGATGAACTTACTTACGATCGTCTCATTATTATCTGCTTGCAGCCTGAAAATGCGGATTTCGATGATGGTTTCAGGTACCTGGAGGAAATGATGGTAGTAGGAAAAGATAAGGTTGATTCTGCGGGAAGAAGAGGCTGGTGGATGAGACCTGGTACAGCGGTTGCATTAGTGAAAAGATGTGTAGGTAATGGGGATAGTAGGGCATGGCAGCTTTTGGAGGATATGAAGGTTAGAGGGATGGTTAATGAGTATACGAAATTAAAGGTCTGGACGGATTTGTATTGGCCGAAGGAGGGGGGGAGGTTGTCTGCTCAGGAGGGGATTGGAGTAGGAGATGGAGCGAAGAAAAAGAATGGAGGGGTGGGAAGTAGGAGTCTTGATACTGCTGAGTTGGGGGAAAGTTCAACATCTTCGTTTTGATATCTGGATATGGAGTGAAATGAGAATCTTGAGAATATTCCACTGATCAAATTCTTTGTATTTGTATATTATCAAAAACTATATATGGTGATCTAATTCTTGTCACGGAGTACTGAAACTGGCTCCACTCGTAGTATTATAGTAAACTATAAGGAAAGGCAAAGAAGGGAAGCTCCCTTTCAATAATAAAAGGAATATACAAAGATCACGTGATAGGACAAGGCTCGTGTCCCTTGACAATTCTGGTTATTATATATAGTTCAGAAAGTAACCTTGGGGATATTGATTTATAAAGGAAGAGTTATGTTCGTCTAATTTGAACATTGTGATCCTTGAATTGATACTAAAAAAGTCACGGTAATATATATCAATGCAAAATCACCAGCCTTGGGTCTACATATCGTTTAGATGGAGGGGAGGGTGAGTGGGATCTCGCTAAGATTTACGGGTCATCATTGACTATACACGACTAGAGAAAGTGTATTCTTTTCAACAATAAATATTCTTATGAAATTCTGCCTCTAGTACCACTATACCACGCACTTCACGACCAGTTTACTCCCACACTAAAAACTTATAGTTTTCGCTGCAAATGTGAAATCTCAATCCATCCCACCTCGTATTATTTTCTCGAACATCTCTTCATTTTCACAATGTATCTTGCTTGAATACCTACTGCGGGGAGTTGAGGCGTATACACGTGGAATTCATTGTGGAAGGAAGGATATTGACGTTAGTCATTCGTATCAGTTTTCACAGTAATATTGGTTCTGAGTCTGAAAATGTCTCTAGCATGGAACTTGTCAAGCTATCGGTACTTGCGGAAAAATCAGACAACACACCACTTGTTGATGCCATCTTAGAGTCCTTGGTCAATCTACCTACTCAGAGACACACACCTGATGATCGGCCAAGCCATGGGGCTACACATACACATGCCGCACTTCAAAGCTACCGCTATTTGTAAGAGAAGTGGCCGTCTTCGCAACTTAGATGTCAGGATGGGGAATTCTCGGACAACCTTGTCTTTTGGAGCATGAAAGAAATTCACTCCATACTGTGTCAAGATCCTGATATGCTTATGGATTAATTAGCAATGACGCAAGGGGCGGATCCCCAAGAACATCTGTTGAAGACACCACTTTGCGATTACTATAGACATGAGTCTAAGGAGCCTTGTCCATATGGCTTGAAGGTATGCATCAACATCACCAACGGAAACGATGACGAGCCGAGTGATGAGCTTAACTGATGGTGTGGCATGAAATCGAATGCAAGTATGCATGTTTCATACGAGAGAAAGGGACTACAAGTCAAAAATGTTTACTAGAGCATGGTTATGATGCTAAATCATTAGGACATGTAATTGGCCTCCCGGATAGACCTTGAGGCATGATTCTAGAGAAGTGAGCGACTTACGGACTGAAAGCAAAAGGGATAACGACGAATTCACATGGAGAATTAAAAAAACAGTCGAGGAAGTGATTCCTCTGGTAACCTGTGTCTGCATCATGCAAATGGAACATCTGAATTTAGTCTTCTTTTCTCCATTTTACTTCACTCTTGGATCATCTATATAAAAAATCTGCCATTACTATCTTTTATAATTCCCCAACTGACTGTATCCTGAAACCTGTTCTCAAAGCTAATTCATCTAAAAAGTGATTCAAGCATATATACAGCTAGATAATGACATTGATATTTGACTATTAAACATTAAAGTGAGTTCCGCTTGGAATAATTTGCATTGAGAACATGCCCTCGAACATAAAGAGGAATGATATAATTTTACCCGGAATTTTTATTTGACGAGGTATGCAGCATATTGATGATGTATTATTGAAGTGAATCTGAGTACTGAACGCTAATGATCAGCCACTTTACAGCCTCCTTGATCCTGTTTTCTTTCTGAAAGGATTCCAGATAAAACCTAGTTTATACACCGCAAAGCTGACTTTTGACTTCCGAAAGAAACATTACACACTTTGGGAAGTCGGGCGTCGATATACTCATACCTGTGACCCATCTGTGCTTCCGTAAAGACGCAAATCTATCAACTTCAAATCGAAGCGGCGATCTATACAAATTACTTACTTCTTCTTGGCTACGTTGCAGCGCAAACTCACCGTCGTGTGAGTTAAGTTCCTAATTCAGTCCCAAATTTCATTCAGTAACTAAGATTCTGTCCTTACTGATTGATTGGTATCTTTCAATCCTAGTTAGACCCTGCCCACGCAAAGCTATTCCTTTCTAAAAACAACTGCAATAATGACTTCGAGCGATATGTGGTCAGCATCCGCAATCTCTGACTGGTGTACTGAGACTTCAACGAGCCATTTGAACACCACACAGACGGCCAATATCCATACTCGCAAAGTTTCAAGCAGCACTTATATTCCTCAAGTTGGATCAAATCTATCTTCCCAGTATGTCTCTTTATTCAAAAGCTATGAGATAAATTAGCTGACATAGCTTCCAACAGAGAATTAGGTCCTATAATCCTACGAATCGAAGTTGGTAGAGGAAAGGAGCCAGGCGGCACTGTCACCTTCAAGATCCATGCCCAGCTTCTCTACGCCAGAATACCAGTATTCGAACACATTGTCGCCAATACTTCGCAAGAGATCCTGGACCCTGTCAAGGAGCTTCCGGATGCGATTTTGCCAGACGATGACCCCAAGGCGTTCAAGTTGCTCGTTGGCTGGATCTATACAGATAAGATTGATGGGGAGCTTGGAAAGCTGGCCAGTACAACCGCTTCTTCCAATGGCTCCTTCAAGGGACTGTTCATGTCGATGAAGCTTCCGATCTTAGTCAAGCTCTGTATCCTTGCCGAAAAATATGAGATCACCCGTCTTCAAGATAAATCCATCGACTTTCTCATCAAGTTCATGATCGATACCAAAGCAAGAGCCAATCCTTCCTGCTGGTTGGAGGTCTACAAGCAGACTATTCCCAAGTCAAAGCTGAGGCTTTTGATCTCCCGCATTGCCGTGTGGCAATTGTCACAAGAGGGCGGTTGTGATGGTGCTGGTGATACGGATCTGGAATCAATCTTTTCTCGCAGTGAGGAATTACGTTTTGACATATCTGCTCTCACGGAAGGTGGCATGGGAGGTATTCCCGCAGATCCCTTGTTTGCACCGGCTTGTGATTATTATAGCGATTGATTTGATCAATGGTTGGTCAGATGGACAGATGGTCGGTCAGATAAGGGAGTTATTGGAGAGTATTTTGAAAGATGCAACCTTTGACTTTGGATGACCTGGCTTTTAGGAAGGAGCTTGATATTTCGCGGCTGTTACTTGAATAGGGGTCACTAGGGTATTTAAATAGTGCTTTAAAGCGGATTACACATGAATGATTTCATAGGATCGAAAGAATGATATGAATCACCCATAACAATTTGATTTTTGTAAAGACTGATGATATAACACGATAATTGACGTTACCTTCTTCACCCAACTACGTTCAGTCACCCACCATTTCACAGAGAAAAAGACAATTTTATTATGAACTCGAAAATAGGTTCATATACATGCTATATTCAACATTTATAGTACTTCTTGAATTGAAAATTATACAAGGAAAGGCAAAAACCCCGCCAATATTATTTGTGGCCGTCTCAGAAAATTGAGCATAGGATGAAATCTTTCTACTTCTCCATGAAGCAAGTTCAAGCAACGCATATGAATTGCTATTTTTCCATCTTTACCACACAATGAAAACTCCCATGCCAGCATGTGTACTCCCGCCCCTCAGATAACATCGTCCTGACACCTAAATTGCCGAAGACTTTCCACCATATGGACATACCTCATCATTTCCATGCTGATGATAGTCACAGGCAGGTAGCTTTCTCGGATCCGCAGCGCAATCTTTCAAATTACCTCGCAGGAGCTTAACTACATCGCCTATGAGATCACTGTCGCCCGCCAACAAATTTTGAATCTTCTCATCTGTCCATAGATCCACATCTGCAAAAAGTCGGGGTTTTACAATGGCAAACGCCACTATTTTCGAAGTAAGAATCCTAAGTTTGGACTTGGCATGTGTGTTCTGGTATGTTGATTTGACAATTTCGGGACTGAAGATGCAACTATTGGCTGTAAGATAAAAATTAACGCCATCCATTGCGCGATCCATCAGAGTGGTGACCCCATACTTTTCTGAAAGGATGAATAAATCTGGAAATATGTTAAATAAACATCCAGAAGAAATCTTATGATCTATACGGTCAGTGTAAACCCAGCTAATCAAAGATTGGAACGCGATAGGGTCGTCTTCTGGAAATGTAGCCGCTTGTTCTGTAGCCTCAAGGAATCCACCCATGAAAACTGCCTTGAAAAATGGTATCTTCTCGCAGAGGATCTTTCGATGGACAGCAAATTGAATCTTTTCCGTTCCATTGGAGCCGCCGACTTCAATCTTCACGATATCTGTGCCTAGAAGGCTAAAATTGTCAGTATGTCCCAGGAACACAGATGGGTGATAGGATCATTACTCGGTGTAGGTTTCAAATGCACTACTCAAAGAGACAGTGTTGCTGGTAGTAGAAGCCATGATTATGAGTTTTTATTCTGCGGACTTTTGGTTGTAAGCGTGTAAGCGTATATGTAGCCAGTTTAGTTGCGAGAATTTATAAGTTGTTAGTCTGTAAAGCGAGAGGCCCCTAAGGTACGTACTTATTGGACCGTATTGGTAGGTTTTGATATAATATACAATCGTGTCAACTGTATATGATGAATCTTCATGAATTTCATTATTATAAACAGAATTCCGAGTTTCGACTGTATATGATATTGAAATTAGGGTTTTTCTAACCTCTCGATCATTTTCTAATTCGTTTCAATCGAAGTAGTTATCCCCTTTCCAACCCCCTTTTTATAATTACCTTTTTGATCTATCATTTTCATTTACTCTCATTCTTATTATCGCCTTTATTTTACATCAAGAATAATTATATAAAAAAATCTTTAATAATATTATATATAATTGAAAATAAGGTCGAAAATGAGAGTGATGATGAGGTCGAAAATAAGGGCGACGATATATATCTATTTTGTATAAACTTGGTATATTTGTGAATGCCCTTATTTTTTCCTATTTCGGTATCAACTAGCTCATTTCGCAACCTAGTATATTTCGAAATGTCAAATGGCCCCTAACATATATATTAAGCAATGATAACTTGATATATAGATTGTATATATCTCTTTCACACATTGTATTATATTACCGCATATCATCCGCATTCAGTGATTCTTTAAAACTGCATCTCAAAAGTTTTCCATTGATATACTACTTTTAAGTAATACAAGTCCATTGATCTATCAAGAATGTTACCCCATCATATTTCAAAGACCTTAACTCCTATACACCAGCCATTTAAACTCCCAACCATTTTAATCACCCGCTGCTGATTCATTTCCAGATTTCGTGAGAAGGATGAGGTTTCGATGCTCAAGTTCTAGCCACCAAAGTTATCCCAACCCTTTGAATAAAAGCTTTCCAGGGACATAAGGTCTTCAATATTGGAACCGATGATAATAATTATAATCATGGGGTGCCTTACGATTCCTAATCTGACCACCGCTCTCCACGATGCTCAAGTCCAAGTCTGGACGTGACTCATCAGCTTCTTCTTCATCATCACTGTCCTCATAGTAATAATCCAAAGTTGGCACTTGCGTTGCATCAGGTGTTTCCGGATCCACTCCTCTGCTGGTCATGGGGGCAACATCCCGAACGAGGTCTGGAAGTTTAACGAGAAGCTCATATATTTCCTTGTCGCTCCACAATCTGTATTGGGGTCTGGCCATGGATTCCACTACCGATAGAGCGCAAAAGAGTCGAAGCTTGGACTTGGGAGAAGTATATTCGTATGCAAACTGGACATCGGCCTGAGTGATGCTTTCACCGGAATTGCTTTCCCTGATCTCTCTCACAATACATTCTATTGTTTCATCTTGTAGAGCAACGAGGTGATAATCGCTCGCGAGGGCAAAGAGGCGAAAAAGCTCGGTGGTACAGCATTTATCGTTCAATCGCTTTTCAATCGAGGTTGTAAACTATTAAGAGAGAAGAGTTAGCTATGAAGGGAAACCCCTTAAATACTCTTTCTTTTAGTTCTTCATCTAACTTTATTATATATACTTTTGATATTTTTTCCCTTTTTGGATTTTATACTCTTATAAATCGGAATCGGAATCATTCTCATCAGGAGGGAACGGAATCAATTGGAAACATAGACTTTCGGAATCAGTTCTTTGGAATTTCAGAAGTATTAGAACCCCCCCCCAAAAATTTTTTAAATAAAAAAGAATTATCGATCGATTTACTTATAATATTTACCTACCTACCTAGCTACCTACCTACCTACCTACCTTCTCTTTAATTCTTTTCTTATCAAAATCTGTATATTTATTCTTAAATAACATCCCTCAGATGAGTATATTTATTTTATTTTCGATTTATCTAATATATATCTTTTTTCTTTTAATTCTTTTCTTCTTCTCCAATCTGTTTTCTATCTAATCCCTCTTCAAGTCCCTTCAAAATCCCCCCTCTGACTTCCTTCTTCTTCCCCACCTTCTTCCTCTCCAAATATTCTCCTCCCCACTCGCCCCATTCCCACCCACTCACCCACCCATCAAAAACTAACACCAAAACCCAGTAGATACCTCTACACCCTCTCTCCCCCCAAATACCCCATCCCCCTAACCTACGCCCCCACCCCCGAAATCCTCTGTTGCAAACCCGAAGTCTTACATCTTTCCCCTCTTCCTTATCCTCAACCCCAACCTCATCCTCATCCTCATCCCCTCCCTCTCCCCCCCCAGGATCCAACACGCATTCCCAATCCGAAAATGTGGATATGAGATGCAAACTTGGTACGTTCTATCCACACCCCCTCATCCATCTCATCCCCCTCATCGCCACCACCCCCCACCCACAGCCACGACCGCTCCCTCACCTACATAAACCAGCAGCGTATCACACAAGACCTCCAGCCCCTAACAAAACGCAAATGTCGCGACACCTGAGCACCGCACTGTCCCCGTTCTTCTCGTTCGAGGGTCCTGTACAAACAATTACAGAGCTGGATGCCCAAGACTATGAAATACTGTCCTGCATGCACCGCACCGTATTCACGAAACGGAGGAAGAGTAAGGGATTTAGATGTATGTACCTCTACCCCCCTCTTAACCCTATTTTATCCTCCTACACTACCCCCAAAGAAAAAAAAACAAAAACATACCTTGTATCACCCTCCCAAAAAATCCCCAACTAATCCTCTCCCTCCCCGCACAACCTCCCCCGTCCTTACCGTTACCGCAACCACAACAGTCACCTAAAAAGCAATCTCTAGACCTCGCACAAATGACACGGAGAATATTATCGTAAGATATGGGAAAAATGGTTGAACAATTCCGTATATACAATGAAAGCGTGAATGAGAGGGGAGACGGAGAAGAATGATCGGTATGATTTGAGGAGGGGGTAAAGGCCGAGAGTTAAGGATACGAGGGGATGAGGTGTGAGGGGTTTGTGTGATGAAGTGGGGGTGAGAGGGGTTGGGGTAGGTTGGAAGATCAAAAGGGGAAAGGGGACAGGGGGGAAGAGAAGGAGATTAGGGGTTGGAGAGGAAAGGGACATGGAGAGGAAACTGTACACGAAAATTAAACGGAAACATCGGATTAGGTAATATCATCGGATTACCCCATTAAGTTTAGTGAAAACCGAATGTTCATCCGATATCAACCGACAACCTATACTTTTGAATACCAACACACCCAAACACATATAGCTGAATCATAAATATAGAATTAAATAAAACCAAAAAAACTAATAATCCCTATGCACCTTATAATTATAATAAATAAACTCAACAACCACCTCCCTATAAAAACAACCCACAACCCAAACCCACAACCAAACCCAAGACCCAAGAATCTATCTGCAAGCACAAGCACAAGCACAAGCACAAGCACAACAAAAACCACAACCACGAACCCAAAATTCAGGTAATCGGAGTCTCGGGAGGGGTTGGGATATGAAATGAGATGTGGGATGTGAGACATGAGGGGACGGGGCTGGGGATCAAGCTGGTGACAGCCTGACAGTGACAGGAAACTGGACAGGTATATAGTTGACGGGGTGGAGCGAGAGGGGAAAGTGAGGGCGGAGGTTGTTTAATCCCCTTCCTTGTCTTATGTATGGAAGATTTCGGAATTCCATAAGCTGAGAACATATAAAACTTCGAGTTTGGATTTTAGAAAAGTGTAGAGTTGAGAATGTAGAAACGGACATGACCATCATTGCGAGGAAATGTGAGAAAGATTTGATATCCCGAGCCAAATTAACATTTTCAATCAAACAACACCAAATAATTTTGCAGAGATATTGCCTTGAAAGGATGTCATATCCACGAACTTCCCGTTTTTCTATACACGATATGATACCGTTTCCGAATTCAGATACAAAGACACCAAACCCCAAGCAAATGCATTTTGGGGCTGGGGAATCGGCCCTTCAATCCTTTCAACCCCTTTCTCCTCTCCCCAACTGTTCACAAGTACATAGAGTACAGTGGCATGATGCATTGTGAAATTCTTGTACAACACGAGGACTGGGGATGTGGAAACGGCCCTTCTTTCTTCACCCCTCATTGCCAAAATCTCAATGCTACGGTAGTTTAGCAAATATGACTGAACACCATATAAATGGTATGTTATTTATACTTTTGATCATAAATTGAAGGTCTAGGGCACTGAACCTGCCTGTGAAATCGAATACTTAGATTCGGTAGATATAAAGTGAACTTTCAATAACGATGGATAACAAGAACATATCTACATCCCCCCCACACGTGAGAAATCGGACGTTGTTGTTGCTTTGCCCACCAAACATAGAAAATAAACAGCTGACCAATCCAAGGACCACAAGTTCCATATCCCGTAAACAAAAATATGGAACTCGAATCTTCTAATCCAAGATTCGATTGATAACATCGTAACACCGCAGCATTGTAAGTCGTAAGATAGAAGTAAGCATCTCATGTGCACCAAACCCACCTTACAAATTCTACACCTTATCCAAGGTAAGTGAGGCTCACAAACCATTCGTCGTTGCAGTCGGATGTTGAATGAGATCCGACCAAACCGTCGTTGCCAGCAAGGCCATAATTCCACTGAATCCATTATTTATTTCAATAAATTCCTTGAAAACCAAGGAAAGCCCAAGAGCGAAAAATTAAGCGAGACACCAGTCCATCTGTTTTGGGATAATTTGTCCCACTATACCCAATTGGCCGGAAGGTGGGTCATTTATGCTTTCAGCCCACTTCGGGATATCCATACTAAGAACATCCGAAGACCATCATCAACCTACCTATGTTGCTTTCCTCTAGAGCCTCATTTCTCTTTATGAAGCCTCGAAGCGATTCGAAACGGGTAAGAAGGAAATCCTTTACCTCTATCTCTCACCGACAAGATATGATCAAGAATCGGGAGCGGCGAGCGCGGGCCGCTGATCGATAATACCAAATAGGTAAATGATAAGCAAGTGTTTGATAAGCCACCATATAGGGCCTGCAGTAAGCCATTACGGAGTAGACGCTTCAATACATCCACCATCAGTAAATTTCGTGCTTGAATATGACGGCATAATCGCATATTACTTAGCACTGTCAAAAGCCGAATTCCTAATACAATGCACGAGTCTTCCGATCAAGTAACGGAAACAGAATTGAATAATGCATACACCAAAGCTCGCAGATGCCAACTTTAGAACATTAAAATTTGCAAATTAGTACTTGGCAGGCTTAAAAATTGAAAACCCCCGAAACCCCTAGTCATCAGATATTTCTAGTGATGTTCTAGTGACCTTCTAGCGCAGAAACTAGATCCCACCTACATCGGCCAAGCTTCGCTTTTTTTTGGTTAACGGGCTTCAAAGCGAACAGTGAATGGCTGATTAGCTGCAGGAACATTTAGACAAATTAATCTTCATCGATAGTAAAAAGTTCATGATAATAGTATCGATGAGTAGTAATCCGATGCTCAAAATAAAATAAATTAAAATAAAATAAAATAAAAGTAAGATCATCGTCAAATAATGGATTTATCTCTCAAATAATTTGAATAATTGAACATTTGTTCTGAACTTGTTGAGAAGTCAAGGCGGAAGGAGGTTTGTGAAAATCCCGATTAGTGCCGGCTTCTTTGTGGGTCAAAAAACTAAAAGTTCCATATCAACAACTAAACAGCGATTAAATCAGTCAGTCCACCAAAATATGGAACTTCAAACTCAAGTCTCGCCGAATTTTTTTTCAACGCGGTTTCTCCTCGGTCTATGACGCCATTGAACGATGGCAACACATACCGGGACACAGTTCCATGATGACCATCTGGGAAAAGGTGGGTGCTCCAGAAGATGGAGGGCATATCAACGAGCCCTCTCTGGAGTCTCCTTGTCTCAAAAAATTGAATAAATGTTCCCATCTTCCCCCTCATCCCACAAGATGTCGTCCTCTCAGATCCCTCACAACGAACCTCAAGAATACAACATGGCAAATCTTTCAAAGCATGATGGGCTTCGCCCCAACCCTGATCACAAAGACAGCTCGAATTCCGAGTTACCGGATTTGAAGCAAGAGGAGAACCGAACACCGCCCAATGGACGAGTAGTAGGAGGTTCTTTCCTGCAGTCGATGCGTGGCAGTGATAGTGACAACGCTGAAGATGGACCTTTGAGAGAGGTCAATATCGACATGCCAGAAACTCGCACGGAGGTCATCACAAAAGACGGCGCGGAATACATCGTCCTCCACTTCACAGCCACAGATCCAGAAAATCCATTCAACTGGCCCGCAGGAAAGAAAGTTTTAATCACACTGTTGCTTTGTATGATGACACTGTTCATCGGTTTGGCGACAACGGCATATAGCAGTGGTATCACAGCCATGTGTGATGATCTTGGTGTGTCAACGGAATTAGGACAATTGGGACTCTTCTGTTTCAATATGGCTTGCGCACTTGCACCATTATTCCTGGCACCCTTCTGCGAGTTGGTTGGTAGAAAGATAATCTACATTGGGGCTTATGCTGGATTCATCATCGTTTTCATTGGCTTGGCTCTCGGCAAAAACATCGCAACCATACTCGTTATGAGAACATTGAGTACTACTCTCCTCGTACAAGGCTTAGGATAAACCATTGCTAACTCTTCATAGGCGGATTTTTCGGTTGTGTTGGTACCATTCTCGTAGGTGGAACCTTCAGTGATATGTATACGCCTGATTCGAGAGCTGTTCCAATGGCATGCTTCGCATATGTAGCTATCTTGGGTACGGTCGGTGCGCCAATTTATGCCGGATTCATCGACCAAACAATTGGCTGGAGATGGATTGAAGGAATTCAAGGGTTAGCTAACTTGCCTCTTCTCGCTGCAATCCTCATTTTCTTCCGGGAAACCAGAGGTGGTGTTACATTGCACAAACGTGCCAAGAGTCTGCGAGCTGCAACAGGCGACGAGCGGTACAAAGCAGAGATGGATTTGGAGGCAAAGGACTTGAAGGAGATGCTTCACAATTCTTCCGTCAAGGCCGTCAAAATGCTTGCCACAGAACCGGTCGTCTTCGCCTTTGGGTTATGGATCGCTTTCGCCTGGTTCGTCACCTTTTTGTTCCTGTCGGTCATCCCAATTACCTTTGAGGAACATCACGGCTGGGGTGAAGGTGTAGCTGGTCTGCCATACATCTCCTTGTGTATTGGTGTGACGATCGCCTTTGGTTTGAACTTTTTCCAAATTAAGAAATACAAGTCGATCAGGGCTAGTCATGACAACCACATGGTTCCAGAATCCCGACTCTACGGCGCGATGTGTGGTGCTTGTTTCCTCCCCATCGGATTGTTCATATACAGCTTCACCCAGTATGGCTTCATTACATGGGTTGCGCCTGCTATTGCCCTTGCACCAATCTCCATGGGTATTTTCTTCATTTTCGAGTCCACATACAGTTACACATCGGATTGTTATGGTGAAAATAGTTCCTCCGCGATTGCTGGACAGGGTTTGATGCGTAATGCCTTGGGTGCAGTGGCACCATTGTTTGCAAGCCAATTCTTCCATAATGTCGGTAGTCAATATGCTGGACTTATTCTCGCAATTGCTGGTACTGCCTTGACATTTATTCCTTTCGTCATGTTCAAATATGGACATCTTTTGCGAGCTCGATCCAAGCTTGCAAATACCCAGAAGGGAGATCAAGAGAAAAAGGACAAAACCGGTCTTTACCCAGCTCCTTCTGTATGAACTATTTGAGGGGGGAGGAATGCTGTTCGGTATACACTTGATGGTTTCTTGGCCTGGGCCTCTCTTTGAGCCTCTATCCTGGCTGGATTCGTCCGTCTCGAATGGACTTCCGAGTTGTCCCCCCACACAAGTCGAAATTTCCCACCGCGGGTCGCTCCGCAATTTTATTATTATTATTATCATTATTATTATTTAGTGTAGCATAGCATTGCGGGATACTGGCGTCAAATTTTGGATGACTTTCGATCGAATTTATGAGGAACATCTGGGATGGGAAATATGCATTAGTTGGCGTTGATAATTTTCGGGTTATAAATGGGCAAAAAACTGTACGATACCAATGAAATTGAAGCCTCTGAATGATTCATGTACCATTCACTCACCCTCTGTCGCTCAATCCACTCTTGTGCTGTTCTTGTTCGACTGTGTAGCTCCGATTATAAAGATGTAGAGTAGACATGACCTTGAATGCGATGCTTTCTCACATAGCACTTTTGTGTGATTGGAGTTGAAGCCCGAATATCTCTCATGCATCAGTGATCATATAAAAAAGGTTGGAAAAGTCGCGGCGTCTTTGCGCTCGAATTAAATTCCTGGCTTTGTAAAATGTTGACTGGATTGGTTGCTGCAGGCCTAGACAAGCCTGGAATTTCGGGCATTTTTTCTGAAGCTGATAACATCGGCTTATAACGATAGCAACGAAGGAAGGACATTGTGCGAAATTGAGCCTCCAGTCGTGGAAGGTAATGTTTAAATATCGAAGACGGATTTCTTTAAAAGTGCAGGTTGAAGTATTGAAATTATCTCCTTGATGTTTGACACCACCTGCTTCAGGTTCTTGTTTTGTTTTGTTTTGTTCTGTTCTGTTCTGTTCTGTTCTTTTCTGTTGGCTCACCAGCTTGTGGGGGATGATATGTGGGGTCCGGGGTAAGATTTGGAGAAAAGTCGATTTGAGGGGAAAGAGGAGGAAGAGAAGAATGAGGAAGAGAGGTAACAGGAGAAGGAGAAAGAGGAGAAAGAGAGGAAAGAGGAGAAATCTATTCTTGTCGCAAATGAAAAAAAAGAGCCGAGACTGATAACTTTATACTGTTGCATACCATGTGTAGGTAATTAATATACTTCGTATTGCTATTGTAACAAATCCTTGATATTTTCCAAAAGCTCCATGGGGGAATGACCCCAAAGAGGTAATCCCCGCCATGTGTGGATCCATTCGCTGGTAAAAGCTTTTGCCGATGATTCCATGAAATAAATCTCTCTCGTAATTTATTTCTTGTGGATAAATATGACGATATGTTGGGGAAATCTCGTTTGTGGGACGATTTGGTGAAAAGAAGTCATTCCTCTCATCGCGGATACTTGCAGCTTCGTGGGCGAGTATGTTGTAACATCGCACTAGATGATCTGGATCTGGAAAATGATGTATAATATTCATCATCGAATCCATCGGAACACATCGTCCGTCACTTCGTCCGTCACTTCGATCGAAATACAACGAGTGCGACATGTTGAAACCGCCAGTGGCCTACGACTTTGTCAAGCCAGATCACCCACCACATGTCGGTTGCATGAGAAAAGCTTCATCGGTGATTTGATCGTGTCGAGATGGTTTGCTGTATACTTTCCATTTGCTTGAGTTTCTCCTCCAAAGTAGATCTCTCTTTGAGGCTTCAATTCTCTCACAAAGGCAGCATGTCAGGTCGATCGAACGATAAGTTTGTACAATTCATTGCCGTGGGACTTTGCCCCTTTTGATCGACAGTCATAGGTCGTGGATGCCTTGCTTTCATACGCGTTCTGTGCGCCGTCGATTGAGAATATCCCGCAAGTACGATTTGGTATTGAAAGAGTCCTGCTAATCTTGATCTCGGTGAAGCATCTATCACTTTTCATCGACCGTGAAAGATGCTGCTAAGATGATATTAAGTATTGAGTATCTTTAAAGAGCAGCATTTCACCATTTTAGATCTCGGTGGCAAGAAGAGATACCCAATTCGGCAAGTCGTGCCTTCCATTTTTGAAAATGTTGAAGGTCATCAAGTTATACGACACCGTCATCCGAGCAGCCCTGTCTCCTTTTTATATCTGCTTCCTTTTCCTTCCTCCCCTCAGGAGTTTCTTTCTACATTTTTATTCTTCCGTTCCATTAGATGAACTCGTAGAATCTAGCAACTGCGACTACACTTTCTTCTGTTACTCCTGACAACAATTCAAGAAGCAAAATGGATGAGTCAAAGAGCACCGCAGGCACCTCTTGTTCTGATGAGATAAATGAGAAACAGGAACCTCAATTTTGTTTGAGATGGGAGAGATATTCGTACGCACCACAGCGGCCTCGAGGCACTTCAATCATTTTAAGGGATGACGAAAATGCTCGTAATCTCCCTCCCGTCATTAAATATGCCATCTCTATTGCCGTTTTATACACAGCTTTTGTGGCGTAAGTTCTCACAACTGTTCACCATTTCACCACGTATCCACGTGCTCATCATATGATAGAACCTTCGGAAATTCAACTTATACTGGAGGCATGCCGGGTGTCATGACATCTTTCGGGACTTCCAAAACACTGGCCACCGTTCCAATCTCTTGCTACTCTGCGGGACTTGGTATCGGTGCATTGTTCTCAACAGCATTCTCGGAAGTCTTCGGTAGAAGAATAGTGTACAGAGTCACTGCACCATTAGCATTGGTTTTCACACTGTTGGGGGGCTGTGCTACAAATCTCGGTACCGTTGCTATTGCCCGAGTACTTGCTGGTCTCTTCGCATCCCCTTGTCTGACAGTTGGTGGAGGAATCATAAGTGATGTATGGAATATAAGTCTCGAGAAAACTGGAACCATATTCGCTGCGTTGTTCGTACTTTTTGTCGTCGCTGGTACCCGTAAGTATACCATTCTTGGATGAAACTCTTCGATCCTCAAGTTTTGCTTCATGCTTTGTCATTGTACTGCCTCCTGTTCCTAATCCAGATTTCTTCCCTCATTACCTTCGAGAGCTTTCTTTTTGATATGCAATTACTGACTCATCGATGTCCTAGAGACTGGGCCTATGGCCAGTGCAGCGATAATAACAAATCATTCTTGGCGATGGGAATTCTGGGTTTCAGCTATTCTTTTCGGAGGATCTACTATCATTGCCTATTTACTTCCCGAAACATACCAACCGCAAATACTGCGTCAACGAGCGGAAGCTAAAATGGGCCTTATTCCCACCAGAGCTACACTTACCAGACTCGTTCTTACTTCTCTCGGACGACCTTTACATATGCTCTTGGTCGAACCCACAGTCTTTCCAACTGGTCTGGTTATGGCCATTACACAATCTGTTGTCTTTTCATATTTTGTATCTTATGCTGCCTTGTTTCAAAAAATCTATCACCACTCTCCCTATGCAGTTGGAATGGCATTTTGCCCTTTGATAATTGGGAGTATAATGGCAATTCCCACAATTGCCATTTTTGATCGATTGTTTTACCGGAAACCAAGAAATGAAGCAATTCGCACAGGGACAAAGGTGGCACCGGAAAAGCGTTTATATCCAGCAATGCTAGGTTCCGTCACACTCCCAATTTCCTTGTTTTGGTAAGGATATGACATTTCCTCCTCCACCCTTCTGCTTTACTGATAGAATAACCAGGCTAGCGTGGACAGGTCGCGCAGATATCTCATCAATCATACCCATCCTCTCTGGTGGACTATTTGGCTTCTCATTTGTCCTAACAATGGTATGTTTGCCAGTTTCAGGACAAAGAATCTAGGCTGACCAGATCTACTCTCAGCTGTGCCTCCCAGTTTATCACAGTGACTTCTATACTGCTCACTATAGTGCGTCAATGTTAGCCGCCTTGACATTCATGCGCTTCTTCATCTCGGCCTCTTTTCCTCTCATCACACCAACAATACTCGATAAGCTTGGCTTTACATGGGCAACTTCAATGCTAGGATTCATTACTGTAGCTTTGATACCAATACCTTGGATCTTGTACCGATTCGGTCCACATTTGAGAACTAAAAGTCAATATATACAGGCATAAGCTCAAGTTACAAACGAGTTGCGGTATCCAATTTCCTCTCTCGTTTTCTATATACAAACAGATTTATTGTCGATTTGCCATCTTCGAGGTCATAGTTAGGTGTATTCTATAATCAATAAATATGTTCAAACACTCAAAATCTTGCGATATCTGTAGATTCCATCATGTGCCTGAGAAGTGACAAGTGAAACTGCCAAAATCGCAAATTATGAAGATGTGATGAATTTCACAAAAACTAACCTTCATTTCTTCAAACAAAATCTACCCATCCCAATCCATCTATCAACCCTCCTCCCATTCATTTACAATCACCGTTCACTCCCCACACATACTTCTCCTGAAGTACCTTCCACGTGACATCACTTCACCAAAAGCAACTCATCGAAGTCTGTAGAAAGTGTAGAAAAGGGTCCGTGCACGTACGGAACTTCAACGTCACTTCCTCTTCTCTTTCACTCTTTATTTACTCTTTTCTTATTCTTCATCTTTTTTTTTATTCTTTACTCTTCATTTTGTATTTCTTACTCTTCATTCTACTTCTCATCTCATCTCATCTTGTTTTGTTTTGTTTTGTTTTGTTTTGTTTCGTGTATGTAGGCTTGGTTGGGAAATTGTGTGGGGATTGTATGGTATGGTGTGGTGTTATGATATGGTGGTTTGGTGGATGGATGGATGGGGATATTTATGGCGTATTTGGTAGGGTTGCAGGTAGGGTTTCAGGTAGGTTTTTGAATAAAAAATTTTGTGGAGGAGAAAGTGGAAGTGCTGGGCTTTCCCTTTTTCGAGGTGGGCACAATTGTTGGTGAGGATAAAGTGTGGAGTAGGCGGGGTGGGGAGATGTTGGTAGAGGGAGAGCGGAGAAGGGATGGACGGAGGGACGGAGGTTGGGATGAGGTTGATGAGGGGACTGGGGCAGATTATGGGGCGTGGGGTGGATGGAGATGCGGTATAGGATGAAGAATAGGGTTGGTAAGGAACTGGGGGGAGCAGTTATTATCGTGGGGGATTAATGGTTGGGTCTTTGAAGAAGTTTCTTGATTTGTCTTGCTGCTGTTGCTACGGATGATGATAGTAATGATGAAACAAAGTTGCCCTACATCACTGGCCATACATTGCAGATATTGAACAATGAATGCTATTGATAAGAGGGGCTTTTGGTTGGTTTTCATGTCAACAAACAGATCAACCAAAGAGATTCTTGAAAGGAAAGAAGTTTTCTCAGGTCTTTATCATCCAGCAAACAACTGTTGATTTTCTTCAACGTTTCGTTCACTAACAAGATAGCTACAAAAGACTTCCATCACAGGAAGGAGAACTTTGGACCGACCACATCGTGTGGGATGAACATTTTTATAATGTATTTGGATTCAAAAAATTGATTGGAGCTTGACTGGAGAGGAGTCCAGAATATGGATTATCATGGTATGTGTTTCCACTCAACTTTCCCTTCCGATATCATAAGGTATGCAAATGATGGGAACAAGATCCAATGTTCTTTGAATCATATGTTTTGCTCCAATACCTACATGTAATGCACTGTACTAAGTAAAGAAAGCTCAATGTTGGAAAGACTTAGATGAATTGCTAACATTTCAAAGAAATTCAAAGGGATGAGATTCCTAATATTAGTCTTCCATTGATCTTGATTGATGTAATAGATATATGGTATTGTCTCATTATATCTAGTACTAGTACGTACTCATCCTGCTCATCCTAACTTTCTTCATGTGGCTAATGAATGTCTTGAAGAAGAAAGATGATCATGATTGGTATAAAAGATAAATGGTATTGCCCATTCTATCCAGCACTAGTACCCATCCTAGGTTTTTTCATGTTGTCTATTGGATATCTTGAAGAAAGGTTAAGAAATTTCATGGAGACAAAATCAGGGTATCCGGAGTTTAGCCACTCTTCTCTTGTATTGTCAATCAATTCTCTTCTACCAATAACCAAAACACTTCTCTTCTATAAAACCCCAAAACATTTGCTTTTAACATATATTTTTGATCGTCAATTTGTACATTCTTTTGCGCTGTGCTTTGCAGCGAGATTGCAAAGTAATTGTTACATTATATTTGTAATCTTGTGGTATTTTTTTAGTTGGTATTTTGATACTTAAATACTTAACTTCTGTATCACAATCACCATGGCTATCTCCAAGCAACAAGACGCAATCATTGATATGATAGTCTCCTATAAGCCAACTACTTGGGTGATGGCTACCAAGGCTGAGGCCAAAAAAATCCCCGAGGAAGGTCGAGCTGAGTTTGTTAAAACACTCCTTCGCCGGATGGATATCTATAGATCCAAGGTTTCCAATGCTGCTTCCATCTTAAAACGAAGACCAAACCTTAATCCTGAAGTTAACATCAGAGCCTGGGCGCTGATGCATGCCCGTTATTTGGCGCGCCTCTTCATCAAGCATGTAAGTAGGACTTTCTTCTTTACCATTGAGCAGAGGCTGACAACTTTCTCAACAGCCTACCTTATGCGAGCGATTATGCGTCAAGGTTGCGAATGAAACTTATAACCCAGGCTGGACTGGAGACGTTAAGAGATTTAGGATCATCGAAGATCACAAGGAAGAGATCGAAGAACAGGTTGAAGATGCTTGTCGTGAAAGTCAGTTGTATTTCAGCACCCATTCTGCTTATAAATTTCATTATCACGAATAACCTCAATCATGTCAATGTTTCTCATTCTAAGAAGCGACCAATTCCTCAAAATGAAGCTCGAAGTCATCAATCAGCCGCTGAATCTTTCCTGGCTCTACCACAGCGTGGTTCTTCAGCCGCAGACTCTCTTAAATTTGATGGTACTAACGATCGCTCTTTAGGTGAAGCTCAGAAGAGTTGTAGCTCTAATACATCCCGTCGGATGTCCCCTCAAATGAGCTTTTTTCAAGTTAAAGTTGGTAACAAACAGCTCCCAAATTCTATTCTTCGACGTCGCAATCGCACAAGACAGCCTAAACACGTTCGTTTCTCCCTAGCTGTCGAGAAAAACGCAACCGCGGAGTTGGAAATTATCAACAAGATGGATGTCAACTCTTTCTATCGGACTCCACGAGAAAAAGCTCACCAATTGCACTTGGAACGCGAAAGTCAGGCTACAGTAGGCGCTGAAGACGAAGACATGTATGGTGTTAGCGACGAGGACATAAACATATCTGCGAACACAAGGAAGCTGGGTAATGGAAAGGGAGTTGCGAGGCCTTACAACCTTCGTATGCCTACTTCACAAGAGCCCGGTGTTATTACAGATTCTGATTTTGAGGACGACATCCAGCTCACTCCTATTAGTCCTGATAGTGATGCAACAATCAGTGACCATGGAGAGGGTCTTGGTAGCAAGTACTCCTGGTATTCTCACGACATGGCTCTTTGTAGTCACATACCAAAAATCCAAATTGGCACTACCAACAAATCTGCTACTCCAACGCTCAATACCGAGATAGAAGACGATGCCGAAGATGAAGACTCTTTTGCTGCAGAATCGATTGAGGGAGACAACGAGGAGCAATTTTCTCTCAAAGAAATGATCGATGCAATGGAATACCTCGCAGACCATCCATGGATTTGCGAAAACGGTATGGTCGACCATGTCTGGGATGAATACAAACTTTTCCACGAATACAACGCCGAGGCTCTAAAGGTAGCAGAGGAGGAGATACAAGAGATGGATAAAGCTTCTGCGACTGAAATCACTGCTTCCGCACACAAGGAAAATAAAGTTGACTGCGGCCCTACTTTCATACATCGCACGCGCAGTAGGGGTCAGACTGCCTCTTGTACCAGCACATCTCTGTCTTCGGCTGCACTTTCTGTCGGTCAAGAAGAGGTCGCCACTGGAACCCACGCAAATAGTCCGGCTGCTGCTGATAAGGTGAAGGCACTTTCCGCAGCGTTCAAATCTTCAGATTGCAATCGCAATTTGCAGATGCAGGTTGCTTCTGCGTATGACGCGTTAACAGATTACATTCCAGTGGACGCTCATTATATTTCTGCTGGAAATTTACCCCCACGTCGTGGTCGTTCGTCTGATCGTTCTTCTACTGCCTACAGTGCGTCTGCGCCGTTATTCAATTGTCAAAAACGGGCAGCTCGGGTCATTGATGATGGCGATACTATAACTGTCGATACATCTCCACGACATGATTCAGCCGATTATATTTCTGTTCCTACTCATAGTGCACCTCCAAGTCGTGGTCTATCATCCAATCGTTCTATTCCTGTCTACAAATCACCTTTGCATGGTTCCAAATCATCAATCCGCCAAGATAAGGCAGTCCACAGTGTTGACGACGACGATACTATGACTGTAGACACATCCCCCAATCCTATTTCAGCTCAAAGTGCGCCTTCATGCCGTGTTCGATCATCCACCAATCAAAAAACAATTAGCAGCGTAGAGGATAGCCTTGCCATAACTATTAAAAAGTCAAAGAAGGTTTCTACAACCTCTCCTACTAAATCCCGCTTTCATCCTCGTAAACAGCTTCATATTGCTGTCGTTGTCGATGCACTTAGTCGTCACAGTAAGATGCCTCGCGCTTCTTTTGGATATGATGGAGCTAGCGATGATGAGGGGTTTGAAGAAGTTATCGCTGAATCCACTGTTACTACAGCTAAAAGAACACGTATTCAACATCCTGCGGATAAATATCGTCTATCCCGCGGAGCTTCTTTCAGTGTTGCAGAAGATGATGATGCACCTAATCGTGGTCGTTCGGTTAGTCTTGGACAAGAACTTGATATTCTTTCGAATGGCTTTACTTCTATTTCGTCTGCAGACCAGAATATGAATTCGGGCACCGATTTGTCACCTCCCCGAGGGGTAGCTCTCAACTTTTTTCAAGATCAGGATACCGCCATCACTGATCATACAAATGCAGGTCAGGAAACAGGATTCACAAAAATTGCTCGCTCTCGTCCTCAAACTCGCAGTATGAAACATCAAACCACTGGAATTTATGGACCACCTCAATCTATTTTAGATTTGGATAATCGTAAAGAAAATGATCCTTGGTTTAATGGAGTTGATTCTGGTGATTCGGGAACATCGGATATGGATTTGGATTTAACTTTGAATTTGGACGTAGATATGGATCTTGATACGGATTTCCTCCCTTATCCCGATTGGGGCAGTTTCGATAAATCGAGAGAAAGAGGCCCTGATGCTCATGAAAAGTACGAACACGATTTTAATGCTCGAGGAATGAGTGGTGTCGACTCCTCTGGAATGAATGGCAGGCATCAAAGTTACGGTGGTATGAAACAACCCTTCAGTAACTTGCATCAATCATCCATTGACTCGGAAAGTATGGACCAGTTTGAACACAAGAAACCTCCAGAACAATTCAATGGCCAACTTGGCTTCGACGATATGAACCAATCTTTCAATCAACCAGTTGAAATGGATATTGATGTTCAGGAAGCACCACAAACACCACAAATACCGCGTCGTACCCGAGCTATCACCAGAAGCCAAAGAGAGTATGATTTCTCAGCCAAAAGAAGTGCGTACTTCAAATCTAAAGGTGTTCAATCAACCGACCGAAAAGATGAAGAAGATCTTGAAGAAGAAAGCCCCAGTAAAAGACCCCGTCACCGTAAAGACATGTCCAAAAGCTCCGCCAAAAATTCAACTAAAACCACACCCAAACGATCTCGAAAATCCCCCGTCAAGCAAGCCCCCAAAGTACCCTTTGCTCCTCGTCCTGCCTCCGCACCCTCAACTCTTGATCGTCGTCCCATTCGGGAAACTCGTCAGACGAAACTCATTTCTGAAGCTGCTTCAAATGGCATGTTTGGTGCGCAATTAAGTATTCAAATTCTGTAACTTACTACTCCTGCTTATCCGATTCGTACTCGGAGTAAGAGGAAGGGGGAATGGGGAGTTTATCCTGAGGATCCGGATGTGTGAGGGAGTCGTGGATTGGGGCCGGGTGGGTTGAAATCTCGGGTTAACTTTGTGGGATCCAGGATGAATTTAGGATGGATTTAGGCCTGTTCACTTGTGATTTGCGTTTACTCCTTACGGTTACTTCTCTTAGCGTTAACACAATATTTGTTTTTATTTATTTTTCGATAATTACAGTTAGGATACCATGGCTCCCATACATCTCAACTCGGAGCTATACCTCTCGGTTGCGGTTGCGCGGTTCATCATTTTCATCACTAGTGGCGTTGATTATATTTCTTCCTCATGTTTTCATTTCTTCAATACTAAAATCAGGAATTCTCTCTCTATATCTTTTCCAAAAATTCGGAAGGGGGCGAGGAGGGGTAAATTCCAGGGTAAATTTTATTCCTGCCGTCGAGTTAATTAGCTCTACAGTATATCATTTAGATAGTAATTATTTGTAGTTAAGAATAAGATTTATATTCTATTATACGTAATACATTGTGAATGTGAATGTGAATGGATGTTTGATAAAGTGTCTTATTTTTATAGTGTACTTTTAGAGTTTAGTGAAGTGATGATGGTCCATTTATAATGATTTATAGGTTTGATGTTTTAAGTGAGTTTAAGATTATATTTTTGGTTTTTATTCTTGAGGGTTTGGTAAGTTTGAGTGATACTTCTCTGTGAGTTTGACATTTTGAAGATTTGTTTTGAGGAGAGGGAAGAGGTTGAAGAGAGTTAAGAGAGTTAAGAGGGGAAGAGGGGGAAGAGGGGGAGGATGATGAATATAATTATAAAATTCAATGGGATTTATATATCCAGTACCACTAGATTTACTACTAGATTTACTACTAGATTTTAAGTTTGAGCCGCCACTCGAAAACTCGTTAAAATTTGTCATTTTGATAATATTAAATATATGAAATCTTTTGAATCACAAATAAGACAAAATAATCAGGACAATTATCCCAGGCTGGAGAGTTGTAATATATAATTAATTAATTATTTAATAAACAATTCTCTATCGAATAAGTAATGTGTCTTTAAAGTTCAGTGTGTTTTCTATGATTATGATTATTGTTTTGTTCATTCATGAGAGAGATGAATGAATATCTATAAGCTTTATAAGATTCTAAACAATTCCTCAAACTATAAACATCAATATAATTTTCTCTTTCATTATTTCATCATTTCATCATTTTATTATTTCATCAATATAAAAAGATATAAACTATTGTCATTTATTCATTTATTCATTTATTCAT
The DNA here is from genome assembly GCA_002162575.1 of Sclerotinia glacialis. Classification (NCBI taxonomy): domain Eukaryota; kingdom Fungi; phylum Ascomycota; class Leotiomycetes; order Helotiales; family Sclerotiniaceae; genus Sclerotinia; species Sclerotinia glacialis. Next base: position 139,337 of record NGKH01000040.1, on the reverse strand, counting down.
TTATTCATTTATCTATACTTGAATCTTCTAAATCCATTAATGATTTCAATTCCAAGACGACATTGAGGGTCGAAGCACAGACTTTATTGGTTCGGTTATCTACCCCTATATTGGAGTTGATGATTCCTTGTTCGAACTTGTCTGTTTGTTAGAAGTAGTAAAGTTAATAAATATACTTCTTAATGAGAGTTGTAAGTTCTGATATGATAAGCTTGAAGTTCTGTCTATAGATTCAAAATAAGTATCCTGCCTTCCTTACTTTATACTATATTTCCAGTGATATTAATATTCAATTCTCCTACCTCTCATTTCGCCCACCCCCTCATTTCACCCACTATTTACACCAAAAATAATAATCCTCATCCTTTAATAACTTAATAATGAATCGATATAAATATTGTTATCCAAAAAGTAATTAACATAACAAAACATTATCCGATTATCAAATTATAAGATCACCAATACTACTAATAATGGAAATAAAGACCCGACTCGTCAATTACATTGATTGCCCTACAAGAAACACCCGATCACGAATCACAAAATCACAAGGGAATTGAATCCAGACTATATGAATTACAATATTTTGTATTTGGCAGAGTTTGGGAAATTACATGTTTGAATATGATACCCTAGCTTACTTACTTCAAAATAAAGTCCATCTATTGATGGATGAGCGAGGTAGGGGGTAGGGAGGGAGGGTATTGATCAACGAGCTAGCGTATTTCGAAATGCATTATATTGATTTCGGAATGTCAAAATTATAATGGCCCGGAACAACATCATTTCCAATACAAAATTTTAACCATATAAAGCTGCAATTCTCTACGATCACAACAGAAGTCGTAATTAAATAGCACTAAACCGCTAGTATGATATGGGAACACGCATAATTTCCAAAGCAGACATAAAATAAATCATCATCCCATCATTTCAATCTAGCATTCTTGGCAACAACGTTCACAATACCCTTTCTAATCGGGGAGAACCAAGAAATCTGTAGAATTATAGCAGCCTCATCATTAGAAGAGTATCACAACAACCGAATCAATCATGTGGCATAGGATGTATAAACGTATTCTCAAGTCAAGAATTCTTTACTTAGCATTCCGCATCCACTGCTCAACCCCAAAATTGTGGATACCTACCATGTTGTTGTATCTACATCATGAACCAGGACCCTATATCTCAATAGAACACCACAAGCTATAGACATTATCACCATCCGTTTGCAGGTTATCCCTAACTCCACAAAATATTGAGTCGCTTCCACCCAACAACTTCCTCCTGTTTCGGCTCCGGATTGTCGTTCGCGATATTGATAAACTTTTGAATTGGAATATCAGATAATGGAATTATCCCAGTACCTTTCTTATATTTGTAACCGAAGTATAAGATGAGAACAAGAGGAATATTAATGTAAGACGAAAGGAAAGTCTCCGTGTCCCAACTGAAGAGTAAGAATTATTAGCCAGAGTCTCTCATATAAACTTTTCATGACGCGGAGAGACTCACTGGTCTTTGATGAAGACAGAGTAACCGCCAGTCAAGAGAAGAACACTGAACGAGATAAGTGCTATCCATGCAGCATATGGTTGAAATGGCCCTTTCCATGGTAAATTTGATCGAGGAATTCCTTGCTTCTTACATCCATAGTAGAATCGTAGGTAAACACCACAAATTATCATCCAATTAATAAGGGCAGACACTGCAACAAAGTCCTGAAGCCAGCTGAACACAACACTTGCAGAATCCGAAAGTGTCAGGAAACCAAGACATATGAACAGACTGAGAAATCCAATGGCGACGTATGGTACATCAAAACGATTGGTTTGAAGAAAAACTTTTGGTGAGTGTCCATGTTGACCGAGCCCATATAACATTCGAGATCCACCAAGCATAGCTACGTGATTTAGTCAAGCATTTGATTTTCAACGGAAAGGCACTCACCTGAATTTCCAGCACTCCATGCACTTGTCAAAACCACTGCATTGATGATTGAAGGCACAACTTTAATCCCTGCATTATTTGCAGCAATAACGAATGGTGACTCTGCAGCTGTTCCGGTAGACCTCAAGAGCTCTTTGTCATTCGATGGCACAATCATGCCAACCATGAAAATCGAGAGAACTATGTACAACTCAATGATTTGACTCGAATAGACACAGGGAGTAGTCAGCGTGTACATACCATAGAACATCATTACTCGAAAGAAAATTCTTTTCGCAGCGATTGGAATATTTCGCCGGGGTGATTGTGTTTCTGCGGCCGCAAGGGAAAAATTCTCCACTCCAGAATAAGCATATACTGCATTCGAAAATGTGGTCCAGAATCCCATGAAATGTCCCAAGGCTCCAGTATATCCGAGGTAATCCACAAATGGTCCTGGGTTGCGCCAATATCGGAAACCATAAGTTTCACCATTTGGTCCTCCACCACAAGTGATGATCAGTGCCTGAGAATTTTTAGTAATGATTGTTGAAAATAGACAACAGAGATGATCTTACCATTATATTCAAGCCAACAATGAGCATTATCTTTAACATTGCGCACGTAAATTCAAGCTCACCATACACCCGAACAAAAAGTAGGTTGCTAGCGACCAATAGGAACCCAAAGCATAGAATCCACACGGCATTGTTGATTTGAACCCAAAACTGGATTAAAATGGCAGCAGCAACGAGTTCGGCAGGAATCGTAATGATATTGCTGTAGACTTGGTTCCAACCGTTCGCAAATGAGAGAGCGGGATCGACAAAATATTCGGCATGGCGTATGATACCTCCACTCAAAGGAACGAGAGCACTGCAACGGCTAATCTTAGCAAGCTTCCCATGAAACTCAAGTTGGTTGAAGAAATGCACCTTAGTTCTGCTATTGAAAGAACGACGCCGGATACCAGTATTCCCACCAAAGTATATCCAAGTCTGATGGCATATCTATAGTAAGTGCTGTGCAATGATTCATTCAGACTAGGAACTTACAATGCTCCGAGTGGCCCTGCTCTGGCGATAGCTTTTCCGGAACCTAAGAAAAGACCCTACACATCTCAGTATCTGTGGGATTCGGCCGCGATTTATCATTCTTACTGTCCCAATTGTCCCAGCCAAAGCAATCATCTGAATATGCCTTTGTGCCAACCCTCGTCTGTCAAATGTGTTTAGCCAAATGTTCGTGCAAACTGAATACTTGTTCTGTGTTACCTCAACTCTTTAACCTCGGCAAACTCCTTGTGCTCATCATTTTGAGACTGCGACAATGTTCTATGAACTGGGCAAATCAATGGCTCATCGCTGGCAGTATTGACATGGCGACTCGACACGATGTTAATTGAGGACATATTGACTGACCAAGGTCTTTTTAAGTGTTGGATCTGGTGGTGACACAGATAAAACCTTGAGCTGGACACATTTTCGAGAACAAATATATTCGACGAGATGTAAAAGCCACTCAACATCTTTTTTAGAAAAGGGAAGTGCGAAGTAGAGTATCCTAGATAAGAAGAAGAGACATCTACCTTTTCTGCCTATCTACCTCCCCCAGCTCTTCTCGCGGGAAGGAGCGACTTGGAGTCCACACCTCTGAGATGGCCGCATCTTATCTCCACACTCAGCGGATGAATTTATGTTGTGTATCGTGAACTGGTTCTTGTGACTCCCATTTCGACTTTTCATCAGTACCACACTACCCATACAAAGTTCCAAACATGGTAGGGATTGAAATGGAAATCATACCTATGGTTGTGACTAGAGACGCTTGAAATTATGTTGTACGAGCCATTTGATGACGATAAACTATTTTTCATTGATTCCGGTGCCAATGTATTTGGGTTTTGTTTGGGATTAGAATATTTTCCACATATTTTTATAAAGGGAATAGATTAGAATTAGAATATCCTGTAGATATTCTTATAAGAGGGAATGATTAGAAAGAGATGGAAGTAATTATTTCTATAAAGGGGATTGATTATCATAAAAAGACTTGAGATATAAGATAATGATTCGTTCACATTGAGTCTATAGGTCGAATAGATTTTTATATAAAATGGTATAAATAATCATAAGGCATCAGCACTCTACAGTCATTTAAAAAATAGGTTGAATTCCTCGAATGCGTTACTACCATGAAGAAAACAGGCAAAAAACCATGTGATCCTTTCCTAGATTTCTATCCCGTCATATCCCCTTGAAACCAGAAATCCTAAACCCATGCTTCCCCGGGCCCTTAACAAAACCTCACACTACCACTCTCCCAACCCAAAAAGTTTTCTATATCCGCCAGAACAACGCTGATGGGAGTCGCATATGTCACATCGGACCATCCTCCATGATGCTTTTCTCCACCCCAGATTACAGCAATAGGTACAAGAGCCGCCTCTGGAGCCGTCTCTCCATCTTCATCTCCGTGGGCTGTGATTTCAACATCACAGATCAGAGATCCAGAATCACCTGGGGCAGAAACGGCGTGTTTGGCACCGACGAAGACGTGTTCTAGTGAGGGTTCCCGACCCTCTATCTTTATGCTGGCCCTGATCCCATTGAATTTGCCGCCTCTCAAACCAGTGGTTCGACTAGCTGGCTTGAAATATATGGTATTGAGCCTGGGTGTTGATGAGTATTGCGGGTTCTTGATGCTGAGGAACGAAGATCTACGTATTATGTCACTTTTTGTCTTTATCTCTTCGAGCTGGGTGGGAGGAAGATCTTCTTCGAAGAACTCTTTATATCTTACTGCTTTATCTATTGAGATTCGATTTAACTATGATGAGAGTCAGTATCATTCTTTAAGGAGATGGTAATTCATGGATCTTTATACCTCCTTGTTGATGTCAGCTGAGGTAAGACCATCGACAGAAAATAGTCCCCAATCAAGGAATCCATCGTATGTTGGTATTTTGCGCCATTTCTCTGAAGTAGCAAAGATATGACCAATATTTGGTTCATGGCTGGAGCCAGCGCACAAGGATTCCGACGATTTCTCTTCAATAGATTGATATATTTGGTTTTTTTCTCCAACCTTCACGCGATCCGTCGACGGTTTCAATAATAGCCTTTGGAGAATTTCTTCATCATTTTTGAGGTCCTGAAGACTTCCTGCCATTTGCTTCATGGTGGCTCGGTGATCCGCAGGTGCAGGTATAAGAACCTTCAGTTTCTCATTCTCATCCTCATCGTATTTGTATGATAATACAAAATCTTTGTAATTCGACTTTGGAAAAAGTACATGTCGGCAAGTGAGACCGTAGATTTCGTTTTCATGGCAAAGTAATCCAGCCAAAGTTCCTACAGCGATGGATTTTTCATTGCAGACTGAGAAGCCAGGGAGTGGAGTAAGACGATGTACTTCCTTGAATCTTTCTGAAAGATCCTCACCAGTATCTACATCTGAACATCTGAACGCGAACTCTTTGATTTGACATACATCAACAAAAATCCTAGATAGAAGTTAATAAGATGGTTTGGCACAGTGGAAAACGGATTGGCATGGAAATTGAAGGAAATGCATACTTATCGTGGGATTCCTGTTGGATCACCTGCTCCATACCTTGTAGGATCTTGAGAGCAGCAGCCTCATTATTGGTGAAGAAGCCTGGTGTTTCAATCAAAAGATGAATAACAGTGGGAAAGTGATTTGCTGATGGGATTTCCTTGAAGCCAAGTCGGAGAACATTCATGGTCCATTCATACTCATCAGGGATTGAAGAGAGGAGAAAGGCCATAAGTGGTCGCTGAAGTTTGTTGTTGTAAAGCTCGCAGAATTGCTGATCTTGAACTGTAAGAACATCCTTTACACTTGAATATGTTGAAAAAGATTTGATGCTTAAGACAACATCTCTTGATTGATTTGTAGCAATTATTTCCTGGGAATTCAGACCATAGAAATAACGGTCATCTTCTTCGATAATCTGAGCCATGGCTTTCTGTTGGAGGGTATGGGGAAGGGAGAACCTAAGAGAATCTGGACTGAGTTTGAGTTTGAGTTTGTTTCCATTCAAGGACTGAGATGGGAGATGATAAATAGTAGAAGATGGTCTTTCCATCTCCACCACCGATGGAAATATATTTTTAGTATTCATTATTGTTAGAAATGCCTTTTTAAAGAAATTAGGGTAGAGGTGTTATGTTGCGGGGCAGGAACTAAGGTTTTCGGGTATATGGTACTCCAGGTAAGTACACACTACATAGTACGTCACTTTAAAATCCCTCAGGAAGTAAGTTATTTACTGTTGTATTATAGATTTGACATAATATTCGGTTAATACATCCATACAATACGGCGAGACCGACTTGGGGTACTCAAAGCAAACGGACACGCAAGCCTTCCTCGATCGAAAATCTTGGGTAGCAATTTTATTTCTGCAGAAAGCACTCCTAGTAAGGCAGACTATCTTAAGAACAAGTTGGCTATTGAGAAGCTGCTCAAGAGAAGGTATCCCCAGCTGACGTGATGATCAAGCTCAAGCTCAGGGAGTCCTTAGACTCCCTATTTCGAAAATTATGAGTCAAACTAACATCAATGATAGCTTCAGGGGCTCGCTCCCTGCGCCGGGTTATTGTGCATTTGGGATGCAGCTCAATAATAGATCCATGATGCTGCATGTCGGATACGTTAAGCAATCAAGAGGAATTTTCGAGAAGGTATTGAACAAAGGCTCTTTGAAGGATGTTGATGCAGTTGCGGCAGCAGCCTTGTGCGGCGTCGTCAAGAATGTTTTCAGAATGTTAGTCATATGGACTTACAATCAAGCTGATTAAAATTTACAAGCCCAAGGTCTATCCAACTAGCAAGTTTATACACTCGACGATAGACTTCGTGCTATTGATATTATGATAGAGCTTCTCTTCTTTGCCGAAAAATACTCTTTCGACGAGTTTCTGGATGAAATGCTTCAGTTACTCATAGAAACATGCAAGGGAGACGAATCACCATGCATCTTTCCTGTCTGCATGTGCCACGAGAACACATCGCCCGAGTCGAAGATCAGAGACCTCTTCATCGACTTCGTTGCTCTCATCTTACAGAAACTTAATGCGAAGGGAAACTGGAGGGAGAGGAAAGCTGCACGAAACCGCGACCTTGCACAAAGCAGCGAAGAAATCCTCGTCAACCTGGGTGATCTCCTGGAGGGTAGTAGTGTGCGAGAATATGGTTCCACCAATCGAAAATGTCTTCTAACTGTGACAGGTCTATATCGACATCAGATGTTGCATACTTTGATCTTCAAGTGGCTGTGTGGAAAACAAGTTACATGTCATCCTCATACCACCAAGTATACTCAGCATCCCATACCACCGAATTAGACCTCACCCGACGAGTCCTGCATCACTTGAACATTTCCCATCCGAATTCAAAGAGCGTTCTCATATTTTAAGCATACATTCAACCAAGTACCAGACCTCCTTTTCGAGCCCCCCTAAATAAACCCAAGCAACATAGCACACGAGCACAACAGAATATTAACCCCCTGCTCCAAATTTCTCAAAGTCCTTCCTCTCCCTACCTATAGCCAACAGCAAAGACTTTCCGCTGCACCCAAAAAGGTTCTACAATACCACCCTATTCCGAATAATTGCTTAAGCATAACCACAACCACCCCAACAACCAAAAATACACCTACTACCTCACCAAGCAAGAACCCCCATCATCAAAAGAAGCACCAAACAATCGAAATGAACAATCGAAATCAAGATCGATTCTCGCACTAGCGATAGCCCCTCCAACTACCAGACCTACCTTTCCAATCGCTGCATATCCCCACCCCTCACAAACTCGACTGCTGAATCCAATCCAATCCAATCCCCATACATCTCACTCCTCCCATTCACTCCCTATACATTTCACATCTCATACATCTCACTCCTCACCTACCCCATTCCTCATTTAACATCTCACACAACCAAACAAATTCAAATCAAATCATTAATTTCAATATATCTCCTCCTCCGCCATACCCTTCTTTCCCTTCCAATCCAATCAATTGCAAAGCAGAGCAAAGCAAAGCAAAAGTTACGCAGGTAGTCATGGTAGCTATTCAGGTATTCAGATATTTAGGTAGGTCGTTATGGTAGGTACTTGCTTGGTTACGTACTTTTCTTTAATCGAGTTTGATCAATCATTCCTCTCCCCATCCTCAAATCCTCAGATAAAAAAAAGGAAAACCACACGCAAAACAATCAAAAGAAAATTAAAAGGAAAAAATTAGAAAGGAGAAAAAAATGAACTAAGTGTCTCGAGCTATCATAATAAATACAGAGTATTGATCCATGTGAAGAAAGTTTGGAGGTGAATTTTTGGTCGAAGCCGTAGGAAAAAAAAAACTTTGAAAAAAAAAGCCAATCTTTTCTGTAAGCATGATTGATGGTCTTTCGTCTTGTTGCATTTTTCTCCTCTCCCTTTTCTTTCATTCTCATGTGCAAAATAAAACTCCTCGAAATACCACTCATTCTTGAATGCAAGACCCCCATTATAGCATTTACGACCTTGCCTCGCAGAAGCATGCCGCGCCTGAATATCACCCTCCACCCCATCGCTCGCTCCGTCCACTGCCAAATATTAAGGATCAATGATTAAAGAGACATGAATTGAAAAGTAAAGTATCGGTTGTGTCGTGTTGGTACCATCATAAAAAGGCAGGCCCTGATTATTAAGCAGTCACCCCTTAACGGAGTGAGAAACCCTTCCTCTTGCCTTCCTTTTCTATTGGTCTTCCACTCTCGACTCTGGATTTCTTCTCCTCCAGTTCTTGACGTTGACGCTCGAGTTGTTCCTTCATCTCGCGATGTCGTGCGTACAACTCTTCTTCGCTCTGCTTCAACTTGCTCTCCTTCTCCGCGACCTTCTGTTGGAAAACCATCTTCATCTCGGCCTCCATCTTGGCAAGCTTTTGCTCGTGCAATTGTCGCTCTTCTTCTTGCTTGACAGCTGGGTTGACCTCCTTGAAAACATTTGGATCCTGAGTTACACCCATAGCAGTAAGCTTCTCCGATCTGTAGTTTTCGTACAAAGCGTTGTTGGTGTGTTCCTTGAGCTCCTCCATGTGAGTTCGGATGAGCATTTGTCTGAGCTTGACGAAATCGCAATGCTCTTCATTATCAACTTCAATGACTCCCCATGGGTATTTACGTCCTCGAACTTTACGTCCCTCGTTGTTTGTAATTTCGGAATTGGCACCAACAACTGCGAAAGGTACTTTGTCCATAATCTCCTTATTCTCGGCAATCGTCTCTTCATCATCCTTTTCGTAATGTGGACCCTCGAAGATTTGGATATCGTGGTGCTTGATATCAGCAAGAATCTGGAACATGGGTTAGCGCAGGGTTTAAAATATGCAGGTGAGATCCTCACTCTAAACTTGAAGGCGGTGATTTCTTCATCAGTCAATGTATCAGCCTTGGCAATGACTGGAATCAAGTTAACCTTGGTATGAAGTCTACGCATAACCTCAATGTCCAAAGGCTTCAATGCATGACCAGTTGGTTGAATGAAGTAAACACAAGCATGAACGCGGTTATCAACAATGTTTACTCGATTGACCTTATTCTCAGCATCCAAATAGGCATCGAAACGTTGTTCAATGTTATCAACGATTGGTCGCCAAGACTCATCATTGTTAACGAAATCACCGAAACCTGGGGTATCAACAACAGTCAAACGCAAACGAACACCATTCTCCTCGATATCGGCGCTGATAGATTGAATAGAAACAGTTTTTGGGATAATATCGAGGGATGGTCCTTTACGTTCTCTTGGTGGATATAAGGAAGTGTTGAAAAGAGTGTTGACCAAAGTCGACTTTCCGAGTCCAGATTCACCTATTAAAGGTTAGCATAGCCCGAATACACATTTAGATGCTTCACGTACCAACAACCATAACATTAAAGTTGAAACCTTTTCTGACACTCTTTCGGTGCCATTGATTTGGTAGATTTGCAAATCCCACATATCCGGTCAACTTTCTTCGAACTATGTTCTTCATATCGCTTGCTTGTTGAGCGGCAATCTTTGGATCTGTTGAGCTGACGGTCATTGGAATCTCTAGTGGGGACGATGGAGCTCCATTAGGAATTGGAGATGCTCGGGTAGGCGCCATGGGGGCTCCGTTGGTAGCTGTGTAGAGAGGTAAAATGTCAGCCCAGTCATGCGAAGTAGTGCTATAATTCTTAGAAGCCTGCTGTAGTTTCTCGGCAACCCATAGCTCCATAGATTCATGGTGGTCCATCGATATTTGCTCCAAACTTGGAGCTTCCTCAACATCCAACATGCTTCTAAATTGAGCGCGTATGCGTTCTGCTCCTCGCTGATGACGATGCAGGCTTCCAGGATATTGACGCTGTTCGATACTCTCCGACGATTGCTTGGGTATGAAGGTGCCTTGGGAAATGCTCTCCGATCTTATGACCGACGAATCCTTATCTCCAGGTTCCTGTCCGGAAGGGAGAGCGGAAGACTTCTTGGAGATGATGAGATTCCAGTGACCATTTGTATGTGACTTCATGGCTAGCGGATCAGGATGATGAAACATCATGTAGCAGAGGGTTGATGACTTTCCAGCTTGTTGGAATGGATTTCAAAATTTGCGAGTCCAGCAGACTCGAGATTTGAAGCTTTACGGTTGCAACAATCATGTATCGAGAGTGATGATCGGGATGATCGATGGCACAGTGTGCAATCGAAGAATTCAGGATCGACCAATTGTTGATGCCGTCGTTGATATATTTGGATGAATCCATTTCCTCGCACGTATTGACTTCCCCCGGAATGAAATGAATTGCTTACCCATTGTTATGATTGATGCAGAAGGATCGAAGGTGGTTGATTTTGTGAAGAAAGAAGGTGGGAGGTTCGAAATTCTGTCGGCACCAAAAGACAAGACGAATTAGCCTCTATGAACAGAAAGAAGGATAGTCACAATCGAGGCGGTTGGAAATTCCCAAGATTGAAATGCAAGAGTATCTTCCGAAATATAATTTTGAAGGTATTTTGAAAGGTGATGGAGAATAGATTCGGTGGAGTGATGTTCCCATTCATGCAGGAATACGAAGAATAGCACGTACCAGATATTAAAGTCTTTGAATCCTCAACAAGTTATTGGTTCGCGTGGTCTTTGATGCGGATTAAGAATCGAATAGATAATTAGTCAGTTGTTATTGACGGGTTGACGGGAGAGGGAACGGGTGGAAGATCAAAGTAAAGGTTGATTAATTTGTGAAGAAGATTGAAAAGTAAAAGATTCTAAACGATTGTAGTGAATGTTGTTGTTGGATGTACCAAGTAGAAAGGGTGGAAAGGGTGGAAAGGTTGGAAGGCGTAAAAAAAAAAAGATGTGTGTCCGTAGGTCAAAGTTGTCAAAGTTGCACCGATCTTTTGATTGAGCCTTTTCGCCTCTTGGCCTTCTTCTCTTATTAATTTACGGGTTGGGCGTTATTGTTGATGTTGCCAATTGGCTGATGTTCTTTTTTTATTATTTTATTTTCCCTTTGCCTTGTTTGGTTGCTTGTCTGTGTTCCCAACTGGCAAAAGGGGTTAATTTTTGGTGGGCGCTGGGCTGACTTTGGGAATTATTACTTGGGGAAGGGGTCAATTAAGAAAGGTAGGGGCTGCTGTTTAGTTGGGGGCAAGCTTTTAAAATTAGCCAGATTAGAAGTAAATGAATATGATTTCAGGAGATTATGAGTTTGTATGTATTCGAGTAGGAGGAGGTAAGTCTTTGTAGTCTAGATGAGAGTGGGAGTGAGAAGTGTGAAGATATATCTAGTATCATCTAATTCGATGAAGACTTATGTAATCTTACCTATCTATGAGTAGCATGTAATAAATAAAATGCAGATGTAAACCCAATCGAGTACAGAGATTCTATCAAATTTGGTTGAATCCCTCAGATCTATAATAGGTATCTCCTTGTCTATAATACATACCTCCTATCTATTCTATCTATACAATAGTACTACGTTATTCTATCTATACAACAGTACTACGTACCTCCTGTCTATTCTATCTATACAATAGTACTACGTACTCACCCTACCTCACCATTTGTGATCCGTTGAAGTATCAAATGTCCAACAATCAACACAAGTACCTGGCTATGTATCAGATTTGGTGGCCCTCCAATTACCTTTGGACAATGGGAAGATGGATGGATTGCTTCTGTACCAGTCAATCATTGCCTGCAGAAGTAACATTGAGTGAATGACAAGGACTTTATGTGGTGTAACGATTTGGGTCTCCTATTTCATCTTGATGCCTCAATGTTGATCCTATACTCCACTCCACTCTAAATTCTCCATGGTCTTCTCTTTCCTCCCACCTTCCCCATCTCTCCCCTCCTCATCCTCATCCTCATTCTACTCCTTCTCCTCCCCCCCCTTATCCTCACCACGATGATTGAATGTTTGCCTCCACGAATTGCATTCCATCACATCTCTGCTCCGTGCTCTGTGCACTCCCAATGTAACCAAAATACTCCACTGCCGGTGCAAGATTGCTTGGGTCTGGTATCTACACGTGATGATCGGTCCTTGTCAATTCCAGATCTCCACCATGGCTTTGAGATGCACTAATCCCTATTCCACCAAATGTCTTACTTTAGCCTCCTAGGGATCTTTAGTGTCGCTTCAAAGCACCCATTATCGAATTTGGTGTTTCCTCGATTGGTCCAACGGCAAACAAAAAGTGGGATCCGTTCCAAACTCCTTTGGAGAAGCTTCATGATAGTGGCATCATAATATCCAAAAATATCTATTCGATGGAGTGAGAGGAGAAGCGAAGAGAAAAGGAGGTTTGCATCAAAGAACATGACGGGGTACATTTCCAAAATTTAACCCTCATTTCAAAAGTTCTATGAATAGTTACTGACGTGTTTTGCCTTTCAATGTAGATCGTAATCACCTCAGACATAACTTCCGATTTGCATGGTTATACGGAGGTACATACAAGGATAGGCACAAATGGAGGATAACGTCTTTCCGGTGCATTACAACTTGATGAAGAAGAGAGTCAAACATGGATTTTTGTCTCCCTTTGAACCCAAGTCGTTGGTTGATATAAGGCGTGATTAAAATTCTTTACCTTGAAACTTCCTGTGTCAAAGTACATTCCATCAATATCGGAAGATTCTTTTGAAACATTCTGTCATTCAACTGATCCGAGGAATCTGTACTCGCCATGCCGAAACGGGTCAAGTCTCCGTGAGAAGGAATAATGAGAGGGTAGGAAAGTCAAGTCGATTATATGGATTGAATTTTACAGCTTCAACTATGAGCATCGACAGATTTCTATTTGAAGTATTCACTTCTACCATCCTTTGCAAAAAAAAACCCCGAAACTATAAAAAAACTATTAAAAAAAGTATGACTACAGAAGTCTGCGGGCCGTAGAAATACTTCTTACACTACTTCATTAGCGTACAGCCTTCGATTATTTTCTCTCTCCGAATCATCGTGTTTCGTTGTACTGAGTCCAGCTGCTTTATTTGTTGCCCGGGTGGGAATCATGGGACTCATTTGACTCGCATGAGAAGCGCTGAATACCGGACAACTGTTGAAATAGTCACCTATGCTTAGCAAAAGGATGTCAATCAATTATATGGCAGGTCCTAACCTAACGCATTTCTTATATAAGAGTCTTTTTCTATTGCATCAACGTTTTTCCTTCCATTCACATCATTCATTCTATGTTTGTCTGTTTTTCAGGGAATCTTGAAGAGTTGAACATTTGACAGGAGTTCGATCAAGCTTTTCATTTCGTATCATTCCCTGATAAATTCTTCTGTATGGATGCATAGGTGCTTAAAGTTACCCAATACTTATGCCTGTGCCGTATTCTCATCTCACATCTTCAAGTGTGCCTATTCTAACTCCTTGCAGCATATATATCAGTCATATCCATCGTAATCATACCGTATAGTCTCGGTCAACGGTCATCGTTCTCCTGACCAATAGAACCAACAGCCCCCCATTGTACAAATCAGTCATGACCGATCTTCTCAAACGCCTTTCCTTCACTTCGTTCCTTGATTTGCAGATACTAGAGGATTTCTGTAGAATCTTTTGTTTGGGTTCAAACCACTCTTGAAAACAAAGAGACATTTCTCCCTTCGTTTTCGTTTTCGTTTGCTAAATTCGATGTTCATATATAGTATATCTCATATATATATTCATTATTTCATTATTATTCGTAGTTATCCATCTCTTTTCTAATCACCTCTTCGAGTATTCTTTTCCTCTTACAATTATCTTACCACTATCTTACACGCCTGGCTAACTAACTAACTAAATCTCACAAAATACGAGTACTTCCTTGAATCATTATTATTGGTGATTTCGACTAGGGGGGTAAACTAAGTACTGGGTTTTCGAAGTGAAAGATATAAGTGACTATTAGGGATTAGCAAGGAGAGTTGGGGATGGAGTTTATGAAGCTTCTAAAGTCAGATGAAATATCATGGTGCGGGTTATTTGATGGAGTGAGGGGGTGAGGGGGAAAGGAGGAAATTGAAAGAGAAGGCGGGGAGATGAAGAAGTCTTCATTTCACGGCATGAAAAGAATCATAGGATGGTATTTTGTCGGATTTGAAGAGCGTGACAGACCCAACTCAACGATCATAGTCACCCATTAGTTAGACAAGAGTCACGATTTGCCATGGCCGGTGAAGCATTTTGTCATGCAGTGCGTACACAATCCAACCTATTCATAGACGATCACTCCGATATTCCAAATAGTTGTATCCTGGAACTTCAAATGATTGGTTCATGATTATTCACTCCAGCGTTTCCTGTGATAGGTTAGAAAACAAAGGATATCACTGGGTAGGTAGTGGAGGTTGTAATAAAGTTTTTAGTGTGTATCATACAACAGCTATGACACTATTATGCTACAGTCACCTATGAATCAGAGGCTCTGATTGTGTTTGTCTTTAAAAGCTTCATTGATCATAAATATCCAACCGCTTCCCTTTCACAAAAACATTTTTGAAATATCTCAAAGGCATATCACAAACAAATCCTTCAAAAGTACAACCAGGAAAACAATTTTTGCATCAAACCTAGCACTGTGGCACAATGGTGATCGTAGCAAATACCTTCCATAGCAAAGAGGTAAGTAATACTTCAGTTTGGTCTCGATCAGGATACTCACAAATGTATAGGCCATTTGGGATGGGCCAGCAGACGATGATCCGGAAGTCATCACTTATCATCGACCGTTGGACAAAGCAGTGATCAAGCTCAGTAAACGGAACAAGGAGCTTAGAAAGCAAAATAATGCTCTTGCAAAAGAAAACTCGCATCTAAAAGAACTCCTCAAAGCTCGTAACATTTCATGGCTTACGAAAACTGGCGCCAACACAATCTTTACATCCCCAAGTCTACCCTCAAGGTTGGGGGGACACTTGCCAAACGAACTAAAACTTCGTATACTCAAATATGCCATGGCATTAGCACACCCGATAATTGACCCGGGGGTTAAGATCCTTCACTCTAATGTCACCGAATCAGAGCATGCTGAGCAACAGGACCTTCCTGTTCAGTTTCTGCGGGTATCAAAGCTCTTCAACGATGAAGGGAAAAGACTAATGTTTCGCAACAACGAACTCGTTTTCACTCAAGTCTGCTCCCTAAAGTGGTTTGTGAAGACACACCCAGAAATCTGCGCACAGCTGAAGCATTTGGAATTACGCATTGTCGGCAAATATTACAATGATAGAGGGAATGTACCTTTTTGCGATGCCCTAGGTTGGTACCCAACTTCGAGGCCCCCTCCTGACGCATGGGAAGAGCTCGATATGGATATTATAGATCGTTGTCCAAGTGTCAATCTAAGCTGGACAGGTCTGCAAAGCTACTGCTGGCGCCAAATATTTGAATTCCTTCAAGCTCTCCAGTCGACTGAGAAGGCCAGATTGAAGCAGGAGAAATCGGCCTTTACAAATTTAAGGTCCATGAAAATTGACCTCGTCAATTTCACAATGAACCTATCCGGTCCTGGCATCGGTCTGCGCAAGATGGCAAGAGATAATTTGGGCCTAATTCTTGATGAACTATACGTCCGGGGTTTGCCAAAGGAAAACAACGGTGCATTGGCCTTTGAATGTTTATCATATCTTGTGAGAGAGGGCGGATTGGCTGGTTATGGACTCGGGAATCACTTCATAAGCACCTTCGAGGGCCGTTATCTGGAATCGATAAAGGAATCGGAGCTTAAGGAAGAATTGAACATCTTTCTCCGACGAGAACTTGAAAGTAAAACACAGCCGGAACAAGCAGATGGGGAAACTCCAAAGAAGCATGTCATGAAAGAACTCTCCAAAACATTCGCTGGATTTGAGGGAAATAAATTGTACTTTCATGCTGCATTGGGGGCACCGATCAGGAATGAGGGAACGGGGATGATTATTGTTTTGAGTGCAAGCCTGGTCGAAGCTGCCGAGGCCGATGGCGTTCAATTCGAACTTGATCATGATCAGGACCTTGACGACGGAGTTTTGCAGGGTATCTACGGAAAAGATCTAGTCAATGGTGGTGGGGTTGCCATAGAAGAAATTTGGGATACTCATAATTCTGGAGGACCAGATGCTCGAATATGTGACAACTGCCGCGATATGTACGGTTATCTTGCAGAACAGCGTAGATCACTGGAACGAAATGGCCAAGATGGAGCTGAAAATGGATTCTTTCGGGAGTTAGGCCTAAAATTTGTGTATGAGGATGAAGATCGCGTAGCATACACGACGTCGGATTGATGTGTAGCATCCATTGATATGTAGCATAATACTTACAATTTAGGTCACCAGGCAGAAAATAAATCAGTGACAGCGAATTCCAAGCAAATAAGAATTAAACATTTCCCTCTTGACATCTCTCTCATCAATGTACTGGTTCATGACTCTCGGATTTGACTCTCGGATTTGCAGGAGATGTAACGTTGTCATGTTTCGTTGTCACCACTACCATTACCAAAAGGGCTTAAGGAAAAGGTCAGAACGAATGAGGATATAGTTAGCATATTCATCCACGACCACCGCATTCATTTGGATCCACTTGCCAGTTGCCAGTTGCCAGTTGCCAACATGACCAAAAGAAATGCTTGCGTCGTTAGTGAGAGTCTATTTCAATAGTTGACTGAAATTCAGCCATGACATTGGTGGAATGCGATAAGGATAAGTAACCGACTTATATCTATCTTGTCTTGTCATCCATCCCATCATCCACTATTTTTCCTCAAACTAGTCACTGACTGTGACTAAAATTATTTCACCATCATCCACAATCTAAAAACCAACTTTCTTTCTAATTTTTATTAATCGACAACTACTTGATACACTCGAAAACATGTCTTCTCGAGTGTGGAAATTCATTTCCAATACCATTGGGAAATTACAAAGTCCTAGAGCTTCTCGACAAAATGACAATGTAGCTGAATCTTCATCCCTGCGAGAAATCGACTCCCTTTCCGATACACCAACACGTCACGCCAGCGTCAATAAGTTGGGAGAACAGCTCGCGGAATCTGCATTGTCTTCGGCTCAGGATGAATCTATCCTCGATACACCATTGAATAAGAAGATCAGCAACATTCGAGAAAAGCTCGAGGAGGCAGTTAAACCAGTTCCAAAAATTGAACCACAGGATGATGTACAGGAGGATGTCACGGCAAGCAATACGGGCGATGATGATTTGGAGAACGCCTTAGAGACGACAACGAAATCACCCAGTAATGAATCATTCTCTATTTCACCCCCAGGCCAAAGTCGTAGTCAAAAGAGAGAGCCCGTG
The DNA here is from genome assembly GCA_002162575.1 of Sclerotinia glacialis. Taxonomy (NCBI): domain Eukaryota; kingdom Fungi; phylum Ascomycota; class Leotiomycetes; order Helotiales; family Sclerotiniaceae; genus Sclerotinia; species Sclerotinia glacialis. Next base: position 121,566 of record NGKH01000040.1, on the reverse strand, counting down.
GAGGAGGTAGAGCCACTGGCGCATAATGACGTCCCAGTCGAAAGTACTCGCAAAACAAGGACGAGAGGCAAAGCTGGTAAGGATCAAACAACAGCCATACATGATGAAGCTCCTTCTTCTACTGGAACCGAGGGACTTGATGAGGTGGTTGCAGAGAACATCTCAGAACTTGCAGAGCCATTGGTAGAGGATGAACCCCCGGTCGATAACCCCTCAAGCAGTCATAACCCAAGGGCAAAGGGCAGACCTGGGAAGGCAATCTTATACGAAGAAACACAATCCTACCCTTCACAAGAGGAAATCAACGGCTCGGAGGGAGACTTAATGACAGAAGTGGCAGAGTTATCGGTTCACGACGAAGATCCAGTTGAAGTACCCCAGACCAATCGCAGTAACAGGAAACGACCGATACTTCCCAGAGACGCGGAGCCAGTACATACATCCACACCTTCGATTGATACACCTCCAGCTGCCAATAACAAAAGAAGACGAGATGTTTTAGAATTATCTACTGGAAATGAAGGACTTGAGCTTGATTCTTCTTCTAGTGTTTCTACTAAACGAAGAAGACTCGCTCCAAAACCTGTAAGTCTTTTATCTAAGCTTGACTTTGATCTTGAATAAATTCATATCCTAATGTCACATAGGAAGGAATGGATATCTCGGAGTTAGGAATGGGTATCCCGCCGGTAGGAACAACCCAAGAAGCTCGAAATGAAAGGAGGAAGTACATGGATCGAGAAAGACAACGAAGATGTAGACAACGAAAGAAGGATAGGCAACAAGGGATGCAGGAAGCTGAACGAGAGGTCTTGGCACAAGCCAAAGATGAGAGAAAGAAGGCAATGTCTAGAGAACGTGTTCGACGATATAGAGAAAATCAAAGGCAAAAACATGGTGGAGAGATTGAGTCCAAGACATCGGGTAGACAACGAACAAGGGAACAAGCTAGACAGAGAGACATGTCATTAATTTCAAGTGGTCGGAATGTTTCGAGGAATTCTGGAGGAAGTGAGTCATTCGATAGCGAATGAAAGATTTAAGAGAGGCGTGGTTGATAACTCACTCCCAAACTTTTCTTCTAACCTTGACCTTGAGCTCATACTGTTGACAACTCCAACACTTATGACAACCGACACTTATGACAACCGACACTTACGACAACCAACACTCAAAGCATTTTACCATTGAACTTTACCGTGGCTTCATTACTCCATCAACTATTTCCACAAGGATCCCTACCACAAAATCACATGAATACACCGAAGATGAGTCCAAATCATCCCAACAACCCTTCCGGCCAAACGGTTATCCTATCATATCATATCATACCAAGCCCTCGGTGCTCTTTCTTCTATTATACAAGATAGGGAATCCGACGGGCACAACGTTTACATCAAATCACATTGCATTACAATCCTCTAGAGTTTTCCCAACGACTATCGAAGTCGAGATTGGTTTATATATAGATATATATATATCTTATTACCGCGATTCAAATAGTCACTCTTCCAATCATTATTTCTATCATCATTCTTTCTAACTATCATTATATCATTATACAATAACTTAATTCAAAAGATTGGCTGGCAGTGCACGATTGGTTTGTATATTGGTTGGAGTCTTTTTTGGTTGGCGGTTTTGTTGCTTTGTTGGTGGTGGTTTTGGTGGTTTTGGTGGTTCTGCTACTTAGCTTTGAGAGGTTATAAACTGAAGTGAGGTTGGTGAGGTGAAGTTAGCGAGATGGGGCGAGAAACTTATATAGGGGGTTGGGTGGATGGCTAAGTAGATGGTTGGGTGGATTGGGAATTTGCTATTGTATAGATGTAGTAGATGGGAATTTGGGGTTGAGATGGGATAGGATGGGATAGGATGGGATGAGTGTTTGGGTTTGGTTTGGTTTGGTTTGAGGTGGGAGTGAAAATTGAAGGGGAAGGAGGAGGAAGGGGAGGGGGATTGGGAATGAGAGATTAAAGTATATATCTTTGAGGAATGAATCGATTACTGATTGATTGATTGATTGATGAGTGAGTGAGTGGGTGAGTGGGTGGGTGAATGAGTAAATAGATTTGTGATTATAGATTTAAGAGTGAAGCTCCAATAGTTTATAAAAATTCTAGAATCTACTCATCATATACGGAGCACAATACTAAACTGAAGTATTGATAATTAGCCGAGGGCCTTTGCATAGCAAAACTCTACTATTTTCACAATAGAATTTTATCATCGAATTTTATTGAAAAAAAAATTTAATGTAAATATGATATAATAGATTCTAAAATATTATAAGTAGTTTAGATGATTTGTAAATCATCTTATTATTATCTGAATTATTAAATGTTGGATAATAAGATAGTTTGGTTTATTCAAAAATGCAGAGTATTGGTCAATAACCCTCCCTATATTCATTGGCGAATGCCGAAATTGGCTAATGGTTTATCACACATACTTATCTGAAATGATGGTTGCAATCTTTTTCTTCTCAATCTGAAAGGAAAGTCCAAATTAAGCGGCATCATCAGAGTTGCACGGTCAATTGCTCTTCACGCCGGCATCAAATACGAAAGAAACGTCGATAATCGATAACAAACCGCCACGCGGTAGAATAACGTCGCAAGTTTTACCGGATCGGGTTGCCAAGTTGTCTCATTCGCATATTGTGCTGTCCAACCCTCAAAATCATGTATTTTAGCGCGGATCCATCTGACGACTTTTTGTAATCCGCCAAGGTGTCCCTTTAACTCGTTTTGCATCAGGAGAATGGTGCTTTGCGCACAGAGATATGCAAGGTCGAAACATGTCTCCGCGAGAGAATTCATGAGTTCTACTCCTCCAGTCATGCGGAGGCGCTTTCCTCTGTCGCCCGCGAGTCCATATTCTATCATTTGCCGACAATCTTCCCATCTTCCATTAGCAGATGACATTCTTGCCCGGTTGAAAAAGCACACTCCCTCATGTTTCATCTCGAGTATGTTATCGAGGAACATTCCGACTTGGTCAGGATCGTAAAGGTCTGGCAAAAGTGTGATTTCAGATGAAGCAGTGGCCTTGAGGTTTTCTGGTATCGTACCCTTGAACGTGAAATGGGAAATTCTCTCAGGATGGCACGGTATGGAGCGATAAGTTTTTCTTGCAAATTCCGGGAGAAGAATGGTTCAAATTCTTTCGGCTTTGTGGAGAAGGATCTGGCAGCCGATGCGAACAATCCTTTACTGTCTTGGATCTCTTGGATCTCATAAGGATCAGTGAGGGTTACGGAATGCTCAATGCAGTCATCGTGAAAATCAATGTCCCACCTGACAGCTGACAAGACCAATAAAAGGTAGTGGACGTGTCGACCTAATAAAATGATGCTAGTAGCATTTGGAGTCAAAGAATCAAATCTGTTTTGAACTTCCGATATTTTACGATAACACATCCGATGAGTCATAACAGTGCCTTCGAATTTCTTTATATAATTCGGGTCGTCTATGATAACAGGAACTTGTACCCTTATAAGTCTTGCAAGAATTGGATATGAGAGATCGTATTCGAATTTGACGAATACATTCCTCTTTCGCATCAGATATGTGCCTTCCTGATATATCTTTTGACATGTTCCCAAGATATTGGGCTGAACATTTTGTTTGATAGCTAACGCCGTGTGAGGGGGTGATGGGAAGCTAGCTTGATCTCTGAAGGTGCTAGAAATGATATCGACACCGAAGTCGCAAAGAAGATTTTTGTAAATTTTGTTGCGAATTTCACCAGGGAGATCTTGAAATCTGAAAGGCTTTGTGGCGTCCGTAACTTGTGGCAAAGTAGTGGATACCTCCATGATGGAAAGAATGATCAAGATTGTAATTTGAATCGCTGTTGATGGGAACGATATGGAGAATGAGGAAATCCTTTTCGTCGAGCAAGAAAACTTTCTCGATCAGCCGCGTAACTTCTTGTTATTATCGCAATGATATTGTAATATGATTATGAGGAATTGTAATTGATGTAGAGGGAAAAAGATCGTTCGGAAGAAGATATAATAGAAGAGGACGCCGGTACAGCAAATTTATCGTGCTAAGCTTAATATCCTGCGGCCATTAGCACCGCGAAATCATATGTGCCATCAATAAACCACTGTAAACTACCGAATTACCTTTTGACTGAGATTTTCAGTGAATAGCAGTCATTCTAATGATCTCGTAACGACTTCGTTATCACTCCCAAAACGCTTTTTGATTATAGCAATATCGGAATACTAAGATTTCAAGCTTATCACTCCGCCAAGCTACAGCTTTGGATCTATTAACAAACGCAGAACTTGTCTGAAGCCAAACCAAGCATTTAGAGCGGTGAGATGCAACAAGCAGGTCCTGTAGGTCGTCTGAAGGGAACGAAGGGAAGTCGGATGTTCCCTCGTCGATAAGATCGAGGATAGTAACAACATGTTGGTCCGGAATTTCATCACAATAGGGGAATGTTCCTGATGACCAAAGTAAAACACAATCGTAGCAGATGGCAGTGGACTACTATAAATCTATGTGTCTTGTCTGATAGAGTTCCTGGTGTATCTACGGAGTAGATTAATAAATCGAAAAGGTCTCAAGACCAGCAAAGGAGGAATTTCCCCCATGATAATTACTCACATTACTTCACGCTCTATGTAAGGTATGTATGATTGATGTCATACTTTGGAGGGTAGTCGAGCGGACAATAGAAGATTCCATTGCTGTTTGAGGGCTCAGATATAATGTTGCATGGAATGATTTGAACACGATTGTGAGTTCTACTCGAGTATTACGTAATCTTTATTCTCTGCACTTTTTTGTCAGCTTATCGAAGTCTTCGTGGAGAATTGCTTCAAAGTATCCCAACGTTACCAAAAATGGAAAACTTCCATAGCTGCTTCATCTGCTTCTCCCTCTGCCTTGTGCTTCGTGCAAATGCATTGGACCTTTTTCCATGTCGGAATGTGTATTCCCTCGATACATGGCCTCGATACATGGTAAAGACGAGGGCATTCAAAACATGACAGCGACAAACGTGGAGGAATGAGTACCTAGGTACTTGATGACAGTTTCAAGTCTTATAGGATTATTCAACTTTGTCTCTCCTGGCTGATGTCACTTCCATTCCCACCATATACCAGAGGATATGGTAGACTCGTCTCTTCTTGTTGCTCCGATGGTTTTTGCCTGTTCCAGTTGTCCAAATCCTTTGACTCAACCAACCTCATCGTCGTCTTCAGGTACCGGTGAAGGTGCATGGATGCATTTATAGGATTTGCGCAAAGGCCAATAGATGAATTGTGGATACATTGCATGTCAAGTCGAAGTTTCGAAAGCGGAAAACAATACTCGAGGAATGATTTTATGTTCGGAAGAGTGTTTGTCAATCATCCATCGCACTGACAATGATTGTTTGAAGGTAAAGCCTTGGCAGATCCTTGATGGCATCCCGCAAGCTTCTACTCTGCTAAGTGCCATGGAAAAATATACATGTATTTGAATGTATGTTCAATGATCATGACTTTATGGTTGTATGGAAAGATATATCAATCCAGCATCTCCACATCTCAACATCACAACATCACAACATCACAACATCACAACATCAACATCAACATCATAAGAGTTACCGTCGAACCTCAAAATTTCAAGTGAAAGAAAATATAATATTGATTGATATCAATATTAATTGATGTCTGGGATTTATACAAGCCGTTGTTATCCTTTCCCCACATCTTCATACCCACAGTTTCAAACATTACATGTATCATGATCGTGACAGGTTTTGTTGATGCCACTAGAAGAGGATTGGACCTTCCATTTAACTTATGCGTATCACCGTCATGACATCTAGAAACTTTTCTTTTTCTTTACTACTTGTCAAAATTATTTTTCTTTTGAGTTTGCGGTGATTGCGTACAGGAAGCTGCAATTGGCTTATTAAGGTGCTGGAAACCTTGGGATACTTTTTTATTTTATTTTTTTACACAAACAGCTTGATGCTATAACGATTAATGAATAATGCAATACGTACGATACGATAATTTTACAATCAAGACGGATCAGCAAGTTGACTGAAAACTTGAAAAGCATTGCCAAAGAATCTAAAAGTTTAATAGGTTCAGCGAAAACATATTGATTCATTAACAATAGCGATAATACCATGGCAACTTGGGGAGCCTACTTTTCCTCATATGTCAAAAAGAATCCTGGAAGCACGCCCACAGATATAGAGAATGAACCAACAATTATTCCCATCGTACCGTTAAGCACCAACTCTGATGTCAAAACTATTGAGCCCTTAATCCTCGAGGAGGATAAGCCAATACCAAACCCGGGAAAAGATGTAGAAAAAAGTTTCGATGAGAAATTGGGGAGTGTAGGGAATTTGGGGATGGGTACAGCTTCAGTGGCCAGAATGCCAACATTAAGATCGAACAGTAGGGGCGCAAGGATGGCAAAAATGTTTGGATACGGTACGGCGAAGGAAGAGAAGGTCGAAGAAAAAATTGTGGAGTACAAAGGACAGGTGGGAATACCTGTTGATGAAGTAAAGGAAATAAAGACTCAAGTGGCACCCGAGATGAGCAAGATTGAAAAGTTGATGGCGGAAAGGAAAGCTGCTGCAATCGAGTCGAGAACTGCTTCATTGGAAAATACTCGACGGACGCCATCACCTGAGCCTGTACAAACAAAGCAACCTTTAGAGGAACTCCAAGTTACTTCGCCGGTGCAACCAACTCAACTAATGGATCTTGTACAGAATGTACAATCTGAGCCACCTGAGCTTGTACAATCAGGCCAACCTTCAGAGCAACCCCAAGTTACTTCGCCAGCGCAACCACCTCAGTTATTGGACCTTGTTCAGACTATACAATCTGAGCCACCTGAGCCATCGAGACTCTCAAACCCAAACGACTCAACTAGCACGGATTCCCTCCAACGATCAATACCCGAGAAATCCAAGTCGATCACCACAGAAAAACCTACTTCAGCACGCTTGTCATTCAAAGGAATAAAGTCCTCTACAAAACGAGCCTCAACTCGAAGCAATACCAAAGCTTCAATATCTGCGTTAGATGATCTTATGGCTGGGTTTGGTGAAGACTTTGCGAACATCTCAGTCACTTCAAAACCTGTTGAAAATGAGAAGGGGGTAGAAAAGGCAGCAATGGGAAAACCAAGAAATCAGCGAAAACAGAAGGCTTCAATTTCGGCACTAGATGATATTATGGCTGGATTGTACTCTATGGAGACTAAGGCAAAAATTACGACTACATCAAAACCGATAGAGGTCGGGAAAGTCGATGTTAGGAAACCTGAGGTATCCACAACGACTGAAGCATCTGAGGCTATTCCGAAAGTTCTACCCGTTAAAACTCCTGAAGCAGCGCCTGAAATCCCAAAAGAGATATCGCAAACTCTGAAATCGACAAAAAAGATTCCCAGAGCAGTATCAAGGTTTCCCGTAGTAATATCGGAGATTATCAAAACAACTCCAAATATTCCAGCACCCATAGTGACAACAAATCCAATGCCTCTCACCATAAAAGATCAGCTTAGTCCGCTTCCTCCAAAGGTCCAGGCAGTTACGACAATTCCCCGTTCACCAATGATAAATGGACAATTAAGTCCTATCCCAACACAATTTCGTCTTCGTCCCAAACGTTCCTTTAAAGATATGGTCAAACTTGCCACATCACCTCGTTTTGCACAAGTTGCCGAACAAGCGATTGAAGCCGAAGCGGAAAGAAAGTTACTTCAATATGAAAGGCAAGCTGAACAAATGTTGGTTGAGAAAGAAGAGATGGAAGAGAAGAGGATGAGTATGGAGGAGAGCTTTAGAAAAATGCAGGAAGAGGATGAGAGGATTGCTAGGGAGGCGGATGAAATGAAGGCTTTTTATGAGGAGCAGGAGAGGATAAGAATTGAGATGGAGGCTGAGGAGGAGAGGATAAAGAAGGAGATAATTGCTGAAGAGGAAAGATTAAGGGTGGAAAGAGAAGCTGAAGAGGAAATGTTCAGGAAGGAAAGAGATGAAGCTGAGAGGCAGGCAAGAATTAAAAGGGAGAAAAGAGAGGCGGATGAGCGCGAAGCACTGGAAGAAGCTGAGAGATTAACTGCACAGATCAAAGCATTCGAGAGAGAGCAAGAGAAGGTAGCTCAAGAGGCAGCTAGGAGGTTGGAAGAGGAGCAAAGATTAGCGGAAATCGAAAGGCAAGCTGCAGCTGAAAGATATGAAGAAGAAGAAAGACTTGCAGCGATTGAGAGGCAAGCCGAAATGGAGAGATTGGAGGAAGAGGAGCGTTTGGCTGCTGAAGAAGCGGCAAGGCGATATAAAGAGGAAGAAAGGTTAGCAGAGATCGAGAGGATAGCAAAAGAGGAGCGATTAGAAGAAGAAGAAAGATTAGCATACGAAGAACAATTACGCGAAGAAGAATTTGAAGAACAGCAACGTCAAGAAGAAGAAAGAATTTACGCGGAACAAGCTCGACAACGCGATGCAAAAAGAGAAAGAGAAGCTCGAGAAAGAACCGAAAGAATGGAAGCTCAAATGCGGGAAGAAGAAAGATTAAGAGCCGAAAGGGATGAACAGGAACGATTACAAATGGAAGAGGAGGAGGAGGAAAGAAGAGCCTATGAAGAACGTGCCGAAAGACAACGACAAAGAGATGAAAGAGAAATGGAAATGCCAAGGAGAAGAGAAGACCAAGAACAGATTGCTAAACAGCAACGAATTGATGCACAGCGAGAAATGGAAAGAATGGATAGGATAGAGCGTCAAGAAAGAGAGGTAATGAGAATGCAACAGCAGCGTCAACAAGAGGAAATGGACAACGAAAGAGAAGAAGCCATTAGATTCCAGCGTCAGCAACAAGCGGAGGATTTCTTAATGGGAGGTGAGGATGATTACGAGGAGGAAAGACCATTAACGGTAGAAGAACAGATGGCTAAAGCGGAAGAGAAAATTAGAATGGCGTTTGCGGGGATGGCGGTGCAGAAAGCGGGAGGACAGGGGATGGGGGAAAGGGAGAGGGGGAGTAAGGGGGTGGAAACACAGTTTATGCAACCGGGTAGACAGTTGGGACCGAGACCTTCGGTTAGGGGGAGCTTACCGGGTGGTCCGAGAAGTGGGGGGGTTCCTTGGACGCCGAGGATGAGGAGGGTGTAGAGAGGAGGTAGTTTGATGTGATGGATGGATAGATGGATGGATTGATGGATGAATGGATAGATTTATATCTGGGGTGGGGAGTTGTTATTACTTTTTTTTTGGAAATGTGCATATATACCATAGTGTTCATATGAATATATCCATCTCAAGTACCCTAGGTATCTCAATAATCTCAATGAAACTAAACTCGGTTATTCCACTCTATTCATTTCATTTGATCCATTATACATATATATATTATAATATCCATAATGAATAAATACATCCATCCATCTTAAACATCTGAAATAATCTCAAATAATCTGAAATAGCCACAAGAAACTGAGTATTCGAATAATTTATATATATTATATCTTTTATCTGTATCTGATGATGATATATCACGAAGTTGGGAGGAATTGGAGAAGGATAAGAGGTTTAATATCCGTCCGTGTATTGATCTTTTGATATTAATCTTTTGATACTAATATCAGTACCTATCTATCTATCTATTTACTCGAGTATTTATTATATTATTCTTTCTTCCTTTCAATTCAAACACAGCGAGTATATCTAGAGCAAAGTAAAAAGTTTTCAATCTCAATCTCAATCTCAATCTCAGGTTTTCGCATGTTGGGTCAGGTGGTTGGTCATGTGGATGGGGGGGGAGGGGGGTATGTACTACGTGAGATATCCTGATCCTGTTGTATATTTTGTATGTATTTTTCCTAGGGGTGGGGGATGGATGGGCGATGCGGAGAGGAAGGAGAGGGTTGAGGGGAAGGGGAGAATGAATAATGAATAAATTTGCCTCGAAATATAAAAAGAGAATGAAGATAAAGATAAAGATAAAGATAAAATAGTAGATACCCATCGACATTCGACGTTCTTTTACCCATCCATCCATCTAAATCTAGATTCATACAGCGAATGAGTAATCTTATCCTATCATATATCATCATGCATGACCTACACTACATAAACCAATGGATGGAGATACAATTCATTCCATACTCTTCAAATACATATCCAATGTAGCATATCCAATCCATATTCCTCACACGTGAAGATCTATCTGATTTTCCAAGGGATACCATTTCTGTACCGTCCAGCTTTTCATCTTTTCATCCCTTGATGGTCCGTAATGGCTATATATAGGACTAAATCAACGACACATTTCGATTCATGATCCGAATCTCAATCTCGTGGTACCCTTCATGCATTGGGAAGCTTGTGGAGGTTCTCGTGGAATGAATGCTTCATCTATATCATCCAGGGCCGTGATATTGCAGTAGTGTAGAGGTCACACTAAATGTTTTCCGGTTCCTCGATAATTGTGTTGGTTGTGAGCTTGAAGCCTGGATCGATGTTCGGAATACATGTTGTGGGACTTGAGCACTTGCCCTTTTATCCTCGAGGGATTGTTTGCAATTTAACCATAAACTTATATCACATACTCCGTATAAGATTGAGCATCCTGAATACTAAGTCTTCATTCAGATTATTGGCAGAAATAATCCACATATTGCTCTTCACTAGAACGAAACACGGTAGCCAAAACTTTCAAGGTTTGTATTCTGCGAGACTATCCCTTATATTCAAACAAGATTATCCAAATGTATCGTTTTGGTTTCAACCTCTGCTATGCCTGATTGATTCCCAGATACGCCATATTTCCAATGATTCTCCAATATCTCCGCAGCTTCCGAAAACTCCTTTCGTAACCTCTATTATGACTTGAAAAATCCCTATTAACATTCGTCCATCATGGCTATACACAACTCTTATATCATCGACCCATCATACCTCCTCAAACTTCATCGGTCTCTTTCCACTCGCTTCGGCAATCTTCCTAACTTCCTCCTCCTCCGTCCGATCAATAACCTGTTTAATATCAATTTCCTTCCCCGTCCTCCCCTCCTTACTCTCCCCCTGTCTCTGAGCACTCTTCCTCTGCCTAATCTTCTCCCTCTCAATCTTATCCTCCCAAGGATTCTTCTCCCCAAAATCCTTGATATAAGGATTCTGTCCACTATACCCCATAACAATCGCGCGCTTCACATCCGGCAGATTAAATAACGATTCCCACGCTTCCCGCACCAGTTTGTATTCATGCAATTCGTAGTCTTTGATACATTCTTTGTTATCGGGCGTCCAGAATATGATGCGGAGGGTTCCTGGGTTGTGGAATCTGCGAACCTCGCCCGTCCAGGAGGTTTTTAATGTTTCTTTGAGGGTGGTGAGACAGGATCCTAGGTAGGTTTGTTGCATTTCGGGATTGGAATCGAAGAAGATTATCGGACTGCCGAAATTGAGATTGGGGATTTGAGAGTTCGTCATTTTGGGTGATGAGTAAGGGTTGGAAAATTTTTGGTTGTGAGGTGCGGAATGAGAAGAAAGCGGTGATGTATACGAGGCTTTTTCGAGGTTGAAACCTTTAACCTTATAAATGATCTCTCCAAAAGATGGCTGTGTAAGCCGAGGCCTTGTTATTGAGTGAGGCTAAGAAAAATACAAGAACAGATAAGATAAATTCCAGTATTATGTAATCAAGCAAATCCCGATATTTATCCAAAACATGTTCATCACATGTCATGAATATAATTGGCTGAGTCATCGGTGAGGAGAATCGAGATCAAAACTTGGTTGTAAGGAGTTCTGTACCAATATCATTTCATTGGTTCATGCACTTCTAACATGCCAATCCAGAGAGATCTGCTAGGTAGTGCAATGCTTCGCGTGGTGATTATTAATTGGTGATATTTTCAAAGCAGCGGATTTTACGGATGGTTCTGTGGTTTGTTTGGTTGGTTGATCGGTTGTTCATTGGCCATGGCTGAGTGGATTATACGCTCCTGCATATTTGAGTGAGCAGCAGGTTGACGGTTCGATCAGTTGAGGGATTCTGAAGTGAAAAGAATCAAAGTTTGGGGAGCATTGGGGACTGTTATTTCATAGTAATAGAAGAGTTTGATGGTGGAGCTTTGTGGAGTATGAAGTTTTTATAGTCTCCAATGTTCAGACTGACTGCTTCATGAGATTACAAGTTCCAGGCTGAGATTGATTGATATCTGAGATATTTAGGCTGTAGAATAGAATGTTGAATGATATCGTTCGTCAACTTCACAAGTGTTGGAGTTGCTCTTGTATCTAGATATAGGAGGAAGATGATTGAAAATGGGATGATTGGTTAGAAAGCGGGTGAAAGAGGCAAATCTCTCGAATCGATCTTCAATCGGTTCGCATACTTCTTTTCTTCTTTCTTCCTGTGGCCCTTTTCAAAAACCAAAAGTCGGCTCAAGGAAAGCATCATCCTTCAGATGTGCAACAATTCATGCAATATGTGCTTGGCTTCACGTGTATCGAAAATCATTGGGCGATGATGTGAAGGCTAGACCTGATCTGTATGTGTGTAAAATTAACGAGAAGAATACGATTGGATCGTCTAGAAGGTGTGTACTGTGTAGTAAGTACGACAGGCCTGATCAACGCAGGAGAATATGCGAAAAGCCTTTTATCCTATGCACGGAATGAGATGATTGGCTGAGGATGTCCGTAAAGTTCTTACAGACAGGAAATCACATGGAGGGAGGATTATTTTGGGGGATGGCTCAAATTAATCCATGTGGTGAGCCAGGTGTAACATACTAACATACTCCTTTTGATCCCGTGGATGTTGCATGGGCATACCCTTACAACCTCACGCCCAAGATTCTCCAAGCTTTTGGCTTTCAAAGAGGCTCTATCATAGTGTGCAAACGATCAGGAACCAGAGATATACACGGGATATCGTATTCCTTCCTATTGGAAAGGACCAAACTCCGCGGGATGATATTGGTAGATTCTAAAGGTGTGTGTAGTAAGTACAAAAAGTATGTTGTGTAGATTTTCATCATCGATAGATATGCAACAGATCTGTAAGGAATGAATGATATGTATAACATAGAAGAGTGGTTATTGGGTCCGGAAGCGGAAGTGAGCTGGAGTCCGTATATCCAATCTGCAGCCACGGGAAAGAAATACACTCATCAGACGTGCAGCATGGAAAACTTGGGCAGTGGAACTCCCATGAAATCAGATATGCAACAGATTCCTCTCCTAGAAAAGAACATACACTTATACACCTCGAGATATACAACAAATCCTTTTTTATTATACGAAAAACGATAATTGGCTACCGAAAAAAGAAGAATTAACTGCTTAGATATGCACCAATTTTCATCTTTGATGTTTGATTATTGGTGGATGATGGATGGTGGATGGGTGGATGGGTGGATGGATGGTAGAAGTGATTTGTTTACATGCTACTTCATTTCCCGGGGGAAGAAAAGGCTGTGCCGCTACAATATGCTTTATGATATATTCCTACATATAGATAGGCAACAAAAGTAATCTTTTAGTATAAAGTATATCAGAGTGCATTATACCCCTATGAAATATCCCAGGTTGAAACATTTTTGTATTCACACATTCATTCGCTTTGATATCGATTTATGAATAGCTCATTATTGATAATATACCGAGAATCAAAAAAATCGAGATAC
>NGKH01000040.1:24872-98928 GCA_002162575.1 Sclerotinia glacialis | reverse complement strand
TTGATTTCGAATAATTTTGATTGATTTTTATTAGAAAAATGAAAATTTACAATACTTTAATTATTTGTTTTTTACTATATTAATTTTCAATCAATGTGATGATATAATTGGTCAAAACCCCTTTAAATGAAGAAGCACGGTCATTTTTTTGGTGTGTCTTACAATACTTACCCCTTCAACCTCCGCACATTAATCCACGCACGTTTCAGCGATTTGCCTAGATGCACAACTTTGTACTCCAGGACTTTCCCCATACCAAACGGTTCCTTTGGTATCTTTCTCCAAAAGAATCTTATAAAGGGTGGAATTCAGACTGCAACTGGTCGAAGTTCCTGGCGTGCGTGAAGAGAGGTGTGGCGTGTGCCAAATCGACGTTTGGGTGTTTTGATCGACCAGGTATCAACAACATTGTCAAGCTTATAAATATCGCTGCCATCTCGCCTTTTATATATCTTTTGGCTAGCTTTCGTATCTTTTTTTAGGAGTCAAAATCCTCAATAGTCGTTGCATCTACAGTACATGTAAATCCTGTGAGATCTTATATATTTCGTTTGGCTCCCTCCATTCATCCTCGTCAAAATTGTCTGTAGTACTGGTTAAGATCTGGTAGTTAATAAAACACTAACTCATGATTGTAGTTCTCATTTCTAACAAGGCATTGAGAGGATTGGTACCGTTTCAAGTTCCCAAATATCCAGCAAAGTTCATAGACAGTCGCAATCATGAAAATTGCTTGCTTACAGTTCGCCCCTCAAGTAAGGGCCCCTAGCCATAGCATTCGCAAACCTAGCTAATACTCTAGCAAAGGTCGGGGATGTCGAAAATAACTTCAAAAGGGCGGATGCTATACTTAGTAAATCAAGCCCGAAAGATATCGATCTATTAGTTCTACCTGAGATGGCATTTTCTGGTAATTTCCATGTTCTAGATATCTTAGTGACAGTTCCTTTTCAGGTTCATGGCTAACGATTATACAGGCTATAATTTTTCCTCTTTGGAGCATATCACTCCTTACCTTGAGTCAACTACTTCCGGTGTCACATCCTCATGGGCGCGCACGATAGCTCTCAAACACAATTGTATAGTTACAGTTGGTTATCCAGAAAAGGTTGATGACTTTTCGAGAGTTTCAGCGAGACTCGAGTACTATAATTCTGCGGTTACGGTGAACAAGGAAGGCAAGGCTATTGTCAACTACCGAAAATCATTCCTTTACTATACAGATGAGACTTGGGCTCATGAAGGATCCGGTTTCTTTAGCGGAGAGATTGATGGACTAGGGAATGTAGCAATGGGAATTTGTAAGTGGCTAAGACTTCCTTTGAGAATTGCCAAATTATTCTACGACAACCATAATAATGTCAGCAAAATTTGCTGACACCATGTCGCATAGGTATGGATTTGAATCCATACAAATTCGAAGCTCCATGGAGTACCTGTGAATTTGCCTGTCATGTACTTAAGAAGAAAGCAAATATTGTCATTGTGTCAATGGCTTGGCTTACAAGACAAGATCAAATATCTTTTGGTCTGTTAGCAAAAAAACCTGATATGGATACTATTTCATATTGGGTCACCAGGTTGGAACCTATTATTCGAGCCGAAACCACGGAAGAGATTATAATTGTTCTTGCCAATCGATGTGGAACTGAGGACGAAGCAACATATGCCGGGACCAGCGCAGTTCTAGGGATCAAAGATGGCGAAGTCAGTGTATATGGAATTCTTGGGCGGGGCGAGGAAGAGCTTTTGCTTATTGATACCGATGAACTTCCTAGAGCAAAGATTGTTTCAGCGCCAAGGTCAACCGAATCTACTTGAGTTTCACTGATGGCTAACTCAAACCCCCATCAGCCAGCACCAAAAACAGGGTTACTGAAGGTTTGTTGGTATCTATCAGGGAAATAAATTCGACCGCAGCTACATCATTAGTGCCACAATAGGAATGGATTCTCTGCAATAGACCAACTTGCACCCCCCATTTCCGCCATCAATTTGTTCCGCTCTGAATATAATGCATTATGATCACGAAAATACCATGTAAGATCTTGCTACACGAGTACACCAATACAGCACTTGGAAAACAGCCAAGCCCAATAATCCGACAACTCGGTACTCTCACAACCCGAAATCACCAATTCCACCCAATTCCATCCAATTCCATCCTATCCCATCCTATCCAATCCAATCTTCTCTTTCTATTCCCTCCCAAGATATCATACCCATCTCCAAATCCACAGATCAGCACAAATTTCGGCACCCAAATCACATCACTCTGTACATTTCACACACATCCTAATATACATATTTTAAAACATCCTTCATATCTTAATCCTTATTAAATAAAAAAAGTATGGATGATCTACGTATTTGAATTCTTGACGGGCAATCAATGTATCAAAGGATGGGAAACCAAACCCCTTGTTCGATAGACCAGTAGCTTGTGGATTTCTCTCACGGATTATCTTGTTTGGGGTAATTCGATAGAGTTATGTTATTCGGCGCGATGGTAAGGCGGTCTGAGAGAGCCGCTGTTGTCTTCACGGACGATGTGGGCATATTTGCTGTATGGATCATTGGGGAGTTGTAATGAGTGGGCTGCTACAACGTTAACTGATACAAGCTGATATAGAACTAATTGAATTTCTCTGCACATGCACTAACCTATCTAAAAACGAGGTTTTGGATGAAAATTATTTGAATCGCTTTTCATCCAGCGCGAGGAATCACATAGGAATACCTTCCATGAATCCTCTCCTCTCCTCAACTTGGATTCTACTCCGTCCCTTCTAGTAGGGATTGGGATGAGCGTATGATCTACTTGTGCAGCAACGATGGAACAGCATCCTTCAGGTTAGATTTACTGAAGGTTCTACCAAGGATTTTGAAATTGGCACTAGCTTCTTTCTTTCTCTGGGGGCCTCTCGCCATTGGACTGTGAGTTTGGTTCACCCATGTAGAGCTGTCACTTGGTTTCATCTGAGTGGCCATACCAAATGAAAGAGGGGGCAGCGTTAACCTCTCTCAATTCAGCACTTATTCCATGAAGTGATGATTCCTGGAATACGGCTAAATCATTTTTATTCTTTAAACTTTTAATCTCATCTAGGTATATCTAATATCATCATCTAAGAGATAGTCTTCTCAACTAATGTGATTCCGTATTTCTTCAACTCCTCCATCAATGGGTCGTTGATCTTGCTGGTCATGGGTGCAAGAATACCCTTCTCACTGATCGTTCCATCAAGTACTTGCTTGACAGCAACACCACATGGTACACCGACCAATTTGGCCATGGCGGAGTAGCCCTTTGGATCACCGTATTCAACTAATGTGGATGTACGAGTTTCTTTCTTTCCATCCTTATGCTCAATCTCAAACTTGTGTTGCAACATGACAAGATCACGTTCACCCTTTTCAAATTGCATCTTCTTCTCAAGAGTTGCGCAAAGAGTATCGAGAGGGTTGCCGCGGGGAATAATCTTCTCATCGGAAAAGATACCAACCCAGTTAAGACCATTCATGATACGTTCCTTTTCTTCAGTGCTCTCGAAATTTGCCTTGGAAGCAATTGCCCATTTCAAATCATCCTCGGAATTTGATGAAGCTGCGAGAACCTTCTGTGTAGCCTCCTTCCAGGAAATTGGCTCGGAGAATCCTTTATCTTCATCACTCAAGAATCCCATGTCAACCAATACACGTATGAACTCTGGGAAACCTTGATATCTCAAAGTACCTCTAATGATAGTTTGTGCTTCGGGGATGTTGTAACGCTCCTTGTACGGGGTAGAATCTCTGTTTGGGTAAGCGACAAATGCGAATCCTGGGTAGATGAAGTATGGTTTGGCGGTACCCATCAATTCCGGACCAGCAACATCAACAATCTTTCCATCTTTATAGAATCTTGCAGCATTTCTCAATGCCAACAAGACACCACGAGAAGACCAAGAGAACTTGTAACCGAGAGGGTTATCCGAATCCTCTGGAGCTGGAAGACCTCCACAGTATGACAAGAAAGATGTGATTTTTCCACCAGCTTTGTGAACCTCCTCAATAGTCTTAACAGCATACAAGTGATCGATTCCTGGATCCAAACCAATCTCATTCATAACTGTGATACCTGCATTCTTGGCTTCCTCATCCAACTCCATCATTGCTGGGGAAACATAACTGGTTGTAACAACATTCCTCTTATTTCGGATGGCCGATTTGATAACGGTAGCGTGGAAGGTATATGGGATTAAACTGATGACTAAATCGTTCTTTGCAACTTCAGCATCGAGAGCTTTGTCGTCTGTAACATCGAGGGCGATTGGATGGGCATTCTTTACACCTTCGGAGAGCTTTTTGGCACTTTCGATGGTTCTGCATGCTGGGGGAAAGTCAGTTTTTATTATTTGGGAGGGAATTGAGATTTATATATACCAACGGAAACTTGAATGCCTGCTTCGCTGAGGATATCCAAGGTAGGGCGTGTCACGAAGCCCGCACCGAGCATAAGAACTTTCCTAGAACCAAAGTTAGAAGGGAGAATTAGGGCCAAGATGATGTGAAAGCTCACTTTGTATCAAATCCAGCCATGATGTCTAATTTGATTTGGTTGAATTTGTTGAAGAATCAAGTAAATAAATAAATAAATGTACGGAGGAAATAAATTATTCCAACAAAAGCTTGAGGACTGCACCCAACGACTCATAGCGATGGGATTAAATTTCTTGGTGGGGTTGATCCGTAATCGGCCACTGTATGCATATAGGTACGGTACGGTATAGATGATAACAATGGATCAACATTGGCTTCACTATATGTAGATGTTCTTCATAATAATACTTCCTGAATCCTGAGGCAGAAACTAAATTTTGTCAACTTTTAAGGATGTCAAGGATCTTGATCTCAATTGCCCCGCACTAACCTATAATAGATACTAGCTCCTTCCAAAGCTTACTTAGCGCCATTCGCAAAGAACACTTTTCATAAATCGCGAAAAGCTTCTTCTCTTCCCATTCTCCTCTTCTTCTTTCCTCAACCTCAACTTTTTGAAAGCTTCATTGACAACATTTTCAACATCTTCATCATCTTCAACATCCTTCATACCGTGCAATTATCATGTCGGCAATGGATGTATTTTGGGCAGCTCCACCCATTTCAAGGTATGCGCAATCCCATCTGCGAAACATGCGCCATCATTTAATACTGATGCTGATAATAGTTTAGGACTTTGGCTGCTGCTGCCTTGACTCTTTCAATTTTAGTCTACACTCACATTCTTGCTGGCTATCATGTTGTGTTTTTTCTACAGTCCATATTACAATTCCCCCCACAATTATGGCGACTTCTCACCCCATTTCTCATAACTGGCCCAGATTTGGGTATTCTCTTCGACACGTACTTTCGTAAGGCTCGAAAGATCGCAATACAATCAGGATAGATTGGCTTACAAGGAAACAACAGTATACACTTATGGAAGCAAGCTTGAAACAGCTTCGCCTAGATTCTCTCAACCAGGAGATTTCTTGACATATGTATTGTTTGTTTGTGCGATGATCTTGGTAGGCTTTATTTTTCTTTTTTCTCTTCATACCCCACCTCTATACTGCCCGTTTAGTGCAACGCTCTAAGCTACAACGGTTCCTAAAACGAGGAAGATTACCCTTACATTCTCAATTGGTCCGACATTCGCAAAACAACAAATAGGATCAGTTGAGGTGTAGGCATGGTGGGAAGTTCCTATGAGAAAACTCGTGTTGATTCCTCAACTTAACTCGGGTGGTTGTGGCTCCCTACATTTCAAGTCAATATCATTGAGATGTTAAATACTTGGTGTTTCTATTTCAAGAGATACCTTGTAAAATCTCATCTAACAAATGCACAGGGATTGAATGTGTTCATAACTGGCGGCGTGATCTTTACATCGGCATTGGTATTGGCTTTCGCATACACATCAACACAGGATGATCGTGGCATGAAAGCTACCTTTTTCGTCGTTACTATTCCAGCACCATGGATCCCATATGCCATGCTTCTTATGACATTTGTAATGGGTGGTGGTGCTGGTGCAGCCAAAATTCAAGCTACGGGACTGGCTGCCGCACATTTACATGATTTCTTGACAAGACTCTGGCCTACTTTTGGTGGTGGAAGAAATCTTATTCCAACCCCTGGCTTCATCAGGAGAGCTTTTGAAACAACTCAAACCACCACCACTGAAAGAGCTTATGGTACCGCTGTCGCACCACCACAACGATCCCCAGCTACGGGCTCTGCCTCTGGTTTATCTGGAAGTGTTCTACCTGAATCATGGAAGAGTCGTGGATCAGGACATAGACTAGGAGGAGATTGAATGATTTGGGATGAATCAAATTGTACTATAGATAGTTTCATGCGTTGGTGTTTGGTGTTGTCACATTGAACTAATAATTTTAGCCCTTGTGTTTCTTGCTGCAACTGATCAGTTTGTGTGATTCAGCGACTGCATTGTGTGACTGTTGAGATATTCTTACATTGGTCAATGAAGTTGCATCAACCTCTACTATTTTTTACCCCGACATGCAATATCCCTTGAACATTTCCCTCTTTTTGATGATAAATCGAATTCATCATATTTAATACGAGCTTTAACTCCGGCCCTTCCGAGGACTCATTTTTCTTAGTATTATATCCTACTTAAATATATTCTATACTTTCTTAACTTTCTATTAATCTTTAACTCCTTAATAAACCTATAATTATTCTTTTCAAAAAAAAAGAAAACTTATTGAAAAGCCCCAATCTCTTTAATCATTTATATACATTATAATTCCATTTTATAAATCATTTCAATCTATTGTATCGAAATCCATATTCCATCTACATACATGATAATATCAAATCATGCTTATCGTGTGTTTTTAAAATCTGTATGTTAGGATGTGATGTTTTATCTATCTATTCCCATCCGATGCAAGAAATGTGGTCAAAGACAGCGGATCAGATTAGCTGACTTAAATTCCGCAGTTTTGCTTTATCTTAACGCTCTTGTGGTTCATCAATAAAGGAAAGAGATATCCTTGTGCCTTAAATGGGGTTTGACATTCGAGGCTTCTTCCTTATGAGCAAATGAAGTTTCCTCGAAATCATCTTGACATACTGAAAAACCATACTACCACGAAACTAACGTAATTCAAATATTGCCTCTTATTTCCATCATGTTGAAATCTCACAAGGCCATTCAAATCCCTTAAAGCAATATGATATATTTCCGAAAACGTAAAGGAGCTTTTGCAAATAGTGGAGGTTTATCTGGAGCTATTATTTGCCTCATATTTAGTGTATGTTGGATAAATACATCCTCGCTTGCGCATCATTGAAGCACTTCGCTGGAATATGCGAGGGTATCAAATCTATTGTACAAGATCAAATTATTCGCAAGACATTTCCCCGCGTGACGCCTACTACTTTGGTAGATGCGATAGATTCAACTTTCTATGAACGCTCCAAGTATCGCTTGGTGTATCTGATGGTAACTTTTTTATCTACATCATCGACAAAGGAGAGTTCTGGGCATATGCCTGATTCATGAATTAGCGAGATTTCTGATAGAATTTTGAGTTATACGTACCATGGGCTTAATGTCAGGATGAGGTACTGCATCAAACTTATGGAAATCCAATTTATAATCAGGTCCAATATTGATATAAGCTCCTTTGTTCTCCGTGCTGTCACAATACCTAGGTGCTGAGAAGACTACAATGTATTAGTTGTGATGTGTAACACATTGAATAGGAATTGACATACCAGTAATACATTTTCCATCATGCTCCTCCTCATAACCCTCCATTCGGACTTCGTGACTACGAATGATAGCTTCCAATCCATTGTTTTCGCAAAACTTTCTGGTGATATCTGGTCCGAATTGCATGCCCACACCACGCTTACTAGGACCACGACCAGGCTCTTTTTGTGGATCAGTCCATAACATCTCCATCATCAATCCTGCCTGACCTGGTTGGCGTTGATTATGTCTATTCAAAGCTCGAATGTCGTCTAATGTGATCTTATCATCAGAGAATAAACCTCCATGAAGTACAAAATATTTTTTGCCAATGAGAGTTGCTAAAGGTAACGCAGAGAAACTTTCCGAAAATAGCTTGAAAGTACGTTCTAATATATATTAGTTGAAATATCCATAGAGGGTAAAATTCACGTGGATTGGGACCACAGCTTACCATTATATTTCGCCTTGCATTCACCCTCAAAACCATAAACACGGTTCATATCATCAGTCTCATGATTTCCTCTATTGATGAAGAATGCTGATGGGCGTAACCATTTGTAGGCATACAAAAGGAGTGCAATCTCAGTTGACCAAGAACCGCGATCGACAAAATCACCATTGAATAAGTAATAGTGCTTCTCTGTGGGTAGACCATTAAGTCGGAAAAGCTCCATAAGATCGAAAAATTGACCTGAGACTCGATGTTAGCTGGGAATTGTAAGACAAATACGGACCATTTACCATGCGTATCTCCACAGACAGTCAATTGAGCGTCGCTCTCAATCTCCATTTCCACCATCGTTGGCTCATCATATACAATCTTTTGTACGGCCATAACAATTTGATAAACATATTTCTGATGAATTTTCTTGCCGTTCTTGAAACGTTCCAGCATATCATTGATGAACTCAGTTGTCATTTCGTTGCCCAATTGTACACCATCATAATCCTTCACAATCATATCATCGAGATTGAGTCCCTCTGATGCAGATGGTGGATCTCCGACTTCGATAGCTCGGAAGAACTCGATCCTTTTGACAATCTTTTCACATTCTGCCAACTTAAGCTTCGCATCCTTATCATTCGGTGCCTTTTTAACAACCGTCTTGAAATCTCTCAGGGCTTCTTTGGATTTTAGGATCGCGGTATATGCAACGGCTCGACGATAGTATGCCTAAGAGAAAAAATGGTTAGATTTTTCAGATTGAAGAAAAGAAAAGCCATAAAGTAAGGAGCCGTGGCCCAACGAACCTTTACAAAATTCGGATCAAGTTCAACGGCTTTCGTGGCATCAGCTATCGCGTATCCATATGCCTCTGATTTGATGTTTGCCTGCGAAACTGTTAATCACGCGAGCAGTTTGGGTATTGAATGCATCCGGATGTACCTGAGCTCTATTTGAATAGTAAGTGGGTTTTTGGTCGTCAAGTTCTATAGCCTTGGTATATAATTCGATAGCTTTAATCCAGTCATGAGCAGCAAAAGCTTTGTTTCCTTCATTCTTCAAGGCAACGGCCTCTTCCTCCCGGGAGGCCATTTTGTCAATAATGAAGAGTTTTGGGTACAGAGAGAGCGGGGTTGCGAATTTATACGAGGGGAAAAATAAGTGATGGACAAGAAAGTATGTGGATGAGTAAAAGAGATGGTTTGGAGATCTGAAGTCACAAAAGATGTAGCAAAAGTTGTTGAAGATTGTACTTTGTAAAGATTGTACTTTGTAAAGACTGTACTTTGTACTTTTACTTGTTTGGGTATTCTTTACGAGTCCAGAAGCATCCCTGTGGTGGGACATTACATTATCACCGATATCTTTATTTTGTTGATATTATCTATTATCCCTGCACCCGCTTAATCATGATTGAAGGTTCCTAGGTAAGGAAAGTTACAAAAGGTATAGGATTCTTTTCCATCTCATCTCTTATCGCATTTTGTATCAAATGTATCAGACATAATCACTCACTCACTCACTCACTCACTCACTCACTCACTCACTCCCCGAACATTGCAAAAAAAGGCAACATAAACAAATACCTTTCTTTTATAATTGGCACAACATCTGCAACGATGGATTTGGTACCATCGAAATCAACATCATCAACCTCGACCGCTCTCATAAAACGCGCAAATGAGTCTGCTCTAATGCCACCACCCCCAAAACGCATTAAACGACCAAAGAATGTGATTGATGAAGACGCATATACTGATGCCATATCAGAAATCATTGCTCGGGATTTCTTTCCAGGACTGCTCGAAACAGAAACAAAACAAGAATATTTGGATGCGCTCGACTCAAAGGATGGAGCATGGATTACAAGTGCCGAACGTAGGCTTCGACATGTTATGACTCCTGGCAGACGTATTGGAAGACGTGGCACATCTATTCAGACACCATCTCGACCTTCCGAAACACCGGGAGGATTAGTTGAAGATACCCCAATGTCAGCCGCTTCTAATGCAACTCAGGCTCCCAAAGTGGAAGTAGATACAAACATGAGCCTCACAAAGTTTCAATCATTATATACTAGCGAGGATAACGAAAGCTTCTATAAGTTATTAGACAAGCAAAATCAAAAACGAGCGGAAAAATATGCTTGGATGTGGACAGGGAATAAGGTTCCATCAAAAATGATGCTGAAGCAGAAAGAGGTCGAAACGAAGCTTCTGCAGTCACGAGAATCGCTGGAAGATGACGGTGGGAAAAGGGATAGACTTGCAATTCGCGATGTGACGGAAAGGCCAGCCCAACCAGATTCCTGGAAGTCCCAGCCAAACAATGGATTAATGTTTCGGCCTGACAGTGTAGAAGATTCTGTTGAGACTGTGGCACAGAGAGCACAAATCGAGTCAATGGCTGCTCCAAAAAGTGTTGCATATGCCAACACAAGGTTGCCGGATCTTGCACTTCAAGCGGAAACCACCATACCTTCTTCTCCGTCAATGTCTGCCGTAAGAGATGCAATAGCTGGAAGACGTCGAGTTGAGGACTCGGAATCTGGATTTAATGGAAGCGAGACTCCACGTGTAAATGGATATGCATTTGTGGATGATGAACCAGAGGATGAATCATATACACCTTCTCCGATTATCGATCTCGGGCCAGGCGAAACAACCAAAAATCCATTTGTAATAAAGGAGCAAAGCAGGCGAGAGGATTTACATCACAGGATGGTTGACAAAACCGCCAGAAGCAAACGCACTTCTGCGAAAAATGGCATGACTGGAAAGGTTGAGGCGACCCCTGTGCCCAAATTTCCCAGCAGTCCTAGAGTGGGCTCGGGCAGTCTGACGCCAGCTGCTGAACGGTTATGGAGTCGTGTTGGTGGTTCAGGCAAAGGAGCTAATGATACTTTCGGTATCAGAACACCAGGAACTGTGAGGGCAAAATCTAACCTACGAGCCAGATGGACTCCTTCCGGGAAACATTGAATGATATTTGATTTCAGAAAGCAAACGGCGTTTTGGGGGTATATTTATTACAAGATACCCAATGGATGCTCAGTCATCCTTGAAAGATAGAGAGTGTTTTACAGTCAGGTTTTGCATAGGTATGCACCGTATGTGAAGTTTTTAGGGGAGCTAGATCAATATGATTATATTATTGTGAATTTATGTTGATAGCTTCGATTCTGACAATGTGTTGCATGCCACACCATATGAAGCTCCCTTGTAAATGCAATATACTTTCGTCTCATTGCCTTCATACTTCTGGTTGTCATCCTTCGTAATTATTTTGTCAAAATTTGTTGAACTCATACTTATTCGCGATGGTGACGTCTTCAAGGTGTACAGGGATTAAGGTTGAGCCGGGCAGGAATTGTTCATGAGGTTCAACACCCCTCCGAAAATCAAAACATCCTTCTGCAGAGCTCATTATCTACTTATTCGACATGAATCGGTGAACAAGTCTGAAATAACAAATTGCTCATTATGGCGGGGAAGAGAATTTTGGACTTGGCCGCTCTATTCAATGCTTCCCGCGGGGTTGCACGGAAGCACATTGCGCTAAAGACGAGGCAAGTAGATGTCTACAACAGAACTTCGACTCTAGCAAGAGCAGTACGCAATCAGACGGATCGAGTTACGGAGACTGTAAAGGCCGCATCGTTTCTTGCATCGAGGTTGAATGATAATGTGCCGGAATGGACTCGGGAGGCAACGGACAATACATCGAATTCGAAATCGAGTGACAGTGGTACTATACCTAACAGAAAGTCTACCAAAGAACAAGAGCATTCCGCAGGAAGTAAAGAAGGTTTAGAGCAAGATCATTTCTACGAGAGATTAGAATCAAATGCGGCTGTCGATCCGAGACCACAGGGGGATTTGGATATTCAGCAGGCGAAGGCCAACAGTTACCCTCTGCCAGATGGAACAATTCTTCCTAAAGATGCAGATATCGATACTGCCGAATTGAATGCAGATACGACCCCGATCAGGGCTCAAGCCGCGCCTACATTAGATCCCATAAATAGTGAGGGATTGCAATCGGCAGCTTCTAATGCCTCGACCATTCCTATTCCCAAGAAAAAACCTTTGTCCGCAAACGACGCAAAACGTATCCAGCGAGAATATGAGCAACAAATACCATCAATAACAGCAGATGCGATTGGAAAGTCGGAAAACCCATTGGAGAAAGGACACGATGAGGACTCTTTTTACGATAGATCAAAACACACATCACCTAGCTTATCTTCTTTACCTAGGGCCAAGATACCAAAATACACATCTGATGTTCAAGGGAATGGTAAGCATTTGAAACAAGATGCTCTAAACTCTGATACTTTCTCAGAGACTGTTCATAGTACTGAAAAGATACCTTCTGCTGAATCGATTCCTGAACAAGAACAGCTACCCGAGGGTATTAACACAGATCTTTTCCATAGCCCCAGGGTTGCTAAGTTATTAGGAGGTAAGACTCAAGGATCAAGTAAAGGCTCTCTAGGCTTAAATGGAGTAAAAGGTACTCCTATAGAACGAACCAAGCTGG
This sequence comes from Sclerotinia glacialis, assembly GCA_002162575.1. NCBI lineage: Eukaryota > Fungi > Ascomycota > Leotiomycetes > Helotiales > Sclerotiniaceae > Sclerotinia > Sclerotinia glacialis. Next base: position 86,188 of record NGKH01000040.1, on the reverse strand, counting down.
CAAGGAATAAAGATCAAGATACCTTTAACGTTCGTTCATCGTTTCAGGCAAAACCAACCACTCCGGATACTCCCTCCAAGCCAGTCGTCGAAACTTCTCATGAAAAAGATGCAGATATTGAGAGGCTGGCGGCAGATATTAGCAAAGAAACTAGCAATGATACCGTAATTATAAACTCCTTTCGCACTTGATGCATGTGACACTGAGGTCTGACAGTAATTTAGATGCAGCCAGAGGCAAGCGCGCAACCTCTGCCTTATAAGCTGCGAGAATCTAGTGTTCCTTCTTCAAGACTTGGGAGACTATGGAATTATAGTGGTCTCGCAGCTGGTATGGTCGGGGGAGCCATCGGTGAAAGCCTTCGTCGAGTTAGTGGAGGTGGTGGCGAAGGCTCTTTTATGTTGAGTGCAGGTAATATGGATAGGCTTGTGACTAAGCTGTCACGAATGAGAGGTGCAGCCTTGAAATTAGGTCAAATGATCAGCTTCCAGGACTCGAAGATGCTTCCTGCGCCGATACAAGAAGTGATGCAGCGAGTTCAGGACCGCGCAGATTACATGCCTGCTTCACAGAGAAACAAGGTGTTAATAGCAAACCTTGGGCCGGGGTGGAGAGAATTGTTTGGGGAGTTTGAAGAAGTTCCTTTGGCCGCAGCATCTATCGGTCAAGTCCATCGTGCAACACTCAAACCAACGGGTGCAAAGGTCGCTGTTAAGATTCAGTATCCGGGGGTTGCGGATTCAATAGATTCCGATCTTAACAATCTCGCGATCTTACTCACGGCGTCTCGTCTCCTGCCAAAGGGCTTGTTCCTCGATAAAACGATTGCAAACGCCCGAACAGAACTAGCATGGGAATGTGATTACATTCGAGAAGCAGAATGTGGATTACGCTTTCAAGAACTTCTAGCAGACGAAGAGGACGTCTTCGTGGTTCCAAAGGTATATTCCGAAGCATCAGGCAAACAAGTTCTTACCATGGAATATATGGAAGGAGTTGGTGTCACTCGTATCCAAAGCTTCACCCAAGAACAACGTGACTGGATTGGAACTCAAATCCTTCGTCTCTGTCTTCGAGAGATTACTGAGTTTAAGTACATGCAAACTGATCCTAATTGGACAAATTTCCTCTACAATGCCCAAACCAATAAACTAGAACTTCTCGATTTCGGTGCCTCTCGCGAGTATCCAGAGGAATTCATCACTAAATATACACAACTCCTAGATTCAGCCTCCAGATCTGAAAGGGATACAGTCCGGAATCTATCCATCGACCTCGGATATCTCACAGGCCATGAATCTAAAGCAATGCTAGATGCACACATACAATCCATTCTCACTCTCGCGGAACCATTCTTGGAATCTTCTCCGGAGATTTACGATTTTAAAGACCAGACAATCACAGAGAGAGTAAAGGCTCTCATTCCGATCATGCTTAGAGAGAGATTGGCGCCGCCACCGGAGGAAACTTATAGTTTGCATAGAAAGTTGAGTGGAGCTTTTTTGCTGTGCGCGAGGTTGGGAAGTAAAGTTAGGTGTAGAGAGTTATTCACGAATAGTATGGAGAAGACTAAGTTTCTGTGATAAGTGGAAAGGTAGAAGATATGTATAATATGTCTTTCTACATTTGTATTTAGGGCTAGAGATGAGCATGGAGACGTTTAGCTTAGAGAAAGGGCTGGACTATAGTATCAGACAAATATATAATCACTACTTGTAATATGTCTAATTGCTCCTACATTTCAAATCATCCCAGTTAATAGCTTTCGGTGCTTGACCTCTCTCTACTATGCTCTTCTAATTTTTACTAATGGATTTGGAAATTGAATCCGAAACTCGTTGAGAATCCCATCTCCAGAATGGAAAGGTCAAGGCTCACCGGGAATACAGGAATACCCCGCAGAACTAGATATTTTGCGGGCCGGTCCGTCCGCATCACCTACAGCTTTATATCAAGCATTCCACGCCATCCACAGCCAACCAAACACCATACACATACAATACAACATGTCTCTCAAAAGTATTCTCGACAAAGCTAAAGCCAAGGGCGAAGCCTTTGCAGCCCAACATAACTTTACAATCCCCGGCCAATCCACAACACATACCCCTCCACCACCACATCCCGCACCACCGGGGTACTATCCCCCAGTCCAACCTCATCACAACCCGAGCGCACCTCCACCGATTCCCCAAAACAGACCCTCATATTCTGCCATTCATCCTTATTGGAACCCTTCATTCTCTCCTCATATTCCCGTTTCCGATAACTTCAGACATCAACTTGGAGATCATGGGTGGGGAAACAACGAACTCCAAAACTACATAGCCGATCGAGAAAATTCCTTCCACGACGAGAATGGATGTTTAGTCCTCCGGGCCATATCTTCCAACGGTAGATTTACAAGCGCGCGATTAACGAGCCATATGACACTCGCCCGTGACCGCGGCAGTCTCGTAGCAACTATAACACCACCATGTGCTTCTGGGGTCTGGCCTGCGTTCTGGCTCTTACCCCGCGAACCGTTTACATGGCCCAATGATGGGGAGGTAGATATTATGGAGACGTGGAATGGAGATGCCGTTAATCATACTTGTTTGCATTGGGGACATTTCAACGGGGAAGATTGGAATAAACATCGGGTCGTGGAGACGCCGGTGCATAATATGCACTCTTCGCAACATACATATGAGTTTGCGTGGAATCAACCGGAGAATGGGATAGGTGGAAAGATGGTTTGGTATATTGATGGGAGGGTGGTTATGAAGGCTCATGTGCCGGAGGGGACCAGGAGATTAAATGATTTCCAGGTTATTATTAATGTGGCGATGGGAGGGAATGTTTGTCAGGGAAAGACGCCAGGGAATGGGCATTATGACTTAAGGATTCATGGTTTGAAGATGTGTGATGAGCCGACAGGTGGGTGGAAAAAGTTTGAGAATGATTTTCATCATGGGCCTGAGGGTCATGCGATGTGAGGGGTTGTTGGCAGTATGAAGATCGATGAGATGAATCCATAGACTTGTCGAGGAGGCCAAAGAGTTTGAAAGTTTGGATGGTATTCTGTCTCTCATTTCGACCCGTTTGGGTTGTAAGAAGTAGTGATGTACTTTCCCTAGATTACGGGGTTCTTGGAAGTATTCCGGATATTAGAAGTCTACATTTCGAAGGGTGAACCATTCTCAAAAGAATTGAGGCGTTCCGATCCTATGTTCTAGGAGAATTGACATGCTTTTCATTGGTCCCGGCGTGATCAAATGGAATCAGCATTCACATATCTAAAAGTTTCCGCGCAATTGTAACTTTTTAGTACATACTATATCACATCTACCCAGTGGATCATTCTCGACGAAACGCCACACAGGCGAGACGATACAAACTCAAAGTTGAGTTGAATCTACAGCTTCTAGCGTGCATGTCTCTATACATAAGATTTGGCATCAAGTGAGAACTTCACCCTCTGCTCAATTACGCCCCTTAATATTTTGGACAAAACCAGAATGACTTCGTATTGAGATAACCGGCCGATTTGTCCCTCGAATGAATGGGGATTATCGGTATGAAGTTTTTTGTTGTGGGCTGGATGTTTCTATTTGGATTCCTGATGTGTTTTGATCAGATTATCGTTGTTTGCATATAGATGCCATGGAATATCTACCTTCCTGTGAATATTTAGATCTGAATATAACTTGAACATTCGTATTATATTTTACAGTGTCAGAATAATAAGTTCAAATGTACCATATAATCAAATGTCATCTCTCAGATATCATTCTGAGCTCAGCAACCAAATCCTACTTGCAACATTTTTGATCAACAATCCCCATGTGAATATTCAAATCCTATAATTCTTTGGTTAGTCATCTAGCATGCTCCTCATTTATGAATGCTATTATTCCTATGACTGATTTACAGTATTCCAGTCATCTCGGCATTTCATAGTCATCTTAGCTATTTCCATTGATTTCGTTGTTATATCAGTCAGTCGTTTTGACAGGCATTTCGTCACCACTTTAGTCATGACAATTCATATTCCATGAGTAATTACCTTCTCGAGACGTGTGGTGCAGGGGAGTAAAGTAACACTTAAACAATCGCTTTCCCTCATTTTAATAGACACCTTCTTTACATCTACAAAGAAAATCAACCACCAGAGAGTCAGATCATATTTCGACATGGATATGTTATTCAGATATCTTATTATCAAGCCAGAGGCCGAAATGGAAGAGGCAGTCCCATCTCCCCCGGAGAATCCAGAAGACATGGACCCGAAAGTCATGCTTCCTATTTTTCCAGGATCTTTTCCAGGAGTGCGAATCCAGCAATGGACTCCACCCCCAAATACTGACCGCTCTAATACTCCCTTAAGAAATTCGGAAGATGTGGAGCCGCCAGCCGTGTCGCCCGATTTTCCTTCCAGAGAACAAGGTACTTCGCCATCAAAGACTGGGCGGCCTCCTCCTCCTCAACAGCAACGAACTCCACGCCCAAATATTGGGCGCCCTTCTCCTCCTCGCCGTAAAATACAGAGGACTTCTATCCTAGATGCTGAACACTCTTCTCCCCCTTCTCCTCCCCAACAGCAAGGAGGTCCATACGCCGATACTAAAAGTCTTCCTTTTCACCCTAAAATACAGAGGACTCCCACCTTAGATATTGAGCGCTCTTCTCCTCCTCAACAACAAGGAGGTCCATGCCCTGATACTGAAAATCTTCCTTCTCACCCTAAATTACAAAGGACTCCCACCCTAGATGCTGAAAACTCTTCTCCTCCTCCTCCTCCTCCTCAACAGCAAGGAGGTCCATGCGCTGTTCCTGAAAGTCTTCTTCCTGTTCCTCCCAAAAGACAATTTACTCTATGCGCAAAGACTGAGCGCCCTTCTTCTCCTCCTCCTCAACAGCAAAGAACTTCATGCGCCATTATTTAATGTTCTCCTCCTCGCCATCCTCCTCAACAACAGAGTGATCCACACCCCAATATTGAACGTTCTTTTCTTCCTCCTCCTAAAAGACAAGGAACTTCATCGTCAATTAGTGAGCGCCTTCCTCCTTTTCAACAACAACATCAACAACAACACCAACATGTCAAACCACAAGCAATTAATAACACAGTCTTACGTCCTCCAGGGAATCAAATAAATATAGGCCCGCCAGCTGTGTCGTCCGGTTTAGACGTAGAAACACAAACTGCGCAAAGGACTTCATGCCCAAATATTGATAACCCTGCTCCCCCTTCTACTGCTCCTCCTTCTCTTAAACAGCAACAACAACAGCAGCAATGTACGAAAGCAGAAGGGACTACGAATAATGTAACTCCGCCACCTCCAGGAAATTTGAGAAATGAACCCCCAGCCGCCGTGCCACCTCATCCGGATCTAGAAGCACAAAGCCGGCGAGGGGCTCCACGACCGGATATTGACAGTCCTTTATATTCGCATTCTCGTGCTTCTCTTAAGCACCCACAAAAACATATCGAATCACAAAGAACGATTAATCATGTAGTTTCCCCTCCTCCAAGAAGTCTAGGAAATACAACTCCACCAGTTTCATCTCCAGGTAATCCAAGAAATGTAGCCCTGTTAGGTTTGCGGCTTCGTCCAGAGTTAGAAGTCAAAATCCAACAAAGGACTCCACGTCCAATTGCTGACAATCCTCCTCTTCCTCTTCCTCTTCCTCTTCCTCTTCCCTCTCAAACGCAGCAGCAGCAGCAGCAGCAGCCGCAACAACATCCAAAACCACAACTACAACCTCCTTATCCCCAAGAACGTTGCCCAGCACCAGATCACGCTCAGGCGCCACTATTCCCAGAGGAAAGAGCTCCCCCAATATATCCCGATAATCCTTATCCACAGATGTATATAAATGATCCTCGCCAACTAATGTATACCAATGATCTTCGTCCCTCAATATATATCAATGGTCCTCATCGCACAATCCATGTTCAAGTGCCACCAGCCCGGCAGGAGTCTCCTGTTCAAGGTGGACAATCAGTTCGCACTCCTACATCACCAGAGTTCCCTCCTCCGCAAATGTTACAGCAAGTTTCGAGGTCGCCGATTCCCGAACTTGTTTCATCTAGTGAAGTTTCGAGGTCAGAGAGCTCGAGCGGTCATGCCAACTCAAATCACCGAATTTCATCAGGTCGGAAGCCAGCCAAAAATAAGTCCAGACAAGAAAAAAAAGATTCAGGGAAGAGCACTTCTTTGATTGACGGGGTTTTACGCGCTGTGATCAAGGGCATGGCTCGCCAGTCTGAGGTGATGATGGGAGTGGCGTGGGAGGCTAGTACCAGGCGAACTCACTCGAACGATAAGGTTGAGAAGTATCGTCGGAGAGACAAACATTAATTTCTTGGGGATATGGCGATTTGGAAGTACGGAAATGTTTTGCTGAGAGCACCGCATTCTGTGAAATATCTCCAACTCGGCACAAAGCTTTACATTCCTTTTCCATGAGCAAACGACCTGTGTGAATTCAGCATTTTTACACTCTACATATTTTAGGACCAGCCCCTCGTCGTCTTGGTGTTGCATTTAAATTCGAGTGGTTCATGATCACCTTTTTCTTTTCTCATTTCTTTGATGGATTTTATTTGGAGTAATAGATGCATTTTGTGGTTTCTGGGTGGGATTTAATGATAGTTTAATATCATATCTTCAAGGGGGGGATCATTCAAATCCTATTTTAAGAAGGTTTTGGTAATAGCAGCGCTTATATGAATATCCGTGTCTTATACTTATTCTGTTCATTCATTTATTGTACTTCTCGTTTATGTTTGTGAGGACTATTCTTGCGATTGTTTTACAGAATCTTTCGTAATTATATAGGATAATTTATATTCAATTCATTGTTACTCTCAGTCATTTGAATCGTGTTTTGCAGTTATTTCGTGGCCATATCAGCCATTTACGTTCATTTCGCAGCCTTTTCGGTCACTTCAGTCGCCTTTACAATCATTCCATCATGGTTTCAGTCATTTCTTCTCAATATAGAGTCATATCTGCTCATAGATATTGAATGTGTGACGATCATAACTCATACTTTTGAATCATCATACCCTTGAGTCATCATCCCCTTGGGATTTCCGATCTAAGGTAGGGAAGTAACATTCAAGCACTCACTTCTCCCGTTTCATGGACTTCTTTTCTTTACATCTACAACCAAGATTTATTTCTCAATATTGGAAACATATCTTTCCCATAAGCACAATCCTCAAGCCTCTTATCATCATCAATATCAGAAACAGCTTTGACTATGTATTCTGGTAGCAACCAGCACCCCGATCTGAATAATGCAGGCGCGCAGGCTCAACAGCAAAGACCTCCTCAAGTTCAACAACCATCTCAACAAGTACCTTATCCTCCCCAAAAAGAATAACAACATGATCCTCACGCGGAAGATACAGTATCACTACTACTCGATACCACTCTACCACCGTATATTCCAGCATCACAACAACTATCTCAGCAAGTATATGTTCCTCAAAGTGGCTACGCTCATCCAGAACAGCAGCCCCAAATAAATCGAAGATCAAATACTTCTGGAACAGATGTCAGCTATTTATTACGATCCGTTAAATCGAACTCCAAGCTCAAGATATATTAGCCAATATGATTAATTGAGCCCCCCTCCGGGCTCAAGCTAACGCGTCAGCATTGTCGGAGGGGAACCAAATTATCCACAACCTTTTGAACCAAGAAATCCAAACGCTCCACAAACCAGCATGACCAGCCTCGGAAGAGGCATAAAAAGGTCCCTAGATTCCGTGTATAGAACCTTCAAATAGAGCTATCGCTTGGTAAGGATTGAACTCCAGAAACATCGAATATGTTGTGGAAAAAATGCTAATTCTAGGTATTCACGTATTCCTTACGACAGGTGGATGCTTTGTTATATCAGTACTGGGTAATGCTGGATCTACCTGATACCTTTTTTTATATTATTGGTAAGTTTCATGAGGCAAGGTCATTATGTTTCATGGTTTTTGCGTGGGAGTCAGTGGTGGAAGCTAATGATGGCTTGATGTTGCAATCTGGAGGAAATCTAATTTTCTGGCTTTGAAATCAATATAGAGAATATTTTCCCTTTTACTTTATACGTATGTAACTGTAATTGAGCTTAACCTATGGCTGTAATTGTGAAATGGTAATGCTGGATGCAAAACTGTCATATATCACCGCCATCAAGTCGTTCTCCTTAAAGCCATGGTAAACTCATATTAACAGTCATTAATCTTCTTAGATTTGTTATAGAAATGATTGATCACAATCATAAATGATTTGACTGAGCTGTCATAAGCCTCATTCACTCACCTAACCATTTCTCCCGAGTCATGATAAATTCAATTCTCAGTCATCGCTCCCTTGGAATCAGCCCATCTTGAGTTCCACGGGCAGAAATTATCTAGATGGACAGTCAAAATAAACCCTTGCAGAGTCGTTTTTGCTCAGATCAGCGGATTCATAAATGATAAATGTATTCATTTGAGTACATTCGACTTCCGCACTAGGGTTTGTTCTTAATATACAAACGATATATCTTTAGAGACTCATAATATAGAGTTTGTTTACTATTCTAGATAGTCCAAAGTGTGCCTGTAGACACTGGTTTTGCTCCTTCCTATTTCTGCATTTAGCCTCCAATTACAAGGCCAAATACACATAGTGAACATTTTACTTGACACAAGATATGTTTAAATGTGCTGAAATGTGCTGACTTTCCTTCCTTGTTGTTTCTACTTCTAGTTTACCATCTCAATGTCTCAGGAAATGCTTAAAAGCACTAGGTTTTCCCCTTCCTCAATTCATTTTCTCCTTGCAATCAAAAATTTCAAACCCTTCAATAAAATCATCAACGAGGGTTTCGTTCCTTTCATTAATTGGATTTTTTTCTATACAATCATCAAATCACTTCAGAATGTCCGGAAGACGCTCAGCTCGTTTAAGTGCACTTTCTTCTCTCACCTCCGAGGAACCAATTAAAAGTGCACCGGCTTCTCCCAAAGCAAAAAGTGCCCAGACTATCTTGATTAGAGTACACGCAGTCCAGTATCAGTTCCCGGCAAGTATAGATCCGGATACAAACCAGTCTTCCGAAAGTGACGACGACACAGGATCCGGCCAAAGCACCCCCATAGGCACTGAAAGTCCTAAAAATACAGCATCCGGCCAAAAGTCTCCCGCAAACCCGGAACGCCGAGAGAGATATCAGGTCCTAATCCTTCCTCCACAGGATATCGAGGCCCTTTCCGAGGATTCTGTCTGCACCACATATACTACAGCATCACAGCAACTGATTATGTGGGCAGCACATCTCTGGTATCAAAAACATGCAGGTGTTACTCTCCCACCTGTGATAATCAAACGTGATTATAATAGAGAGGAGTGCAAAAATGGTTGTGTTGGGGTTTTCCACTGCTGGGGCTGTCAGAAAGGATGGATTGCTGCCCATGCATGGGTAGATGTGTATTGTGATGATGGCTGTATGACTTGCCCTGAAGTTAGTGGAGCGGATGCTCCAACTACGATACCTAGATTTATATCTGGGGGATCTCCAACTGATCGTGGTCACTGTTATGAATGTGCGAAAAAGGAAAATGGGGAGCTTTTGTGGCTGGGATAGGGGGGTTTTCACAGCTAGAGAAGGGTAGAGAAACTTCATTTTAATGAGCGGACATTCATAAGTAAGCTATCTAAACTTCAATTAACACAACACACATACATATCCAACTAATATCTATATAGAAGTGCCTGGTTTTAAGATATTTGGAGGGATATCGTTGGAAAATGACAAATAGTCATTGCCAAACATACAAATTTTCATTCCCTGCTTTTGATACATAGCAAGAAGTGTCAAACGGTTTATGACGGACCAGGAATCAATAACGAGAGTATGATTAAGATCCTAGATTTTACTGTTTTTTGCCTTTAATTCTCTAGACGAATGTTCAATGACACTTCCAACTTAATCCCTTTATCTTTCCTGGCTTGAGTGGTGATTCAATCCAAATATGTCGGTTTGATCTCTGATACTTACTTGATATATCAGATAAATAGTTCTAATACTAATTTCATCACAGAACTTCAACAGCTACTGAGCCGTATTGATTCAACCCGCTTAAACTCTGCCTTCAAGTCAGCACTATATTAACAACAAGTACACACGCAGCAACGGCTTGATAGTTAAGTTGCTTGGGCAAAATTTTCACTGTATAATGCAGGAACTGAAAGGGATGCAGTCACTACATCATCATATAAAACACCATGACTTTACAACATTTGTAGCATGTTTATGATTCATATTCTGCTACATCTGCTTTGTAGAGATTCATCCATATATTCCACAAGGTTATATAAACCAGTCCCCCTCTTTACTTTCAGAACATCATCATTTTAACCATCTATACAATTCAAGTAGTCCACCTCAAAGAAACAACTTGTTGCCCACCCAAGGAATATACGTAAAAACCTTTGAACTCTCTCTACACGAACATAAGTTGCAGCCATGAGCAACAACAACAAAAACAATGAAAACGAAAACCCAAGTACTACCAACATCCTCACAAGATATTTAAGTAACTAACCCATTTCCATCAAAGAACCTGTTATCCACACACGGCTACCCAAAATGACCGATCATCGTCTCTCGGGAAAATCATCCTCATCCAAATCCATGTTCAAATTCAGATCCACAACCAAATCAAGCTCTAGCTCCACCGCCGCCTCCGCATGCGAAAGCCCATCCCTTGACGACAACATGGTGCGTAAAATGTGCGCCAAGGGATGTAAAAAGCTAGTTGCCCGATGCTCTGACTGTAAGCGGGTACTGGAGTCTGAGCTCACCAACGCCTTCGATTGTATGGATTGCAAGATGGAGTTTGCAATGGGTACTGGGGAGACAGTTCCTGAGACGGTTATTGAGTTTAGGAGTGGAGCTTGCGGGGTTTGCCCTGTTCGGGATGGTGGTAATGCTGATGCCGATGCTGGAAGATGATAGAGATGGGTCTTGGTTTAGTAGAGGCTCGCTGGGGATTGAATGGCGACTTTACTTGAATTCGAAATTTTGGGGGGCTTGGAAAAGTATGAATCAACGCATGACAGCAAAAAACATTGCATAAAATATTGTGATTTCGAGAATATTCATAGCAAGGTCATGATCAGAGAGTTATTAGTAGATTTAACAAAAATCGATACTATCTTCCTCTTCCTCTTTTGCTTTCCAGAATACTCGTACCATCTTCAACTTCCCATAACAAGCTCATTCACTTAAAAGAGTAATACCACCTCCTGGGAGTTTAACACACTTACACGCAAGCCTTCCAAATCCTTACAAATAACAAGTCACAATCATGAACAACAATAACAACAATAACAACTCCAAATTCCGCGCCTCCAACACTCCTACTGCGCACAACCATCCTCCAACGACTTGAAGGCCATTTCCATCAACGGTCCACCCAACCCATGCGCACACAAATGCAGAAAATGCATCAGTCAATACATGTTCTGAATGTTCCGAACAACTAGCGTGTAACTACTAACCTCCACAACCTTTCTCCATGAGAGGAAGTGAAGGTTTTTTTTGTTTTCTTTACGACGGAGCTAAAGATGAGGATTCAGGAAGGGGTTTTAGTGTGTGGATTTATGGAAGATATCATGCTCTTTCTTTCCTAACGAGTAGTATGCAAGCTGGGGAGTTTGGGTCTTGGATAGAAATACAACTTTGTACTATTGCTCAATATCATTTATATATATGTATGCGAATGAGGTGACTTGAGATTGAGATTGGAATGTTCAAACAAAAAAGGTGATATCACTGCTTCCGCATGCTTGGTCATGGTTTGTGTTTATGTGTTGGGCTTATGACTTTAGTGATGATTAAAGGGATGACACATACATTACTGCGCGTAAAAGAAACACTGACATACTAAAATCGCTCGTAGTGAGATCTTGATTCATATCTTCTAAACGCAACAGTCACTGTGCTGCTAAGGAAGAGACATGCGAAGTATTCTAAGACTTTCACAAAATGGAATAGACGCTCGAAACCAACATCTTTCTCAAGAAAGCATAACATCCATCCAACTCCAACTCCAAGTCCAACTCCACATAAATTCAAAGACGTGCCACAAACACAAATACGACTTCAATAAAACCCAAGCACTAGCCCAAGTACAGCATCCCGCACCTCTCTACCACAAGAGCCATGACAAAATCCTCCACAAATCCAAATCTCGATCCTGATCTTGTCGAAAATGACCATTCTCATTCCTTTCCATTCCACCGAGCAAAATCCAGCATCTCAACAAACTCCTCCTCCCCCTCTCACCCCCGATCCCGATTCCACCATGCAACCTCAATCACCACAATTGCCTCACCACCCCTCTTAATAATAGCCACTCGGCACTTGCAAGGAAGAATTCCTATACGCAATCAACATGCATACCCCAATATACTCCGCACTTGCGAATGCCAATGTTAACAATGTGACTAAAACATACAGTGTCAAAAAACTCACTCCGTTCGGTAAATCCTCTTCTATGTTATAGCTTCGATAAGAAAAATGAAGGAGGAATTGGCTTGAAGTTCAATGTTATTCTCGTATTATTGGTCTATTATGCTATAGTAATGTCAGTTATACTTGCACTACTCCATACCCTGACCAACCTCTCCCGAAAGAAAAGATTCATCTCCAGGGTCCGAATATACGAGTTGCATACAACCTTCTTACTAGAAACCATTGCTTTTCTTATTCCAGAGATACTAGTTTGACCCATCACAAGATCACTGCATAGCCCATCTCAACTTAATGCTCAACCCCTCGCAAACCCCTTTTTCTCCCCCCACTTCCTAACCTTCCCATCCAAATCACTCCCCACAAATCCCCAAATCACACTCGTCCCCCAAGTAATCAACGTATCCAACACCCAGTTTCCCCTCCTACTTCCACCCCAAGCACAAGCTCTCATCATACTTCCCAACCAACCTACTGTAACGAGATATTCTCCTCTTTCCAATCCCTCAATCGCATTTCTCGCGACTTCATCTGGTGTTTGTATTGGATCCGTTTCTTCCAACAGATGTGTGACTTCCGGCTTTCCTTGATTTTCAATTTCTAATCCTGGACTTGCTATTGTACCGGGAAATATGGTGTGGATTTGTGGTGGATTGGGATACATGAGGACTTCTTGATATAAAGTGTCGCTCAAACTTTTAATTGCTGCTTTGGCGGGTGAGTATGATGTGTAACCCACGATGGAATAAAAAGCCACAACACTACTGGTGAAAATTAAATGTCTTTCTTTCTTTTCAACGTTTGGTGTAGAGAGCCAGGATTTCAAAACACAGTGTGCCATGTCTGCACAAGACCAATAGTTGATATCCATTTGTGTACGTAGTTTTTGGGGAGTAGTTTCGAGGAAGAAACCGGGGGTAGATGTACCGGCAATACACCAGACGATGTCGGGAGGTGTAGAGGAGTTGAATTTAGTGGCTTCTTCGAGTATACGTGAGGCTTCGGTTGGGATAGAAACGTCGGCAGAGATGTAGTGGAAGAATTGAGTTGAGGGGGAGAGAGCTGCGGCCTGCGAAATGTTAGTTATGCTCATTAAAACTTTGGCAAACACAACAGTGTTCCCCATTGCCATTGCCCGGTTCCTCATTTCCCCCTCCTCATGCCCGTTCCCTCCTCTTCAATCGCACTACCCATCCGCGGTTCTCGCTGTCCAATTCCCAATCCCCCCTCCACCTTCTCCCTCTTCCTTCCCCTCCCCCTCTCACCCCCCTCCATCCCAAAGAAAGAAAAACCCACCCCTCCCAAAAAACTCACCTTAATCTCCCGCAAAGCTCCCTCCAATTTCCCCACATTCCTGGCCACAATAATAACATTCGCCCCCTTCCGCGCCAACTGAATCGCAACACTCTTTCCCATTCCTTCCGAGGCGCCCGTGAGGAGGACTGTCTATCATCACGACTGATTAGCACGTATAAATTCATCTATCCGGGCGATTTGAGGAGGAAGTGGTATATGAGGAGATGAGACGGGTAGAAAGTGAAGTAATCCACAGCTCAAAAGAAAGAGAGAAAAAAATCATACCTTGCCGCCAACCTGAAAGCTATCCCCCCCAAACCCAAAGAATCCCATTACTCCAGGCACCAAAACCGCAATCCCCAATCCCAGCGCTGCAATCGCCCAATAATTAAAGGAACTAAAGTAGTTAAATATAGACATGGTGATTGATACTCCACCGATGGTTCGCAGATTAAGTCTAACAATTAGTTAGTCTCGATGTGATGTGATATCGCGAACTTTGTTGATGGATGAATTGGAATTGGATAAGCGATAAGGATAAGAACGCGCGAGTGACGATAAGCGATAAGAGACAGCTTTGCAAATTTCCACGTGGTTAATGACATACCTACGTAGTAGAATGGAATAGAAGAGGATGAGCCGAGTAAATGGGAAAAATAGTTGAAAGGGAGTTTCCGCTGGTCTGATCAATCAATCGGTTGGTTAGTGCAGGAACGTGGGTTTCTCTAACAAGCTCAAGAAGCTTAAGAAGCGTAGAAGCGTATAAGCGTAGAAGCTTAAGAAACTCAAATGCCTCTCTGTCATTGGTGATAGGGCGTAAGGCTGCCTGCTTAGTCTATTCATCATGATTTTCATCAAGTTTCGTTGTACGTGGGGGGAATAATATCATGTTAATTGTATTTTGAGAATCGTATCACACTGTCAAAGACATTATCACTGTCACTGTACCCCTATTCACAATGTATATCAACCAATTATGATCGTTTTTACTTTACTGCAAATAGCAGTGGGCTAGCTAGATGACTACCGTTTGCAGGCTCTTCGGAACAGATCCATCTTCATCCTATTCAAGCAAGCCTGTTGGATCATGAGGTTGATCATGGAAGAATGCAACCATAAATATGAGCTAAGCATGCCTAAAATGCCTAGCATCCACCGTAACCATGACCTCTCCAAATTTGGATATAGATGCCACTATATCCACCAACGCCTTGTAATCGCAAAATGAGAACGAAAAACAAATTCATCCATGAACGCCACTTTCTGGACCATGGTAAAGCCTGTATCAATTCATTTCGGAAACGCCTTTTTGTCCATGTAATGGGTATCATCCTTCCCTCCCCGATGCAAATCGCAAATAAACATAAATGATATCTTAAAAAGGATGTAAAGATCTTGCATATCAGTCTGTTCTCTTTCGAGTAAGAACAGGTCTCTTCCTCCTATTCGCAGCAGGTGCCATGCCTACGAAGGTTTCATCGGATTCATTACCAAGGCGATCATAATGTTCATGACCGACCGTGATAAGTTTGACGACATTTCCCAGCGCGACAGCGATGCTGTTCGTACCGACTTTCGTGACGGGGCCAAGTTTACCAACAAGTAAAACCTGATCATATACTGAATTTAATGGCACAGATGTTTCATCCCCCCTCGATCCCAGACTCCAAACCTCCCAGCCATCATTTTTCCCTTCTGGGTGGTTCTTGTGGGAATTCCTATCAGAAACACCACGTTGTCGAAGCCCACCGCCTCCCGTAGTTCCTAACATTTGATTGCCCGTTGCCTGTTTGCCTGGACCCTGTAATTTCCGCACACCTACCACATAACCTGATTGAAGTGCTTGCCAATCACCCGGATTTTCAATGCTATATCTCCGCTCTACCGTCTCGCGCCATAGACAGCATGTTTTAGAGCCTGGTTTATCAGGGTCACGGAAACATATGGTATCGCCTTCCCTGCTAGGCAAATAAGATTGCATCATAAGATTGCCGGTTTCAATGCAAGTATACATGAATGCAAATGAACCCAAACCAACCGAACCACATTGTGGCCTTCGTCTTGTCGAATGAACACACTGTAATGTTCCAGGCTTGATGTTCTCGGTAACAAAGGAATGAGTCACATTATGAGTATAAATGTCGACAAGATCAACACTGTGGTCGCGTATAGCCAGGAAGGAAGACAATGCTGGTAGTGGAAGAATGGAGTTGACATCTTTGTCGTCTGATACCCAAGGAAGCCTGAGATCATATGAGACCCAGCCAGAAGCTTCCTGGACCGCAACATGAACACACCCACGTTTTGATGCCGTGATGATTTTTGGAGGTGGGATGCAGCCATTTGTAACGACTTTCTCTAGATGTGGTTCAACACAAACGAGTGGGGTGCGACATATCTGTAATTCTTTCGCAACATGATCTTCCATGTGAAGCTCCGTCATGAGCCCGTTATGGCGCACAATGATAACTGGGTCAATCAGTTCAACCTCATTGTGGCTGAAGAAAAACGCTTCTGGTGTTCGTCCTTTGACATCTACGGCCATTGTTGGGCCCCATCTTCGTTCGGGGATATTCCACAAGGCGACCATTTTCTTTGAGAGTATGGCGAGCCAGTTAGAATCGTTATCGATCGCCATGGCTAAAACAGGAAATGGGTCGATATTGGATCCGGGATCTTCAACTACATAACTCCGGCCAGCATGTTGTGCATTCCAAACACGGATCCATCTGTCCAGGCCGACGGAAACGATAATTCCATCACGAGAAGTCGTCATTAGGACAACATCCAGAGTATGACCAGAGCCAAATGTTTTAACCGATAGGAGGGGTTCATCACCGTGACCTTTGTGGTTTTCATCGTCAGATGGTTCGTCAGACAAAAGATATTTGATGAATTGATTGACAGCCACACCAGTGATGAAAACAAACAAAAGAAAATGGAAGGACTGATTTTCGATAAAGTCATAAAAGGCCGGGAGAAAGGATCTGACACCAAGTCTATTTGGGGTTCGGTCTGAGCCGTTCAACACAAAAACTAGAGGATCATAAACTTGAGCAACAAAACTATGAGCATGTGGTTTGACAATGCTTATAAGTTCATGAACGGTTTCATGATCTTGTAGTCGGAGCCAGGCAGTTGGAGTTCTGGCTTGATGAACATCGACCTGTAGCATTGATGAAGTGGCGGTCGATGATGTACGCAACAAATGTTTGCTACTTTGTAAAATGCCTTCATCGAAGTGCCACTGGCATATTAGTACGGCAACAATGAGGACCAAGGTGCCGACCATACGAGTCGAAGGCATCGTTCCCCCGTGAAGAATGAAGTCTACCCATGGCTTGGGAGATGGTCTCTCTGGTGATGAATAACGTCGTTCCCGAGAAGCCGACAGCGTGTCATTTAATTGAGGCCTTCGTACATCAATGCTTAGGATAGGAGCAAAGAACATTAGTAGATAGAAGAAATCAAAAACCAAGGCAAGCGTAGCGAAGCGACAGAAAGTAGCCAGTCCTTCGCCCCCAAATTTTGATACAACCCACAAGAATAAAAGTCTTTGGCCAGTGTTTGCAAGGAATAGATGGCCATTCTTTCCAAATGCTTCAGCTGACCTAAGAGTCGGATGATGTGAAGAGGGCGTGACAATAACCGCTCTGACAAGTTGCAGCATATTTTCCGTACCGCAAAAAACCACAATTAAAGGGTAGTATTCTCTTGGTATCATAGATAGATCGGTTTTGACAATAGCGCAGATGGTAAATGTCGAAGTGAATGTAAATGCCAATTGGGTAGTTGCCGCAATGAGGAGGCCCAGTCTTGATTTGAGAGCTCGCAAACCCCATAAGGTTGCTACAAACCACCATACGCCCATGGCATAAGCGATGGCCAATGCTAGGAATTCCCAAGTGGCAGTGGGCTGAAACAAAAATTCGTAGGGGGTGCTTGTTATGGAACGACCATCAGAAGGAATTAGGCGCCACTTGTCCGATCCGTTGGCTGCTATTTGAGCTGCTCTTCGTTCCCAATATTTCCCGACGGGGGAATCCAGCATGTGAACCAAGGTTATGACCAATGCATCGGCAGCCACTAGCCGGTGGTCCTCAAAGCGCTTCCCACTGAAGACAATAGAGTGTCGCAAGGTAACATTGACCGAGGTTGATTGGTGTAGATTTTTGTTGACTGTCATGATAATGTCGTCATCGGCTGAGATAACATCCTCCGAGCATGACCAATATTGTAGCGGGGAATGAAAGAACCAAGATGAGTTTGATAGACCATTGACTGCGTGAAAAGCATCCCGTGTATCCACCGACATTTCATTTTGTGTATCGTCAATCTGGACTTGGTTAACTGCTTTGCGAGGGTTGAAGTCGACGGTGGGGCCCAAAATATTATCCTGTATCTCCAATGCTGCTTGGAGAACATCTGATTGTAAAGCCTTCATATAGCTCCCTATCCCAGTATTAGCCTCCCTTCCTTCACAATGCGAGAAAATAACACACCATGTACCCAAATCGATCGCATGACCACATCCGGTTTCCTGGTATCGTCCAATGCCCTAAGAGGTTGCGCTGAAGACCAGACATGATGTGGTAAATTTGATGCGCCACTTGTAAAGTCATTTGTGAAGAGGAATGGGAAGGGGTAAATGAGTAATGTTGCGAGGACAGCAGAGATGGTTATTGCGGCGACTGAGTGCTTTGCGACATTGTATCCAAAACGAGAAAATCGATCTCGAAGAGGATGTCTATGGTCAAGATCTGGAGGTTCCGTAGTTCTAATGGGCCAGCATAATTAGATTTACGAGCTTCGGGCAAGCCTGTTTATGAATTAAATCACTTACCCTCTAAATGGATAAAGGAGGTACCAAATCATGGTGACGAGGGATCGTCCTTGTCCTTGTCCTTGATCTTGCCAACCACACCAAGTATGGCGGCGGTACCTTCTTCCAAAAACTTTGACGGGGGTTCAGTAGATAGATGCGCCAGCTTCTTTGATTCGGTTGTCAATTGATTTTAGATGCTGTGACAATTGTCACGGATATTGTGGTGGTGTAAGTAAATGGTGGTGGAATTGAAAATATTGACGTCGTGTGAAATCTCGATCATGGTGTTATCGCATGTATGTACCCAATTGTGTTGTGTGGTACGGGTAAGTAGTGGTAGTGGTAGAGGCGAATCGGGGGAAGCGGGAACCTTGAAAGGTTTGAGGAACCTCAAGATTGAATTGCTGACATATTCGAATCAAGTGAATGGATGGAACTGGGTCGATCTTTGTCGAGGTTGAAATTCGAAGGGACAGTTATAAATCAAGAAGTCGAGTCGAGTGAGTGAGTGAGTGAGAGGGTGAGAGGGTGAGAGTGAATGAGTGAATGAGTGAATAAATGAATGAATGAATAAATGAAGAAATAAATAAATTAAGAAATGAATAAATCGAATCAATTCGAATTACCAATAAAAGTATATTAATCCAGGTTCAGCTATGTCCTCTCTTTCTTGTTCTCCATCTAATGTTGTAAGTTTGTTGTCATTTCCATCAAATTTGAAATGGATTGAAATGATCTGTTATGATCCGAATGGCTCTGTGTGGTATGGCAGCAGTTAGCGTACCTACTTAGGGTAGTAGTATAGCAAATATTGCCAAAGAATAAGGTAAGTGTGGGATTGAAGTTCCCTCTTCCGGGGACCAAGGAAACATCATACTAACCTAGTATGTGAGTGTGTAAGGTATAAAAAGGATGGAAAGTATGGAAAAGTATGGAAAAGTATGTATTGTACTCCGTAAAGTATATGGGACTCCTCTTTTTTTTCCCTCGGACTCCCAAAACCGAACCAATCAGACGGCTTGAATTTCACTTGGGTCCTTTGATGATTACTTAGAAACTTAAAAAGTGGTTATATGATTGGAGTGAAGGTAAGAGGAAGAGAAAAAGAATGGTCAATAGATGGGCCAATGAATCAAGTCTTTGAAACAAATGCACGGTAGAGGACTCTTCCTTGTGTGCCATCGTGAATCGTGATCCGGTCCAGTCCACTGTCCAGCAAAAGGTAGAAGAAACCTTAAAATACGGAATATAGAATTGCAGAACGGTAGAATGGCGGCTGAACTTTTAACACTTGAATCGCGGATGATACAGTGCCGATGTTGACAATATAGGTAGGTACACCCTTTCTTTCTTCTCTCTCATCGTCTTTTTCTCTCTCAGATTCTCCATCCCTCAGAGTCTCCTTCTCTCATAGTCTTCCTCTCTTCCTCCCTCTTCCTCCCTCTTCCTCCCTCTTCCTCCCTCTTCCTCCCTCTTCCTCCCTCCCTCTACCCCTCTCTCCCGCTTTCTCCTCTCCTCTTTCGCGTTTCGTCGATTCCTGCTCATGCCATGTATGAACTCGGCACAGAAAGGGTTCCCATTCGAATGGTATTAATAATGGTATTGATAATGAACGGACACGGGATAATGTTACTTCCGAGGCTCCAAAGGGGTGAAATGAATCCAATGAACTTGTCGAGCTGCTAAGAGGGCTTTAAGATATTTCGGATATGAGAGCACAGCGAGCAGTATTGTAATGTTGGACAGGTCCTGTACCGCAATCTCAGACCAATTTCATATGCGAAGTTTCGAATCTTGGATTTTCTGATGGTACAACCTTCATCTTGGTATCGATGATCGACTGGTATATCTGCTTCTTTTTTTCTTTCTTTTTTTTTTTTCCTTGCTGGAATTTTGATCGAGGACAATAGAAGCCTAGAAAAGTCTTGGATGAAACGACAATCTAAAATCTTGTACTTACGAAGTAGCTTGTGTGTTTCCCTTTTCATTTTCTCTTCATTCTTACTGGAAAATTCATACCTACCGACAAGCCTCCTCGAATTGGCTTTTTCCACCAATAACGAATCATGTTGAGCTGAAGTGAAGTTAAAATCTTTTCAGCGTCCGACATTTTCTGGTGAGTCCATGGTAAAGTTCGATAAGTTCATGGTAAAGGTCGATAAGTTCATGGTAACGAGGGGCGAAGATGTGGCTGCTTGGTGCATTGCATTTGCGAAAGGGTATGAATGAGAGAGATGATTGGAAAATGGAAGGGGGGAGAAATGCAGGCAAGCCCTTCCTGAGATGAGGTTACAGTAGCAGTAGCAGTAGCAGTAGCAGTAGTAGTGATAGGAAAAGTAACAGTAACAGTAACAGTAAATGTCCCAGCTGTTTGCAAGCATTAGATTAGAAAATGTGAAGAGGGATTTCTAAATCTTCGTACAGAGTGGGCATTCTCTTAAATCTATATAATTCCTTTTGCTTTGGAGTAATTTTAGTCTTCTTTTCTTCTTGTCTAGATTCATTTTAATCATCGTATGCTTTTTGGCATTCTGACATGTCCATCGCCTGATTTTGACGGCGGTTATATTGACCGACGGCCCAACCAGGCGTGTTACACACAGCTTCGTTATACATTTCTGGGGTTTCCAGGTTCCCTTGAGGAAGAGATGACCGGAAAAGGCAATTTCACTTCAAACTCCAATCAAATGTCCCCAATTTCCCCAATTTCCCTCAGTAGTTTGATTCGTTTAAGATTTAAGATATCAAGCCATCAATATTGATTGGATTGATTGGATTGATTGGATGGATTTGATGAATTTAATGATTGGATGAATTTATTGATTGGATGAATTTATTGATTGGATGAATTTATTGATTGGTTTGATTGATTGGTGTTTTTATCTTTTGCTAATACCATAATGAATGCGGGGGAGAACATTGTGGAGAGGGGATGATGGATGATCCTTGGAACTCTTCTAGAAACTTTCTGTACAGAGGACAATACCTACTTGGGTAATATTGGAAGATATTCCATCTATTCTATATATTCCTACATCAAATTATATTCCATATATTCTATATATTCCTACATCAAAGTATAATAATCCATCTATTCCATATATTCAATGGTATACAGATTTTCATGACTAGAATGAATTGACCAATGCCCAATGCCCAATGCCCATCTAATATAAATATCTTGAAGGATTTGCTGCTTTGTACATATTCCGGTGTTGTGGCGTATACAGGGGACAAACATCTGGATCCTGTAGACACCCGATTCCAAGACCCCTTTTCAGCCCTTTAAGCTGGAAACCTTCAGAGCATTATCAGGTGCGAGCCGTACCGATTAAGCCTCAAGAGGCAATCAATCAATACTGTCAGAGAATCCATCGGAATCCCTTCAAGGATTGTGGGCAACGAGTGAGTGTGTGAAGGACTGATGGGAGATGAATCGGTGAGAAGCGAAGTGTACCTACCACCTCTCCAAACTGAAAAGGATTTTTCTTACCCTTTTCTTACCCTTTTCTTACCCTTTTCTTACCAGGACTAGAAGTTCCGCCAACAACTCCTCCCACCCCCTGATGTCAAGTTCCTCATCAATCAACTGTATCTCCTTCAACCAATACCGCTCGCGATATGCATCAATCACAGCAGCAGATATCCAACAAGAGAACACAAAGTATCACTCTTGGTACTTCAAAGCCATGGTTTCATCGCTATGTCATGATTGCATCTGGCTTCTGAACTCACGGGTGCGGGCATACATGTATTTTTAGTCCCGTACTCATGGGAATCATGATATGCGAACGCGAATCATAAGATAGAACGGATACCAACCTTCATAAGGCTGACTCTGCATATACGTACCATATTCCTGAGCGCCGCGTCCCAGTGGTCTGAAGTCTAGAATTGGTGGAAACAAGTGTCACCGTCGTCACTTCGTACTTGATTGTATGTACATGCCCCACCAAGTTCATTCCTGTCGCAAACCACTGCAGCTGTTCGTAGAATCACAGGGCAATTCTTGCATTATGAGGCTTAGATATCACCAAGTCCTCGGTGACTGTTCTTAGATACAGTGTAGGTACCGTACTTCGAGCGAGTAGGTATGCATATCGTTTTGTCGAAGATGGATAAGGTTTCACTGCTTAATGAGCAAGCCGGTGATCCTTCACGACATAACATCGAATTAGGAGGTAGGTGAGCTTTTCTGTCACCATTCACGAGGATAGATTATTTTTTACTCTTTTCGTATCTCATTGGAGCTCAGTTAAGTGCAAAAACCAATTTTGGATATTTCGTACTTTCCAAAGTTGGATGAGGCACGATCCCGCACGTCAAATCAAGGTCGCTCCTCCTATCTCTACTCCTTCGACTCCTTCTATCTCTCTCTACTCCTTCGATCAATTTATAACGTTTCGGCTTCTTGCCCCAAACTCTTCTTTCCTTCGATTTCTCTTCCCTAACTATCTATCTTTGTTCCAAACACCTATCAGCATGATTGCCAATTAATTATCATCTCGTGGCATAATGCACTTCCACAACCTACAATATCCTTCGTTATCCCTAGAAACACATTTAATATACTCAACCCGAATAACATTACATCGCTACAGGAAGAATCATCACTTTCGTCACAAATGAGAATGGACTCTTATGGTCCATCAATACTGGCAACAACAATCCTTTTCCTTGTTCTCGGTGTTGTTGTTGTCTCGCTACGTTATTATACTCGAATTGTCATCCGAAATACCATCGGTCATGATGACTTTCTCATTCTCTTCGCTCTGGTAAGGTAGATCTTCAGATCAAGTATCTGCTATTCTGACTTGGGCTTTCAGGGCCTCTATGTCGCGATGGCATCACTACTTTTCATCGGCGTTCAACGGGGCATTGGTCAGCATAAGAAAGGACTGGATACAGATGACATTGTTGAAAGCTCCAAGGTTGCAACACTACTTCCCCGATCATACATTAAGCTAACGACCATCAGTACATCTGGTTCACGGTCTTAATTTACATCAATGCTGTCACCGCGGTTAAAGCTTCCTATGCCACTTGCCTCCTTCGTCTGACTGAGGTTAGCCCTTGCGCGTACGCTCTTTGGGCTGGGCTTGCTATCAACGTCATTCTTTGCTTCATAGCGAGCTTTTATTTAATCTTCAATTGCCAACCAATCTCATATGCTTGGACGCAGGGCGATTCAACTGTCGATGGATATTGTAACTACGACTCAGCAGATGCTCTAGGGTATGCGTGGGCTGGACTGTCTCTCGCACTATACCTCCTCTTCACCCTCGTTCCGGTCGCATTAGTTTGGGATATGCAAATGCATATAAAAACCAAGACATTTGTCGTCGCTGTCCTGGGATTAGGGTTATTGTGAGTTATACATCATTATCATCTGGGTTGTACTTTTGCTGACCTTGAGCCAGTGCTGGCGTTGCGTGCGCTGTACGCATCGGAGTGTTTGCGGTGGATTTAGATTATACCGACCCCCTCTGTTCGAAAATTCGTCCTATTGTCTTATTTGAGATGACTAACAAACATGTATAGATTCAATATCACCGATGCTCATTTGGTCTGTGGCGGAACCCGGCTTGGGAATCGTTGCTAGCTGCATTGCAACATTAAGACCTCTACTTCGACACTACAACATTCAAGGCTTAGAAGAAATTGAGCTCGAAGGCGAGGTTGGGCACGGTGAACCTGGACAGGAAGACGGCCGTCGAGCATACAAGATGTCAACCGTATCCCAAATCCTCAACAAGTTTACCGGTCATGGTGCACATACGGTCACAGTGGTCCATCAAGGAAGTGTAGCTACTATCCCTGGGCATGGTGAAATCAAGGAGAAAAAGACGTATAAAATTTCTACTCTACGGAGGAGTTCGGCGGACATGCAACATGATCGAGAAATGCAAGGAACTGCTGGCAAAGTTCCGGAACCGGATGATGTAAATATTGGCGGCTGGTAACGATCAGGCAGGACTCAGAATGATTTTTGATAACATGGTGAATTGGTCTTCGAGAGGAGAAGGAGGTGGTCAGGGATCCCTTTTATATTCAGGTTACGGAACTGGTTTGATAAATGCGAATAGATTCTCGGGCCTCTGCATTCATTGGAAATCTGTTAGCACTTTTTAAAGAAAAATGCTACTCCTATGCAAGCATATACAGTTTTGCTGAAGTCCAACCTTGTGAATTTATAGGTAATTTTGACTCAATCAGAGTATGCTGAGTGAGTCTAGGGTAATATTCGGCATTATCGATCGGATATTCCAACGAACCTTAACAGGGGAAATAAGGTTATCGCGTACCCCCCTCAACCAGGGACAGAAAAGGAGAATATCCTGTCACCATGCTTTTGCCGAGCCGGAAATCCCATTTCGGGCTAGAAACTCGGTGGATTCGGGTGGATTTCCAAGGTTATCTCAAATTGAGCTAGATTTATACAAATAAAGAGGTTGGGATATAGGGGTTACGTTTGTGGGGCAGAGTGGTTTTACCACCAATAAGGTTTCTGTGATGTTTGAGTTTGAACGGTATACGAAAAGTATTCGATAACGTTTTTGGATGTGTTAGGTAAGATGTCGATGGAGCCTCTGCGTATGGTAACACTACATGGTGTGAACCCCTAGGAACAAGGTGAATTTTATGGTGTGTGTAATGTCCATGCACGGCAAGTTACGCTTTTGGTCATGTTAGGTTTTTGACCGCACTTGTCTCCGAGATGATACCTTTCCGGCTTGTACGGAGGAGGGAGTATGGGGTGATCATTAAGAGTTCAAGCTTATTCTTATCACGGAGATTGAACATGATGTGGGTATTGCCAGTTCAATAAGTTTGTATAAAGGGATGATTCCAGTGGCCATTCCTGTCCAGTCGCGAGATCGTCAGACGGAACTCACGCTTCATTCAATATGTTCATCTCCAATTCCCTCGTCCTCGCATTCGCGAGTTCGCAAGTCCTTGCCTCCAGACTCTTTGTTGCATCGTATTCCGGGACTGTTAGTACATTGTCCCTCACGGAAAGTGTAAGTGGTGCATATTCATTAGGTCTCATTGCGACATCCACGGCTTGCGCGGCTAATTCATCTTGGATTACGCTGGACTCTGAACGTGATGTTTTGTTCTGTGCGGATAGAGGTCTGACTTCGAGCCATGGAACTTTGAATTCTTTGCAGATTCAAAATGATGGTTCGCTGAAGGCTTTGGATCGGATTCAGACGCCGGTTGGCGCGGCTGCGACGGTGTTGTATGCGAATAATACCGGGCTGGCGGTGGCTTTCTAGTAAGATTCCTCATCAAAATTGGCTATATTTTTAGGAAGTCGTCCTAACAGAATCAACAAATAGCTCTTCGAGTAGCGTAGGCAGTTTCGACGTCACGTCAGACACTAACATGCTCCCCCTCCAAACCTTCACCTACAATCTCACCACCCCTGGCGCAGACCCAGATTACGAAACAGCACCACATCCCCACCAAGCCATTACCGACCCCACTGGAGCCTTCGTCCTCGTTCCAGATCTAGGCGCCGATCTCGTGAGGCTCTATTATATCAACCCAAAAACCAAGTTGTTGGAACCACGCGCCCCGTTGAAAACACCTACAGGTAGTGGGCCCAGACATGGAAGTTGGCTGGTTACGAAAAGCACAACGTATTTCTATCTGGTTAGTCAATTGACCAATAGACTTACGGCGTATAAGGTTACGTATAACAGCAACAACACTTTGAGCTTTGCCGTCAAGTTCGAGAGGACTTTGTTGCAGACGACTACCCCAGGCCAGGAATTGCAGTTTTACAGTGCCGCGTCTGGAATCCATATTACGGTATGTGTAGATTACTTTGCCCTCCTCTTATCTGCATAGAAATCATCCTGCAAATTGCAGCAAGAATTCGAAATACTAACACCACCTAGCCCGACAACAACTTCCTCATCGTCTCCCAACGCAACGACACCCACTTCAGCATTCCCAACCCCTCGTCCTCCTCCGCCACAGCAACTACAATCCCCTCCGATTCCCTCCTCACCTATTCCCTCAACCATGCAAATGGTAACTTCTCGCTCATCTCCATTGACGCTGCTGGAGGTAGCTTCCCCAGACAATTTAGCATCAACAAGGCTGGAGATTTGGTGGCCGTAGGCTTGCAGAATGATGGAAGATTGGTCATCATCAAGAGAGATGTGAATACTGGAAAGGGGATGGAAATTGTGGCCGCTATGGACATAGCCGGTCAGGTTGTTTGTGCCGTTTGGGATGAGTGAGTAAGGGGAGAATCCCGGGGTAGATTGGGAGGAAGAGCTTGGTTGTGTAGATAGTTTGTGTTGGGAGCAATGTAGTCTTGAAATGTCGTATTCGTCCTGCTCGTCCTACTCGGGTTGCTCGATTGCATCATGGTTGGAGTGTGGAACTACTTCTGCAATATCCTAATTGGAAATTCTTCTTAATGCTATTTATCCTTGATATCTGCTATCTGCCTACTTACCCCTAATCCCTCCATCACCCGCTCCCAGGTGACGCATACTGCGGTAGTTACCCTACTCTCGTCCCTCTACCACAAATGGCATGGAGATTGAGTACCTAGTTATTGAACCTGAAGAATTAAAGTCACTCGGTCATGTAAGATCTTGGTGAAATACTTATTTTCCATAGCAAATTGTTGACTATGCGAACAGGAAGGTGATTCTTTTTAGGATTACAGATATTCTCCAGGTAAGTCTCACTTGGGTTGGGATCTTTGAACGTCATTAATGCTTTGTTTGGCATTGCTCAATTAAACTCCTCCTGGTCCCCTAATGCAAACCAATTCTTTGCACCCAGATACTTTAAAATATATAAAGTAACTGGTCTATGGATATTTAAGTGGTACTCAGACTGCACTGCTAAAGCTGGGCAAATTGAAGGAATACCCTGTGTTTATTAGAAGCTGCGAAGCTGGATTAACCTCATTCCGGTCTATTAAAACAAGTAGAAATGATTTCATTTAAACATTTTTATGGCTCTGAATGCCACAGAACAATTTGGATTGATTTTGACCTAAAGCTATATTCACCCTCACCATGGAATTCCGGAACTTGAGTGTGTTGGGTAACTTTCTGGCTGGATAGCTTCACCGACAGCAAGAATGGAAATTTTATCAACATAAAGCCCGAGGAACAAAGGAAACAAATTGCGCTTTACAAATCAAAGCATCAATCATTATTATTACTTTATCCCCAACAACAGGACGAAAAGTTTCGTTCTCGTTGTTTCATGGCACTTGCCTCCTATTGTTCGTTACTATTGTTCTCCGATCTCGTTTCGCTAAAATATATAGAAAGAAAAAGCATCGTATAACAGTTTCCAATAGAAAAAGTACATTATCCTTAGATATCTCGAATTTCTCGGACAATTCTGTGGAAAATTACGCATTCCTATATTAATCATTACAGTTGATTTTGATGTGAAAACATGCCTTCAGAAAAGCACACCACAGACGACCATCGTGTCATTATTATCGGTGCAGGATGGCAGGGAATTGCTGCTGCTAGAACATACCTACAGCTCAAACCCAATGTTGAATTGATGGTAATCGACTCGGATAGCAGTATCGGTGGAGTCTGGAGTATCGAGCGGAGTTACCCTGGACTCATTGCCGATAGTCCAGTTGGTTGCTACGAGTTCTCCGACATGTGCATGGACGAGGATCCGGAACTGAAGATGTGGAACACTATTCCTGGTCACAAGGTTGGCGAGTATCTTCGCAAGTTCTCAAAAAGATTTCATATCGACGAGCATCTGCGCTTGAATACGAGGGTTCTCTCGGTGGTTTCTGAACGGGGAATTCATGGAGTAAGTAGGTGGATCTTGGAGGTCCAGACAAAAGGCAAAGAAAGAGAAACCCTCAAGTGCGATAAATTGATTGTAGCAAGTGGCCCTTCTTCGGATCCAAGGATGCCGGACCTCGACACAAGTCAATTTAATGGACCTGTCTTCCACTCTCTGTATCTTGGTGCCCGACATGCAGAGCTGACTGCCGATAATATCAAACATGTATCTGTGGTTGGAGGTAACAAATCTGCTGCGGAGGTCGTCAATCTATGCGCATCCGCGGGAAAGAAAGTTACCTGGTTAATACGCGAAGGTGGTGCTGGCCCGGGAATGCTTATACAAGCAAAGTCAGGAGGAGTACACACTGCCGCCATTGCATTCTCCAGATGGGCGGGTCTAACGGTTCCATGTTTGTTAAGAACTCATGGGTTTTGGTACTGGCTTTTGCATAGTGGATTCTTTTGGCCTGGTATTTGGTTGATTGGGAAATATTGGGAATGGGCTTCCCATTACATGTTCAAAGGTCTTTATGATCAGAGTGAGAATGCTAAGAAAATTGCGCCAGATTGTCAACAGTAAGATGTCTGCACTACTCTACATTTCGTTTTACTGATAACGAATAGTCTCTTTTGGTCTACATCTGCACCCTCTTTCCTTCAAGAAGAAAGTACTTTATTCGAGAAACTAAACGCAGGAATACTGATAGATGTCCAACGCACACATATAACTAGGGTCTATTCCAGCAGTGTCACTCTCGACAATAGTACCAGCCTTGCTACAGACGCATTGGTCTTTGCCACTGGGTGGAATCTGACCTATTCTAAATTCTTTTCGCCTGAAGCACGTCTTGAGCTAGACCTTCCAATCCCCTTGGGTGAAGAACCTCCCGCCTTAAAAGCATATTGGAAGGAGCTTAATACAGAAGCTGATCAATGGGTCCACAAAACCTTCCCTTTCTTGTCTAATCCACCCAAGACTAATGAAACTCCGCCGGAAAATACACCATATCATCTCTATCGTCATTCGATTCCTCCTACCCTTGCAACTCGCAACGACCGTTCCATTATCTTCCTCGGCGTTCTGGCTTCTCCTCAGATCCCTACATATGCTGAGCTGTCTGCCCTCTGGAGCATTGCCTATCTCGAGAACATGCATTCTCCCGAGGTGGATAAAGTTTTCAGTAATAAATTGACAATGGATCTAGATACCGCTCGAACCAATGCATTTATGAAGTGGAGATATAGGAGAGCAGGAATCATCGAGCCAAATGTGGGAGCGGAGGTTCAAGATCTATGTGATCTACTGTGTACCGAGTTGGGAGTAGAGGGAAAGAGGAAGGAAATGGCTGGAGGGTGGAAATCTTCATGGAATGAGTGGTTCTCTCCGTATAGAAGCGTGGATTATAAAGGGATTGTATTTGAATTTTTAGAGGTGGTTAAGAAAAGAGAGGCAGCAAAAGCAAAAAGTGAGTAGAGAGTTCCGGATTTTGGTCTCCGCGTAGGTAAAATATGGGTCTTCGTTCTCTTCATTAAATCGATACAGAAATGGCACTTGCAACATTTTGCCTTGCATATGATATTGCTCTCTAAATTTTGAGTGACTCGGAATGGGACTTGAAGTTTATCACTTACCGCAAACAATCATCCTAAAATTACAATCTTCTCTTGGGAAAATAGGTTATAATGAATCACTTGCATCGCGGAGACTCTTTAAAAGGTAAACCCATTCCTTCATCTAAAAGGAACCTCACCATATAGCCAAGTCAAAGGTCCATCCTAGTGGATCATTGGGAAAGAGTATCTGATGGAAGATAATGTAGAAAACAAGGGTAACAATAAGTTCAACTTCTCACTCAAGAAGAAACAATCTTGCTTTCTTTTTAACTTCAATACGGATATATATTAGATATGGTTGATCAAGGCTCTTAATAAGAGTCTATTTGATAGCCGAAAAATTTCAGATATATATACTAATATTTGAAAGATAATATATAAAATATTGCTGAATCCATATTTAGTAATTAATGTTTGAATATTATTAATCAACTATTAGTATTTATATTTATACAAGAAATTAATATTTTGAAAGGTAGAAAAAAGGGTTATTCAATATTCCATATATCATCTTTCAAAAAATCTAACAATTTTGAAAAAACTTAAACAATTTAAATAATTTGAATAACTTTAAAAAAAATGAAGATATAAATTTCGCTTTTTATCCTTTCCTTCTTTTCTCTTTCTACCTTCCTTATCTTCCATACCTTTTTTATTCCTTTTTTCATTAAATATATCCTTATGTTTCGTCTACTAACCACGACCTAACTTGAACATTACAAATAAGATACACAACAAAAGGAACAGATACTTTCTTCATTACTCAAAGAAGATTGCAATAAGATTCACTCGTAAAATTATCCCACGTCCAATACTTCTTTTAAAAGGTTTGCTGCTGTTCAAAATCAACCAAATCTTTTACAATTCAACAACATATCTACCAGTCAATAATCTCATAACCTTTCTCCTTTCCTATCAAATACTTGACAGAGGCTAGTAAGACTTTGAATGTTGAAGGCCCGCAGTCTACACAAGCTATATTGTCTTGAAAGAATCCAAGGACCCATCTTAGGAAGTTTTACTCCTAATTCGAAAATCTCGAAGTCCCAAACGACCTCCAAATCCATATCAACAGCTTCAGCACATCAGAGCGGGAATTTAGCATCAAAATCATCGCTGATCATTATATCCTCCCCCCATCTGGAGATATCTGCTTGGAGGACCTCAAAACATTCATACTCTGATAGCTTTGGGCCTCAACCACCAAATTGGAAAGTTTGTACACACTAGTGATTTTCAACTGGTGGAGAGCTGGACTTTGGAATCTCACTGCATTACCCAGTTAACCACACAGCCAGCACAAAGCTCACACTTTTGATAAACTGTGAAGGTTTGCAAGGGACTCAAAGAGATATTGACAGTGGATTAAAGCCTCATTTCATCAAAGAAGCACTCTTCTAGGAAGCAGGACAACCAGCCACCAGGCACAAAGAACGAGGAACCAGCAACCAAAATCTTATGATATTCATGCAAGAAGATCACTCTAAGAAAATCTAAACCACAGAACTCTCAAGATCATCCAGAAAATTATCATCCCTTTATGATAACCATCGGTCGCTTATTCACATACTTACTCCCAATGAGATTCAGGCATCTCAAGTGTGTATCAAGGAGTGTGTATCAAGGAGAGTGAATCTATATTCTGATCATATTTAGTACTCTAACTTGCCTTCAACTCCATCAATCTTTGCATTATCAAACACAAAGTATTCTAAGAACAGGTATCATTGTATTGTTATCCAAACCATTCACATCTGATTCCATATATTATACTAGTCTTCGAATATACCTAGGTGTCTATAAGCATCCATATCCACGCATCAAACCCATAGTTTTGAACTAAGACTGTTCTTCCGGACAGATGAAGTCTGGATGAATTCTCAAGAACATCATCATATCTGGAACCCCATGATTTACCTTGTTAGAAACTTACCTCTTGTCGACGCCGAGACTTCATAACACATGACCAAAACTATTAGCTCAATTCAGGTTTTCAATCTTCCCACAATCCCAAGATAATACCAACCCAAGATTTGGGAATTCACACAACCTTTTTTTTACCTTGACCAAAGAACTGAATTTTTTTCTATTTACTAAACAAGGCTACGCTCCCAAAACATAGCTTTGATATTCTCTACCCTCAGAATTATCACGCGCCCTATCGGGTATCATCGATCTAAGCCGCGCTCCTGAACCCTCTTGCCTACCTCTTGTGAGCTCATCGATTTGATCAGTCGCACTGCTTCAAATTGCTTCTCTGCTATTCGACGCACAATAACCACCCTTTACACTCGTTTGAGATCCATCAAGCCGACATATTCTGCTCCTGAAAATCAAAATGAAAAATCCACTCGCCTTGCTGGCGATCGCTATCGTCTTTCTGTGTTCCTTGCTGTACATGGCAGATGGGTCAAGTTCGAGTACCAGCTTAGATATCCTAACCCTTACCTCGTTCACTACTGTTCAACCAAGACCCATCATTATAACATCCTCGGAAGTACGTTTCCCGCACTGGCAAGAACATTGCAATCTCAGCTAACGAATATTTTAGTATGTGACTCCAAGTACTAAGGCTCAAGGAGAATTTACTGTGACCGGGGCGTTGGTCATAATTTATACAGATTACCAACCAAATGAGTCTCCAGTAAGAGAAACTTCAACGGAATTCCGCACTTTCACGTATCCGGGGCCAATCGAGACAACATTTCCAACGGTGTCAACAAGTACCATGAGCTTATCTATCCCACAGACCGTCGCCACTTCAAGTACTGGAAACACAGGAACAGAACCATTGACATTGCATCCCTCATCAAAGACCACGACAAGCAAATCTGATGTCGTGCCTGTCTCTTCCACAGTATCATCCTTGGCCATAACATCTGGTACACGGCCATCAACATCAACACCAACACCATCCAACAGGGAAAATCATAAGTCAACACCAATTGTGGTCATATTAGTTCCTGTCATTGTTGGTGCGATTCTCGCTCTCGCAGCGATCGGCTTGCTTATATGGTGGACACGTAGAAGGAACTTAAAGAAGAGAAATAATGATTCACCAGCCTCTATTGCATCACCGGGAGGAAACATACATAATGGGCAGACTTCATGCATGAACACAGGGAATAGGGTATCCTTCCAGAGGACTAATTTACGAAAGGGCCGCACAAGTGTCCTCAATACCTTAAGCTTGACGAGCAAAAAGTTATGGCCGTCTTGGCCTTTCGGTGAAAAGACGGCCTTGGGCACTGATTCTATCAAACAAGCCATTATGGGAGCTGCAGTACCAGTCCCGTTAACACCATCACGGCCTGTAAGATCTTATGAACAAGAACTGCAGTATGTCACCAGCCCTCGACCAGCTGAGCTTCCAGGTGATTCCACGTTATCTCATGATAAAGCTTCGACGGTTCACCAATCAAAATCTTCGAATGGTACATCTATCACTCCTTCAATTCCGTCAAAGTTTCCAGGCAGAGATTTCAAAATGAGCGGGAAAAAAACCACTAGGCATGTTTATGCTGAGCCGGAACCTCTACAATTAAAAAAAAGCCTTGATGAGTCAACACATCCATATTGGTCGAACTATGACGGCCATCCCTCAAATCAAAGTTCTGAGCTTCATGGAGCGGTTCTATCCCCCTCTACGCCGACCACAGCATGGCCTTACGGCAGTAACCGACAAGTTTTCGCACCTTCGATCCCTCAAACTCGAAATAAATTGGTTACAACACCAACCAAGAATTGGGTCGAGCCTCCGTCAAGATTTTCCACGCCGACTAACTCTAGTTCGCCCGGCACAAGCTCCAGCAGTACACACTCTACGCCAAATAACTGGATCGAACCGATATCCGACGACGCCACTGGAAATAGAAATCGCTCATACAATGCCGTTCCTCCTTCTCCAGCAGAAGCCGATGTCCTACGTACCGTTGCAGAACGCGATAACGCCCTCGCGATGTTGGAGGGAAGGGAAAAAGCACATGTGACGGCCAGCATTTCTGATATCTATGGCGAAGATAAAGAACAACGGTTTCGCGAAGAGACTATGAAAAAAGCCGCAAAAAGAAGTCTAGAGAGACGAGAAGAAATTCGGGCTAGATTTCCATTCGCAAGCGCACCCGTACCAGGCACCGTCACTGACGATACCCACGATGTTTCCTATACACCAATCGAGGACGGATCATCGATCCAGCGGGTTAATACGTATAACGGACATGGGGGATGGATATAAAGCAGCTAAGGGTGTAATGATAACGAAGCCATAACTACATGATCAGAGGTGCATTTGCGGCGTTTGCGGATACCATACAGAACCACTTCTCGGAAGACTCTTCCCAGCTTCTTACTTTCCTTTTTGGGTTTATTTTGTTGTTCACCGAGATGCTTGGAAATTTATTAGAAATCAAAGAGTTATTGGCCATGGATGAGTGGATAAATTGATGAAGTCGTGGAGTCTGTGGAGGAATGATATGAGATGATGGAGCAATGAAGTGAAGCAAGCTCATAAGAGCAGAAGAAATAATTTTCCTCTCTCTTTCTTCTGAGAACTGCAGATATCTATCTAATGACAATTGAAAGAAAGCAAGTTTCCTTAGTGCTGATATAGAATCAATAGAACTAATAACAAAAAGTATTACAAAATGGATTTAATTGAACTTGGTGAAAAACAGAGATTGAAGAGATGAGGTCGGAGGACAAATTTCAATTCTTCCGACAATTGCCGAGGATTACCCAATCAATTCTATCCTTTGACTATCTACCCATCTTCACCAGCTCTTATCTCCAAGTGGAATATCTTATATCTTCAAGTGGTATATATCTCACTGCCTGACACAACCTTAATCAAAGGGTGTTATTTGATATCACAACCCCTTTAATCGCTTGAAGCCACAATGAATCCTCGTGGTCTTGCCATTAGCATTGGAAGTGGCATTAATGGTGTAAGCTCTATCAACTTTTCTGCCTCGATGATATGAATGATGGGGAATTTATACATCATAGTCTCATGATAGAGCTCATACTCATAGCTCATGGGCCTGGGGACCTTCAAAGTTGTTGGATATTCAGAGCTTTTGGACTCGAAGATCTCAAGCTTCTTTCCATAGATACACACATGCACATGATATCGTATCAAAATACCGTATATTACTTGACTAATAACTTAATACAGGGTCACAGTATATCTCGAATCCTTTCTGATCCTAATAAGGGCAGGTAAGTAAACAAAACCTCACTCCCCAAACAATCTTTTAACAGTTCCCAGCTTGTCCGTTGCTCTCATCTCCAGAGTCCAACAGACCCTGCCGATAATCTGCACCACAATTCTCAAGCAAAACCACCGATCCCTTCTACAAACACGTTACACAGACAAAATCTATCAGATCTGCGAAAAACCTTCAAAGATGTTCGCAATCACGCCTCTTTCTAGACCCTCCACGTGGGCCTTTCTATCTTCACCATCAGCACCAATAGGACGGCGCCATGCACAGATACGGTCTTTCAAGTCTATCGCGAAGCCATCTACGCCAGTATCTAAACCTCTATACGTCTATGAAAAGTCGTCAATGTCAAACGCTCAGGGAAAAGATCAGTGGAAGCTGATAGGTAGTTTTATTTCATCTAAAAGAGCAGCAATATTCCTGGGTTTAAGTCCCGCCGAGGTTCAGAAATATGGCATATCCGAAGTGGTATATAAAGAAGATTACAAGTTCTCTTACAAATAGTCATTGGCTATTTTCTCTCATTTCAAATCGCCCGTCAAAATTCCGTCTGAGCATCATGTTGATGGACTTCTTGGATTAAAGGCGAGCAAAATGGAACTATCATCTTCACCGGGACGACGGCCGCTGTTTACAGATGATGCGAAGTTACGGAATCGAGGGTAATGGCTAGGTTGGTCGGCGGAAGTTATGCGAGGAAAGGTGGTGCGTATGATGCATTATATTGCAAGATTAAGGATTGAGAACCAGCTAGGTGGCTCTTGAGGGTAGAAGTGTGCGATTTCCAATCGGGTACGTTATTTCACCATATTTTTGGTATATCGCTGTAAGATCCGCAGTAAGTCGAACACTCGGCAAGAATGATTAAATTTTCACTCATGGGCATACATACTACCTGCTGTGGATGACAATCGTGAGTTTGTTTTCCCTACATACATACATACATACACTAAAAAAATCTACATTATAAGTGGGCAAGGGCTAGTACTAAGATATTTTTTTCAAAATAAGATTGAGTGTAAATTCTGCAGTCATGTTGGAACATTAAAGTCATATCGAAAAATACTTACTGCCCTCTTGATTTACCGGCCTTGAGACAGCTTAATCGAATTTACTGATCTCCACTACGCACCGAAGATATGTACAAAATTTCTAATGGCTCAAGCTATCACAATTCGGCAATTATTGATAGATTTCAATAAATTCTCAATTCCCCATCTACCCATCCTTTTGATTCTAAACACAAGATTGTGGTATTCAATACAATGGACATATATACGCCTTTTCCCTCCCCACCATCCATTCCCTCCACTCTACTTCATTGCCAAGCCCCTCTTGACCTCCAAGCTAACGCCCTTACTACTCCCTACCATAGTTCCCCGCTCTACCTCATCATCAAAATCCAAGCCGGTACTTCCACCCATCTGCCCCATGAGCCCCTGCCTCTCAGCAGCAACGCCCTCCCCTCTTTCCCTCTGATTCTCCCTCATCAATCCTCGCATCTCAACTTCCTCCATATCTTCTTCTTCCCCTGGCAGAAAGATCTCATGGCCGCTTCCCTCATAAACCCACATTGCAGTTGTACAGCCGGCCGCAGCCACCACCGCCGTCTCCCACCACGCCCACCCCACCACTCCCCGTTCCAGTCCCTGTCCGTACCAAATCCCGCCGACCACCGGTCCCACCGTGCGGAAACCCGCTGACACCGATTGTCCAATCCCATGTATCGTGCCCAGTACAGAAGGATGAGGCGAGCAATTATTCAACAAGATAATGGTGGCAGGAAGGGTAAGTGTTCTCGCCGAAACAGCAAGTAAAAGCACAAAGAAAATACCGATCCAAATAGCAGGTCCCGCAGCTGGTTCTGGCGCCGACGTGCTAGAAGGTAACACTGTCAAATATGGGGCAAAGAAATAAGCGACGGGGAATAAGATGAGGAAAAATCGAAAACAAAGGAGAGTACCAAGTCTTGCATGCACGGACGGGTAAAGGAGAACCTGTAGAGTCATGCCTAAGACACCGAGAATGGATGTCGCAAAACCAACAGTGGCTGCAGGCATACCGAGACCGCCTGTGAATACAAAAGGAAGAGATCGAGAATCGGTGGAGGTAGGTCGAGGGGTCGAGAGGAAGAGCGACCAGATATTTGTAAAGGCACCAAGATGGAAATCGAAAAAGGCGCCGGTGATGAGGGTGAAAATTACATTTTTGGTCCAAATGCGATCAAAGGGTAATTTGTTTGCGGCGGGACGAGTGATTGATCTAGGATCGAGGTTATCGAGGCTATCAGTTGAGGTCTCGAGATGAAAGTATTCAACTGGGGCCACGGTAGTTCCAAAACCTATCGATTGTTTGATACGATTCATAAGACTAATTCCATGATCGAATTGGCCACGTGCTGAAGGAAGAGTCTATAACAAACGCCAAAAGTTAGGATCGCGTATTCAGAGATGTGGGGGTGGAGGCATCGAAATATATGCCATGCCAAGAGCACGCACCTCTTCTAGTCCCAGGAACACAATGGCGCCGGTAGTTACTAAGAAGACGGCATTGAGAATGCCGGGGAGAGCATATGGATATGATTGAAGCCACTGAAATCCGAATGCAGCTTGGTCACCGAAAAGACCGGGGAGTGTCATTGCTGGATCGGCAAGTAATCCACCCATGACTACGAGCAATATTAGTACATGATGGTGTGATTGCTCCAATACTATTATATACACATACCTGGACCCAATATACCGGCCACGTTGAAACTCATAGGTAAAATCAAAAACGCTCGAGATTGATATTTCTTTTTTTTGGTAAACTCTGCAACCATGGTACGTCTAATCCCAAAGGTTTAGCTATTATAGATTTGAAAATAGAGGACCCATGTACTAACATAATTCCAACAGTACCATTGATAGCACCACCAAAAGCTCGAAATAGAGCAGCTTGCCAGAATGTCGTCGAGAATCCGTATCCCATACACGAGATGGCCGTTCCAACCAATCCAACCATCAAAACCATTTT
Organism: Sclerotinia glacialis; assembly: GCA_002162575.1. Lineage (NCBI taxonomy): Eukaryota > Fungi > Ascomycota > Leotiomycetes > Helotiales > Sclerotiniaceae > Sclerotinia > Sclerotinia glacialis. The sequence goes on along the minus strand of NGKH01000040.1, from coordinate 47,906 downwards.
CCTCCCCCAGGTATCAGCAGCCTTACCCCATAGTACCGCAGTACACACCTGAGCCCCAGTGAAGCACCCTTGCAGTATCCCCGCCTGCGACGAAATAGCAGCATCAGATAAATCCGAGTCAAAACTCTTCAATTGATAGAACATATAGGCTTGCAACGAAGCAACTTGTAAGAAATCTACCAATCTAGAAAAAAAGAGAATGGCTAGTTGGTCTTTCCGCGGTAATGACATCCAGGTCACTGCTTGCGGTTTGGGACCAGATGCTTCCGAATCGGCTTCTGAAGAAGTACTGCATCGTGATTCGAAGGTCTCACGTGGGGATGGAGGCACGAGAGAGGTGTGTCGGCGATGGAAACCACTTACCCCTCTATGCTCGCTTAGGGACGGTGACCATAACGGCGTTGGAAAGTTGGTCTTCTCCGACATGACCATTAATTTTCATGCAAAGATTTGTTTGTAGCCAAATGGATGCTGAAGAAAAGAAAGAAGGGGGAAAGGATAGATCATAGAGAGAGGGTGCAGGCCAAGAAGAGATCAAAATCTCTCATTTGATCTCCATCAATAAAACATTTTGAACGTCTCTAATCGGAGTCACTACCTACTGATACTATTTTTCCTCGTGGACCGTTCGAGTTCTCCTTGTGCCTTATCCTTGTTGGTGATGGGGAAAATGTGTGCGTATGGGATATACATCATCACCAATCTCAATATAATGCTTGCCCCATAGCTTGGTACGGAGTAAGTGAGGTCGGATATACAAGGACATAAATAATGCAAGGGGCAAGGTAATAAAGAATGACACGGATGATCGGGAAGAAGGTCAAGGGGTTGAAGAGGTTCAGACTTCTGACCAGTGTCTGTCTATATGTTTGAATTCTCCACTGACTACCAAACCCCCCATGTAATCTTGGCATGTGGTATAATATTGAATCACTGGGGATCCGAGGAGACCTCTCGGAGCATCGATGAAGACTTTACGATGTGGCGGGATATGGGTCGAAGTGGTAGAAGTGGTCGAATTGTCAATGCCCAGAATATTGATTATTCAGTTGTCTCAATTAAAATGATGGATGAAAGAGATTAAACGATTGGTTTTGGGGTTTTGGGGTTTTTTTTGGTTTTTGGTTTTTGGTATTTGGTGTTTGGTGTTTGGTGTTTCCAAGCGCGACGTAAGCGCTCCTCTGAAAAGTCTTGGCGCGTCGCGTCCCAATTTAACTGTGCCATGTCCATGACCATGACCATATCCAAGTTCATATTCCATGTTCATATCCCATGTCCATATCCACATCCACACATCCATATCCACACATCCATATCCATATCCCATATCCATCTCATCTCCATATCTTAATTACATCAAACCACAAATCATGAAACGGCTTAGAAACCTGAATTGAATCTCTTCCGAGATGCATTATTCGAATTGCAATCATCCATAACACATCTACGTCAATGTCTACGTCTATGTCTACGACTACGCCTATGCATATGCCTACGTCCACGTCTACGTCAATTGTGCATATCCTAGACCATAGCCATGTTTCTATACCCTTCACCATACGTCCTAGAGACTCAGAGACTTAGAGACTACTTCGTCCGTACTGCTTGAAATGCTTGAAATGCTTGAAATGCTTCTTCCTTCTTCCTCCTTCCTCCCTCCTCCCTCCTCCTTCCCAACGACAGCCTTCGAGTGTTGCTCCCAAGTTCTGACTTCTAGGTTCATAACCTCCAAAGCTTACAATAACCCTTCGACACCCCACATCCAGATGAGATGGGTGGCAGTTGATCTTCTTTTCATGCTATTAAAATATTTGTCGCTCGATTGCTACTATATCCTAGTAGGTTTTGATCTGATCACTTCCCCTTGTAAATTATTATTCATTTATTCATTTATTTCTTTATTCATCTATTCATTTATTCATTTGCAAAATCTCATGAGCAAATGGCATACATCTTTTTGTTCTCTTGTTGCTATTGAGTCAGGTCAACATGGGCTTGGAAATACTGTCGTTGTTTTCTCTTCTCACCCTTCTTTTACCTATCCTCACTGTTGCTGAGATAGGCCCTTTCTATGGCGATGATGCTTTCGATGCTGGTAGCTATGGATCATATCCAATCCATACCTATATGTCAACCGATGTCGTTTCCCCGCGTTTGAATATGTTACGGTCAAGTACACTATGTCGCAATGATTTGTATTGGGTATTGAGTCCCCGAGGGAGATCTATTAGTGACCCAGGTCCAATGATTTTGGATTCAGCAGGAAATTTAATTTGGACCAAGGGGGGTTATGATCAGGTCTATAATCTTCAAGTTCAGGATTTGGGGGGGGAAAAGTATTTGACGTTCTGGGCGGGAACCGATGCTGTGCAGGGACATGGCGCGGGGAGTTATTATATGGTCAGTATATATTATATCAAACACATCGATTTTGGTTGATGCTGACTTGCGTAGCTCGATAAAAATTATAGGGAGGTTCATAAAGTCGTTGCGGCAGATGGTCTCGCGGGCGATTTACATGATTTTACAATCACCAAAAACGGCACTGCCTTGATTACAATCTACGACGTTGTGGTAGCCGATTTATCATATGCTGGAATACCTCAAGGGTATGTTTGGGATTGTGTTATACAGGAAATTGATTTGGCTTCAGGTGAACTGGTGTTCCAATGGAGAGCGGCAGAGCATTATCCGATCTCTGATACATACAGAGATCTGCCAGAGGGAGAAGGAGGAGTAAACTCTGCCTTCGATTTCTTTCACATAAACAGTATCGATAAGGACCCCAAAGGCAACTTCCTTATTTCCAGCAGATATATTCACTCCCTGACCTACTTAAATGGTACCACAGGGGATATTATCTGGATTCTGGGAGGCAAGAAAAATATGTTCAAAGATCTTTCCGGCGGGTTAGCTACCAATTTCGCATATCAACACGATGCCCGCTGGCGCCACAATCGCACCGCCATTTCCTTATTCGACAATGCAGGTGATGATTCTCATCCAGGAAATGCTACCCGTGGGCTTCTCGTCTCCCTCGATGAGACCAACATGACGGTAGAAGTCATTCGTGAGTACATGAATCCTAACGGTATCCGCGCCATCTCACAAGGAAATCTTCAAATGCTGGACGATGGCCACGTAATCATGGGTTATGGAAACACTGGCGCATTCACCGAGTACGATACCAATGGAACCGCTATTTGCGATGTACATTTTGGACCACAAAGTAGTTTTGGAGCTGGAGAAGTCCAATCATATCGGACCTTCAAATTCGATTGGCACGGGTGGCCCACGACCGACCCCGACGTCCGCATATTGGCCAATGGGGACGATTGGCTGAGTTTTTATGTGAGTTGGAATGGAGCAACGGAAGTTAAGAAATGGTTATTACAAGGGGCTGATGAGCCTGAAGCGGAAGAGGAAGAGTGGGAAACTCTAGATTACGCCGACAAGACCACTTTTGAAACAGAATTTGAAATCCACCGCATGTATCCAAGATACTTGAGGGTGAAGGGAATGGGGAGCTACAATAATGTGACAGGGGAGGAAGAGTTATTGGGGGTAAGTTTCCCGCTGGATGTGAATTTAGAAAAGGTAAGGCTGACTTTATATTTTTTCTTGTTTTTAGGCTTCGGGTATCTTTAATGCTAATACTGGAACGCAGATTTGGTCGCTAAAACCTGTGAGATTGGAGAGATCTAATAGTTGGCCATTGCTGACTTTGATGTTGTTTGTGGGGGTTGCCGGGTTAGTGGGAGTCAGGGAAGCATTGATTTGGAGGAGGAGGAAGAGGGGGCCTAGTTTATTGAGGTGGAGGCCTAGGGGTCTCGGAGTTCCATTGTTATCCGGGTAGGGGCGAGATTTGGGAAACGGAGCAAAACAGAGGTTGTTTGGAAACTTATGGGGGAGTTCTGGTCGAACTTCTACTCTGCATATCAAACACACATTTCCAGATCTTTGCTTGTTTGAACATTTTCTTCTTGGGGGGAGAAAGGAGCCGCGGATACCCATTGCATATATACCCATGTAAATACTTACCAGTATTTGAGTACAAAATAAAATGAATGTACCATCCAAGTTTGAGCCAACCAATCAATCAATACCTGACTGAGTACGCACCTATGCGCCCCTATCTTCCCCAGAGGCACCCTTTTGTTTAATTTTCAAAGCGTTACATAGAGATGAGTGGTATTGGTATATATGGTATGAGTATGAAGATTATCAAGACTCAAACACCTTGTCCTTACGCGATGATCTAGTTCCCCAATTTCCAATGTTCATCGAGGTCTTATCTTATCCATCTTTTCCCCTAATCCAGAACAGGCAGGGTACGCGTCCGTGGTTTGGGATTGAAGCTTAGAAACGGCTTGTCAGTACCTAATGCACAAATTGATGGATGGATGGATGGATGGATCCGCCGCCATTCGGGATTGGTTTTTGTGTGTGATGGTGTGATAGTGTGATAGTTTGATATCTATTGATGAAGTGAGTGTACAGTCATGGATCCTAGAGGTTAGTTAATATATATTTTCTAGAATTATACATTAAGTAGTTGATTTATTACACAAAAATGAAGAACATAATATACGATTTAATATATTCAGCGATGTATAAAATGTACCAAGGTAAATAAATATCTATATAAATTTGTTGTTTGCTATTTGGTATATACAACAGAAAAAAGTAACCCAAAGTAACCCAAAAAATAACACCTAGAATGTACAGTAAATACCATACCCTCCCTACATATAAACTCAATAATGCTTTGCTTCTTTCTAAAATAAAAATAATAATAAGAAATATATACAGTAACGCAGGCAACTTTCTTTCCCCATCCCAATGTTTACCCTTTCATACATCTCTTTTCCGAAGTCTCGCCGTTGATCTTCTCCATCATCCCTCACCTATAACAGATTCCATATCCTCATCAAACAAACGTATGTCAACCCACAACCAATCACTATACAAACATATCTAAACAACACATTCATCAATTGACATCTGTTTCTCCACCTCGATCGATCAATGAAATCATTGTTATCGTTGACTTTGGGGAAAGGTCTATCCTTAGGAACCGTCTCTCCCAAAAATTCGCACAAATTCTCCCATCCATCAGTAATCTTGTATTCCAGCAATTTTCCCTCGCCAGCGGGTCCCATAGCCTTCACAATATTCCTGACATTCTCATAATGTTGAGTATAGATCTGTTTTCCCTTATTTTCAAAATCGCCCTCGAAGAAGCAATCGAAAAATTCTTGCAACATGGGTTTATACATGCTGGCAGCCCAATCCCATCCCTTAAGTTTCTCGAGCTCCCAATCTTTCACGCGCCAGTTTACCGTCTTGAGTGTAGATGCGTGCCATGAATCGACGTCGCGGTTTGTGAGGATGATTTTGGCTTCGGGATATGCGGCGATGAGTTCAGGGGCGAAGGCTACGGCTGGCCAATCACAAACTGCTTGGCAGTGGCCCAGAAGTTGATCCCAGTCTGCGCGGGTGAAGGCGGGGCCATTGTGGTATTTGGCGTCGAAGGCATCGCGCCAGAGGAGACAGTCCGGTGGGTTTTCGATACTGGCTGACATCATGTGGTATGTGTCTACATAGCCTAGTTCGCGCATTGCTGCTCTCATTGCTGTGGAATCGGTTAGTAATCTGTTTTTGCAGATGAAATTGGTTGAATGGGAACGAACATGCAGTTCCAGTTCTACCCAGTCCGAGAATGAGAACTTTCATGGGGACTTTACGGCGACAGTTTCGACGGTTGATGTCGGTGTCTGCCGTGAAGATATCTGTGATGGGTTTTGGTGTGTAAAGACGGGAGTTTGCCATTATGAAAGATGAGATATGATTTATTTGCAGAAAAGAATGGTGTTGTATATAGCACTGATGTTCAAAAGAAGGAATAAATGGGTATCTTAAAATGTTAAGAAGACCAAATCCAGGAATAGTAGAGAGATAGGGAGAGAAATACGCAAAAAGCAAATAGAGATGATGTGGATAAAGATTTCGAGAGACAACAGCTACAAATGAACCTCTATATCTATCTAATGAAGAACATTTGAATGCTAAGACCATCTCGGGAGGATATATCCATATAAACCTCTTCTCATAGATATTCAGGAACAATGACCTCTAGAATTACGTAGACAAACGTTCTAGCCAGGATTGATCGGTTGTACTCTACCCCGATTTCAACATGTAACATTTGAGATTCGCGGCCTGTTTATCTTGCTTCGGCCGTAGGCGGAGAGATGCGATGAGAAACTGTGGGGTTCTTGGGACATTAAGGAGGTTAAAATGAATATTGGATTGACGGGAAGCGCGCGTGCGTTTATGAGTCTTCTAGAAAGCCGAGACTATCTTCACTAGAAGCTTTGAAAAATAGTGCATATTCTAGTTGTATACGCTCGACATTTTACTACTATTATGCTTGCAATTTAGCCTTCCGCGAAGAAAGGTAGGGAAATACACTAGGATGTTCTGGTGAAGAAGAGACTTTTTGAAAGGCCAAGAAGGATGTCGAAAAATCGTCAAAAGGATGCGTCTATCTGCGTATAATACTTCTGCGAATATCCCTCCTCCATTACCCCATCAAAGTATCACTAGTATGAACCAAATGAGCTTTATAAACTTGAAAAAATAAACCCCTTTCAACAGAGGTAGATGTGAGCGAGAAAGAATAGATTTGATCAGAATTTATTTTTTTAGTATTAGACAGGTAGATTATTTTTCTAGTTAGATTTTATATAATTTGATAAAACTGCTTCTTTTGAACTTCGAAATTCTAGATCATAATTTAAATTATAATTTGATATTTCCAAATTAAATCAAGTTTTATAATTTATATTATGATTTATATTATGATTTATATTATAGTTTATAATTTCAATTATATAATATAGAATTTTAGTAATCATCTACTTTGTATTTTATATTTTATCAAGAACTATCTATCTATATATTTTAGTATTGTTTTAAAAGAGTGTAGTATTAATAATTCTCTTTATTAGTTCAGGGTTTTATATAATTCACTCATATATAATATATACAATATATACAAAATTATATATCAAATAACAAATATATATAAATAATTTACTTACTTATATATATATTGTATTCTGTAAATCAAAAGCAATCGAGCACTCATAGTATCCAATAGTAAAAGAATAAAAATAAGAATAATAGAAATAGAGGTCTCTCTTCATTAAAATAAGGTGGATCAGATTCGGATTCTACTATTTCCATGTCCTTTCCGAGAAAATGAAGAAAGTTGGTTATCAATCTTTTCTTTCCAGAATAGCCAAGGTGCCAAGTGCCGGTAGGCTGGTTTACCAGGCTTCGGGAAGAAATGCTTGACCATGTAGACATGCTTTTCCATCATCTACTCCGTAAGTAGTATCCAGGGGTCTCTCTTTCTTCTAACCTTTTTTATACATTTGCTTACGAGGACACCACTTTACATTTACCGGACAAGAGAAGCTCTCTGGAGGTGACCTTGCTAAGGTGGTGGGTGGTGTTAGTGTTTCAAGATTTCCACCCGATAAATTTTATGGAAGGAATTGCAGGATGTTCATCAATATGTTGCAGTATTTTTTGGGGGGGAAACATGGATTATTTGTCCGGTACCGACATGTAATATACTTCTTATATATATGAAAGCCTCCCAATGGTTTCTAATATATGTATCTAGTAACTAACTACCTACCATAGACGAATAATAGATAATGAATGATATTTATAATTATATATAACCTATGTGTTTCATCAGAGTGGATTAATCTTCATTTTGAGGTTAGTGGATATATTTACATTATGTATGACGTTTTGGCTTACGACTCGGGCTCCATTACAAAAGTCATCAATGATTCAAACTTGTAGAGATCGGATTCTTTGTAATAGAGTTTTGCTTGCTTGTTTGCGATTTGATTTATTTGCCATGTAATTCGTACATACATACCAATAAAGGGATATACTATCACGTGATGGCACTGCTTCTATTTGTTACTGTTTACTATATTTGTTCGTTTGAGCTCCTTTATTCTTCCAACCGACAATGTTTGACAATGTTTGACAGTATACGTATGCTCTTGTGTGCAGTCAATCACAATATTCCGTACATCTTGTGAAGACTAAAGAATCAACGCTCGATCAGCATAATCCAATATTCTATTGAGGGTCCCGTCTGAAACCTTGCGACCTGGGGTCTAACCTTGAAAATCGAGCCCTATCAACATCTTATCGGCAAGAGAAGATTATTATGACTTACAAAATCATCGTTGAACATGCCAAGGACTTGTCAATTAAAATTATTTTGGAGCCCCTGAAATGGTGAAAAGTCCAAACAACGGTCGGGACAGCAATCAAGTGCTTGCTAGAGGGATATGAACCTTCAACCTATATTGCGAGATTACGAAAGGTAAGTGCCAAGTACTTACTTCGGAGCTCAAAGATTGAACAAAAGATATTCAGGCTGCTGAGCCCCCTGTCGATCTTGGCTTGGTTACAATTTCGGGCAACTGGGAAAGATTCTGTCGTCAGGGGGGGGATTGAGTATGTTTTTAGTCGAGATGCCGGAATATGGTATCGATATTGATATTTGCATATGGACCATAGGTTTTCATTGAGGCTGAAAGAGGATAGATAGCAGATACATAATTTTTCAACTGAGCATCAAATCTTTTGAGTCGCATCGAGAACTTCTATTGCTAGCCAGCTCCAATCCTTAGGTTCACAGATTATCTACTAGATATTACCATGACAGTATAACTATATAAGTAGGTGTTCTCTGGTAGATTCGTAGACTCTTCCTGACGGTTGCGATACACTTGTCCTACAAAGAAGCACCGTTCTACTTCACTCCATCTTTGGCTTACCATGTTCTGTTTCATCACTTTTGGCCCTGTTGACAATCTGGACTGACTGCAACTGCAATATCACAACGGAGACATCGAGACCACTCTGTTTGATCTCGTTGATTTTGTTCTGCTTACTTCTCAGGATCCGGGCTCGTTTGTCATGCTTGTGTTTCGCTGGTTTTAATATGTCGGAGAAGTTGTTTTGAAAGCTGGAACCACCTTGAATCAGCAGAGCAAAAGGTGAGGCCAGAAATCGTGATGCAGAATTCCAAAGATTGAAAGCAATGTGCATGGTGTTTGGTCTGAATGTAGAGCCAAGGGCTCAGTTCACTAGATCGAATATTAAAGAACGAATCATTGTTTATCAAGGATGGTACTACAAGATGTTGGATTTGGATAGGATTAATGGTTCATAGGAAGAAATCCTGGATAAAAATACAATTCTCTCGAGAACCTCATTTCTCTGGGCTAGCATCATGTGCTTGAGGGTTGCTCGAGTACTATGTTTCATATAACGGTGCTACGGATAGGGAATACTAGTAATTGGTTCTTAAGAGCGTCTCAACTATCATTCAAAATCCCTGATTTTTAATACAAAGCTCTGCATACAAACGCCCAATATTAATTCATACATCTTTCTGAGCAACGGCTTTACATATCTCTTTATTAACATGAGACTCGACGTCAAATTAAGAGATGAAAAGAACCAGGATACTTACTAGCAGGGTGTATTGTAGGGCTACAGGGCTGAATCAATCGCCTATCACGCCATATCAATGGGCGATTGCTTGATTGAGTAATTGAGTATAATAGCTTGAAGAAGTTTGACAGAATTGAATTGGATTGGATCTCAGTTCGGTGATTTTCTGCTTTTGTTCGCGGGAAAGAGGTACGTAGACTTGACATTTGGAATTTGGTATCTAAATGGCGAAGAGAAAAGGATTAAGAGCCTATAAGGATGAAATGGTTCCTAGTTTTGACGGCTGGGCAGTGGATGAGCGCTCATCGGTGTTGGAAGAAAGTTGGAAATCCTGATAGACTGATCTCTGAGAGAGAATGCAGATGGTGAAGATCAAACAAGGAAATTCAGCAACGCAGCCATATCAGCTTTCTAATATCACCCATCGAGTCTTTCGTAATCACGGGATAGCTTGAGTGCTTGAAATTCTGTTACCATCTTCCATTTACCGCGGAAATCGCCACTCTAATCTTGCTGTATCAAGATCAATAGATTAAAGCTGTAAAAAGTTTGGGATTTAACTTCAATGTTCTAATTATGACATTATCGCGGACTTGCATCTTGAGGCCTGAAGTCGACTGCTAAGATAATTACCTACATGAAAGTTGAGCTCGAAGTATGTATGAAGAGGAGTATTTACTTGGTTTGTCTGTTTATATTGCAAGCTCTTCCACTTATGACAGGCAATATCAAGGAAATTCAAAATTTGTTGGGGCTAGACCGAGTACCGATACAACGAAATCTTTCGATATCACGATAGGTCTAGTAACAGAGAAATGTAAAAGAGTTTCTTCAAAGGATGTTGGACTTAGTATAGAGCATAGTGGTCAAATCAAGTCCTTAAAAGATTGCCATAAGATACATGTCCAGGGTATTCGATGTATCATAATAAGAAAGAAGAATACTGGAAGTTATGAATGAATCTATTTGAGATTATAGAAAGATGAGGACTTGAGGGGGTAGTTCCTTGCATGCTGGCAATGAAACGAAGAAATAGACACCGGCCGGTGAATAACGCACGGGGAAGTAAAGTGATGCAAGAATGCAGAAGCTTGTGGAGATAAATTTTGAATTTGACTCATGGATTGAGCAGTTTTTCTCCAGCCTGTTTATTTATCCGGAAGATGCGTGTGACCTTTGTAACATTGACCACATGCAGCAATCATATAGAACATTCTGAACTTTGTACACCGGTGTTTTGCTCGAAGTGCTTGTAAAAACTGAGTATAGAAATAGATTTAGATACAGAATATCATCCGATTAGACATCAGGGACAATAAATATATTTTCTAATATTCTGGAAAGTTAGAGATTAAAACCAAAGCCTATACCCGATTCGCCTCCTCTCAAGATATACAACCCGTGGGTTTGAAATAATCACCTTCTCGGTCCCATGCATTCTCAACCCCGTCGACTACTCCAGATGTTATGTTCGTTTCCGAACTTTCCTATTGTACCTCCATCCAAATGCTCAGCTCAATGAATCTGCGAACCGAACCCCTCATTCACCGAAATACGTGCTGTGACATTGTAACCTCAACAAACCAATTGGAGGACCACTTGTCGACGAATTCTCATGATTAACACAAAGTTCATGAGAAGGAGTCCATTCACCTACATGAGTGGGTGCGGTGGCGTCAGAAGCTCCTATTTGCAGATCCAGTTATATAACCTGCAAGATGGAGAGTATTTCCTGATAAACATGATTATCTGTAAGAGAATTACCTGAGAATCAGCTGTCTTTATTGCGTTCTTTGGTGATTTAACAAGGCAAGCAGACCGGAATGTATCGTGCAAGTTTTTTTTGTATGTTTTTGCCGTGACGACTGAGATAATCTTTACAGAGGCTTATTGAATCCTCTTGGGAGGAAATCGGCTCCGCAGGAGAAGTGGGTAGTGTGCAGGACTGTATGCTGGGGCAAAGCCTCAACCATTGATAAAACCCGTTCCATACTTTTGTCTAGTTTCCATTATATACCGTGCTGCGAGCATCCGTGATTGTCGAAAAGCCTTCCGACGCCGTGTGAACTACACAAGATGTTCGTGCTTTCATCTCATATGTTGATGCCTAACCAGTCGCTCTTAGTCAACCAAGCGCCTTCTCCGTGTACGTGTCTGTGCTAGAATTGTCCAAAGCACCGTATGCTATTGGATAACGTAAATATCCGCACCGCCCAGGATTTCCCGTCACTATCAGCGATCAAGGCAAGTGTTTTGAAGCGTCTCTGCTGCACCAGATATCGAGTTAATACTCATTGACCAACAATTTCTGGAGAGAAAAAAACACCTCCGAGGCCATACCTTCCATTGATGTGACACAAACATCAATCGGCCACATTACCTAACTCATAGAAGTACAGAGACTGATGTCAGTTGGGAACCCCGTGTGTTTTGTAACGCTTGGACTGGCTGGGAAGTCGCAGCCGTAACTGTTGAACACTCATAAATGGTTCCCAAAACTGTGAAAATATATGCGGCCAAATATGAACAGAATCAGAGGAATAGTAATACATCAGGTGTGTTTTTGGTCATGAAGTTCGCATAGTGATCAAACAATGGAGGCATGAGAAGCAAACATAAAGTCTTGTTGAGAGATGGATACTGCCTAGTCAATCATGAGATTGCCTGCCATTAAAATAGGAATCGCAAGATAAGAGGTGCAAATTTATGGAATACGACCAAAACAGAGTGCAGTTTTCACAGTTTAAAACGACACTGGTGGATGTAAAATGCATCGAGGCCACGATCTGATGAAAAAGCAGCAAAATGTAGAGCCAGGAACTCATCTTTCGGATTGTTACCTGCGCCAATCAGCGGAATGCGATTGTAAAAGATCAAGAAATTCAAGTCACATATAAATCACAAGTAGCTCTAATCCTTTAGGGAAGCTATAGATAAAGTGATATTCAGAGAACCAAGATATCTGCACAAATTGCAGTTCAAAAAGTCTTTCCTCTCGCTTGTGACGACATGCTCATCGAGATGATCTCCCTGTCGATCATCAAAACACAGGCTGAAAGGCTTTTCCACTTGCAGTTAGGTGAAGACTGCATTAAAGCGTCAGCCCAGTGCTATATTCTGAATAAACGTATGAGAGTGGTTCCAGTTATCCAGAACATGGCAATGTCAGCGAATGAAATCACTTACTGTATAATCTCTGCAATGCTCCACAACAGAAAGCCAGCCCAAAATCTAGACCTGGGTGGAGCTTCTTCTAACCTAGCGGATAAACTCTGATGACAATACCAATTCGTGGGTGCCTTAAATCGTACCAGTCATTGCAGTTCATGACGAGAGGTGACTAGCAGTCGACTAACGGGAGCGTGAACTGCATGGTGCCTTTTCTCTCCGGAGAAGAAATTGGACGGAAACTATAGAATTGAATGTAACCATATGCTTCTCTTTTCATAAGGAGTACTACCATAAATCTGACTTAAATGCATGGTCGGCGCCTGGAAAACGCCACAAAGAACCAAGCCAAGAAGAGCTGAACTACTGTTTATACAGAACATATCTTCTCGCTCTTGCCTTCAACTCCTGACAGCCATTCTCCGCTATCTTAACTTATCTCTCTCCGAGATCTCCATAAGGAAAGGGTGAGCAGGGAAAAGGGCCCACTACTGGTGTGTCCAATCACGTGTTATGAAGGGATTCAAATCCTTCTGGATATCGATGGTGTACATATCGTGAATCTCCTAAGAGCTATTCCAAATATTTATTCCGTTACTCCGTGCCATTCAGGAACTAGCCAAGTGGAAACAATCACTCTTATCGTCTGAACTTTAAAGGTATACTATCCCTCCTGAGTCCGGAAATGCACGATAACTGCCTGCCTATTTTCCTTTGAGGCTCCCTTTCCACTTGGCTTACTTCCAAATCTTCACCAATACTAACAAAACCACATCACTTGTAGTGTAGTCTCAATTTTTGATGGGTTTTTTCCGCGACGGACGAAGAACATAATAGGTAGTAATCATGTGTGAGGCTGAAGCTGATTGTAATTTTGATGTTTATATTTCCAATAGACTTATAAAAGATTGTCATATGTATAGCTAAGGTCCGTGCACATATTATTAAATTAGTTGTCTTGAGTTACAGCACTAACTAGTTTGGGTCAGCTCGCCACAGCTATGAATGGGGGCAACGACTTTGTTCAATTTCAATTTTTGTCCTCACTACATCTTTTTTTCTTCACTGCACTGCTTCACCGAACTTCTTTCTCACAGAAAGGCCACTCTTGATCATGTTATACTATATTCTATACTTAAACCTACTCCAATCTCGATATTTGGAATATGCATCATAGATATCTCACGTGCTAGGCACGTGGCATCGGAATCCTACGCTGCGGCCCCTGTCTGCCACCGTAAGATGGCTTTGAAGAAAGATGGGTACTTCCCTAGCTGCATAGATTTACTGGGCACGTAAGGGTGAATCGAGTGGGGGAAACTCCGGTATTCAGCTGTCAGAAGATAGTACAGTTATCAGGTGGAAGTCATGGCGGGACGATAAGGATAATCTATTCTATTGATCTAATTGACAAACATGTACTTGCACTTTTCTTACCCCATCCTTCTATATTGAAAGCAGATACAGAAACCAAGCATAAGTCGTATATCGTATGGAAAAGAAGCACAAAAACCAACCAACGCCACAACAAACGAAACAAGAACCTCCGAAGCCGATTATAAATTGATAAGAAATTAACAGCGCATAGTTCATTATCGTCATGTTCAAATGTACTAGGATGGAGGACGAGGGAGCGGAGGGACGGAGTTGATGATAGCCAGCTCTCTTTCTACGAGTCCCAAATAGGACCAAAGGCCGGAATTCCAAGGTATTCCAAATCCTGCACGAGCTTTATCGTCAATTTCGGATTCGAAATAACAATGACAGCTTCAGATTCAGTGTCCCGGTATTGTTGTATCACAAGAGGAAGTGTCGCGGGTCTTCCCATGGTCGTCGTATTATGGATGTATGCGTTAGGCCCCAGTGCCTTGATGATGGCTCCAATTTCATCACCATAAGTCGTCAACGGGTCTCGGGTTGACCAAAAGAGATTGATTCTAGTTTGTTGAGCAAGGATTACCGGTAAGCAGGGTGCAATTCCAGAACCGGTAGCTACCAGCAAGATACTTCGAAACATGGGAGCGATTCGTAAAACACCACATGTGGGCGTACGACGAGCCCAAACCTCCTTTGGTGGCTCGCTTATCAATTTTTTGGTCCAGTCACCTGCGTTGGAAATAATGAGGGAGAAGCCGTCTTTCTTTGGGTCTGCGACAGTGGCAAATGCATGCCATTCGAAGAGAGGGCTGCTGGATATGCGAATAGTCGTTCCTGGTGAAGGGGTAACGTAGTCAAAGTATATGCGCAAGGCATGTGTTGAAAGTTGTTCTGATTGAACTTTGACCTTTCGGCAATTGAGCCACGTCATAATGATGCTCCATGTAGCGATAGCGAGAAGCCAAATGTTGGGGTTGACTAGTAAAACCTTGGACAATTTTTGAGTTGACGATCGCTCGATATCACTGTTGAGCACGGTGAGAGTCCAGAGCAGAGCAAGTGCTGACCACCCAGCAAATCGATGGATAATTTCAAAGCCATTGTGGAGTTTTGCACGAATTGATGGATGAGCCATGACAATCATTGAGATGAGAAGAATATCCAAAATGTAGATAATGATGAGTAGGATGATCTTTTCCGCGTGGTACGGTCCCCTCCAACTAGTTTCGATAGAGAGAAGGATGAACCAAAATGTTGCAGCTGAGGCGCACCCGGAATGAAGACCTCCCAAGTGGTAGATCTTTCCCATGCGTCGGCGAATCCACAATGGAAAGCTTTTTGGCGCGGATGCAAAAATGGTATACAAACCATTGACTACATGCTCTTCCCGAATGACGATAGAGACCACCAGATTAATTGAGGTTGCCAAAGCAGCGGTTGTTTTGCTTGGTGTCCCATTAGTAGCCCATTCATATAGGAATCCCACGACGCCTCCCAAATTGAGGCAAAACACGATTGTGAACAGAAGTCGATATTCGGAGGTGATGAAGCGATAAAATCGCAGAAGGGGCGTGGCAGATTGCCTTGCGACATCTTCCAGAAGCTTGGGATCCACGGATACTTTCATCACACTTGAGCCTCCAGAACTATTTGATTCCGCCAAACTGTTAGAGGATGGTGACGGTGGTACTTTGGTCGATTCGCCCATATCGCTGGAGTCCGCCAAGCTGCGAACATCTGGAGACTCGACTACCTTTTCTGGTTCTCCCATATTGAAAACAAGTAAATGGAACAAGGGATAGTATGATAAAGAGGCGGGCTGTAGTTGATCAGTCGCGGAGGAAGTCCAAGTAAGATATTGGCGAAGACCCTCGTGCTAGATTTTGGTTGTTGAGGTAGACGAGACACGAAGAGAATTTCTGATCTGGAACGATGAAAGCAAGTGCAAATTCTGATGGGTTTCGAGCAAGGCTTGATCTGAGAAATAGCCGGTGAGATGATGAGAAGTATATATAAAGTTTTCTATCTGTCTTGAATAGTTCATGACAAATTATTGAATATTGTTTCTATCCAAAAAAGGAGGACTCCGAGCGCTCCATTAGGAAGTCCAGATGGATCAGGGCAAGAAGACCCACTAGAAGCGAGGCCCTATCCGGAGGGGTTGTACATACGGAGTCTCATTCGGATGAGGGGAAGTAACCGAATCCAATCCCAAGGGTTGATATCCCATCTTCGCTCTCTCCGATGCTGTTATCATTCTTCACAATAGTGGTACGAGATTGATATATTCTTCACGTACTTTGAGGAGTATCCCGACTGGGATAAAACGTGCTTGCAATGCTACCCTCCCTTTCGGTAGCTCCTTTACTTACTCACCACGTCATCTCAATCAATTGTTCTTTGGCCATGATACCCAGTTTCATATCGTAGTGCTACTGCGGAAGTGGAACCTCTTTTGCGCGGTAGATAGTATCTCTCTATACATCTCCTTCTGTTTCTTTCAATGCCAGACTACAGGTCCGAAGTGTGGAAACAAGATAAACTCCTTGTAGACTCTTTCTTCCATCGGATATCAATGGAACCCACCAAAGCCTTGCTGTGGAGTCAGGAAATTACTAGTTGTAACCGGGCCGTACCTCTCTAGCGCGCATGTGTGTAAGGCACAAGCCGCACTTGTCCCATCATACTCCACACTACAAACTGCACCGTCATGTTGGAATAATGCTTGGGTGTTTAGCTCGTGCTTGGGTATTTAGCTCGTGCATTCCTCTCAATCCTTTGAGTTTCGCTTCCAAGCCCGCTCTTGCAATCTAGTACGGTAATATGTACGCTGTCATGAGAAGTAGGTGCACATACGTTCACCGCGAAACGATACACTTCAAACCTACCGGCAAATGGTCAAAAAATTGCGAGGAAACGAAACCGTGGGAATAACAACATTCTAATCTTCACAACCCCTGAATTCTACTCTTCAATCACAATTAATCTTGCGTCGAAACCATCAATTTATCGCATGCATGGCATGGATTTACCCAACGAATTATTGTTAATGTAATGCTACTACCCCTCATATCAACTTATATTTCTTTCAGTTGTTGATCTCGATTCAACATCTTGAACTACAAAATTTTTGGTATCAAGTGGAGCATGTTCTTCTTTATGCATTCTCTGCAAACCGTTATTATTGATTCATACTTCATACCCTGTTAACTGGCGCGCTTACCTTCCAAGTTGAGGGTCCCATCTTACTTATCACGACGTTAACTCGTGCGGCCGAAAAGTATGCAACTCCGGAGCTAGAAGCACGTTCCACAGGGTGGTAAACTACAAGAGGAATAACCTGGCTTCTTTAGCGTCGGAGTTGCATACTTTCTGGCACCACGAGTACGAAGTACTTTGAAATTTGGTGCTTTAAACGGCCACATCCCTTGCATGTCTAGATCCACCTACAACAACCAACCTTCCCCATTGCAACAAAAAATTTGGTTGTCTAATCCATTCCTGTAGCTAAACAATTTTCACATGTTGCAAGTATGTAGTGGGGGTATTTCTACTTAAGTCGTAGCCTCTAGGTCTCATGCAGCACACCATGTGAAAATTGGAAAGGGATTTTCACGGGTAAGAATTAGCTGGTAGCCTGGTACAGATTAATACCTCATCCACACTGAGGACGACGTGGGGGTTCAACACACTGTGCACATGTTGTATTTTACAACTTCCCTTTATGACGACACTAAATTTATCCACCTCATGAGCATTCCAGATAATCTACATGCTAGCCCAAACGCAAGTGCACGAGTCGAGAGCAGTTGCCAATAACTATTTATTTTTGGGTATATCAATATCGACAAAGTTCACAGCAGTATTTACGCCAGTGTCATTGTAAGGACGCGTCATTATGTGTTCAATCAAACTACATTGACCTGTTAAATCCGAGGGCAATGAGATTGGGACACACAGAGAAATTGTAGCCACGATGAAATGCGGTATATCGGTCTTCTGGATAACGGCGATAGGCATACAATGATTATGCCTGCAGTGTTAAGTGTTTGGCACCGATAACATGCATCCAAATTGCGCCTTTGCTCGGCTGTTCGTCGGTATCTGGCAATTTTTCCTGTAAAGCTCAATTTAACTGTAGATGTCTAGCTGAGTAACCCAAAATCGTAAGAGACCCAGAAGAAAAACTGGAGAAAACGGGCCTGACTAGCATTAAGCGTGTTAGTAATTTGGTGACAGAACTCCAATCTCCTCCGCATTTAGACAATAGTGCATAATCAAACTTGAGCGCAAATAGGACAAGTGTCTTAGCACCCTTTTGGTGAGCGGCTACTCGTGTGGCCAAAACCACCAAATCGGTGTTAAGAAAGAGAGGGAGACCTTGAAACGGGGTAGTTTGACCAATAAGAATAATCATTCCCAAGCGTTTAGAGTTTTGTACTTTCTGGCCGCGCGAGTACCCTCTCCAGTTTGTAGATCACGGGGGTTGCATCTAAAAATGATCGACAGCGAGGTACTGTCAGTTGATAGAAACTCAATTGCTCTACTGCTGTGCAAGGTCCGGTAACACAGTCGGCATTCTATGTGTGGTAGGCTCCACTACATGGTGGCTGCTGATTATGCGATCTTGGCAAAGATAGTAGATGTGGATCTAGACTTATCGACTGTATGCAAATAAAATTAGCATGAAAAATAGTACTTGATGATGCGATAAGTCGAGAATCATCCGTAGATAGTCCTATCATTGTCCGAAAATGACACCAAAGGATTTAACGTGCATCTTCAAAGCTCGGGGGTGGTGATAACATCATTCCAAATCATTAAACTTCAAGTAAGCAACAATTGAAGGATCTTTACCAGGTCCCTGGACCTAAAGAGAGCTTGGCAGGGAGATTATAAATGAGAGATTGGGAAAAGCGCAATGACGCTTCATCTAAGTTGGGATTGAAATGCTGTGTATATGTTCGAGGTAGCTATCGAGTTCTGGCAGTAGATGTGATATTATAGGCTAAACCCAAAAAAAAGGATATGTTGAATATCCAAATTCACAACCAGTAGTATCTATCGAGGCATAGAAAAGATATGTAGACGAGAGCTCAGTTGCAAATGCAAATTCGAATGTCTAATAGTCGTCACCAAGGCTGATCACTTCTTTACCACCCGAGTAGAGTAGAATCGTCTGGAACTAACGATTAGCCTTGAAACGAGTTTCCCGGGAGTGTTCCATACATACATGTTCAAATTGTGCTGTGTATGAGCCCGTCACGTCGACGAGTGGAGCGTAAGACTCCACAATTCCATCGTCTATCAAACTTCTCATCTATCCACCCCAGATTAATGAGTTTTCAATACGCAACGGTCGAGCTGTGTCGCTTACTCCGAGATGATAGTTCTTCACTCCAAGACACTCCAAATATCGGCGGCAAAAAACCAAGGTTCCAAAGTTGGCGTCAATAGTTTTAAGTAAAGACTTAGCGGACGAAAGTTGCACATCGGCGCTTGTGAAATCGCTTCGCCCGTAGCCATAAATACCCACCTGCCTGGTAATCGGAACAAATCCCCAAGACATTGAAGATGGGAGCGGAATATAATACATACATCATCACGTATATATCCCGTTCCGGTGCTGCCGAAAGTCCCAATGGCAAATACCTCACCCTCCTCCATCTTGTCCCGATTCTTATTTCTGACAAAGGGGACTTGTTTGCCGCCATGGATATGATATGATATCGAAGAATGCCATGACCTGTAATGTTTCGAATGTATTTCACTGATAGAACTTTATCTCCAATCTCTATTTCGTAAATTTCCATCACCTCTTGGATCGCAGCCCTGATATCACTCATTCTTGCGTCGATACCAGCATGCTATATTCAATCAGCTTGTAAGTTTCACTTCGGGTTCGAAGCTTTCAATCGATTGGACGTACCAGAATGCCAGTATTGGTTGCTTCTTTCACAGCAGTCAGGAGGTTGTCGTACGTATGGTCGAGAGTGATGGTAAATGCTGAATCGACATTTATTTCCACACCAAAGTCTACCTTTATTACATCGCTATTCTGCAAGATAACATCTTTTCCGCCTGGATTCGGCGTCCAATGGGCTGCGATATTGTTTAGGTATAACCCGGTGGGAAACCCATGCTTGCTTTCAGACTATCTCCAATTCAAGTCCCTGGTGGCCAAATAATGCATGAATCCCATCAGCAATCGATAGAAGACTTGCACCTGGTTTGATGAGCTCCTTCTCGGCATACTGACGAACCTGACCATGGTTCTCCGCGGCCTCACGGTAATCATCAAGAAATCCTTTGTCCCAGAGGCGAGAGCTAAAACGTGACTCCTCATCTGTAACACGGGAAATATCCTCATATGGCATGAGCTCCCCCTTGAGAAACCCAAACGGGAACAGTCTAGATGCAAGTACGCGAGGTGGGGTGGTTTGCCCAAGCTCCTTTAACTTTTTCTTCTTTGGCTTCTTACGCTTCTTTTCCTTTTCTGCATATGAGATCATTAGTCAGTCTTACAACTTCCTTTACACACGACCGTCTCTAAGGTGAAGAACCTGATTGGAAGATTATAACTCATTATTAGACAGAAGAAAATTCACCCCAGGTCCTTCATCAGCAGCTTTACTATCATCATCATCACCACCAATAATCCCGCGATCCAAATCTACCAAGGTCGAAGCCCTTTGAGTTTGAGAAGGTTTCGGATTTTGATTGGCTGGCTTGAGCTCGTTGGAGTCAGAAGCTACATTACGAAGTCAACTGTTAATTCATGACTATGTCATCTGCAAAGGGATTTTCGTACCATTTTGAGTCTGCTAATACAAAGTACTATGATTAGGAGTAGAAGGGCTTCAGGGCGTTTGTGCACCGACGGACAAAAGTTCCCAAAATCTCCTAAAATTTCCTAAATTTACCAAACTCTTTTTCCATGTGATTCAGGTCATAAAACTATTACCTTATCTACATTATAGTTAATTAAAAAGAACCCGAAGATAAATCAGAGTCCATGGGGGGGTTGAGGGGATGAAGCCCATGTCACATCCACCCCGATACTACTGCACGCCTTGCCCCCATTGCCCCAGTTATCTGCACTTACCTACTCCGTATACCTGCCGTACAGGGGTTTCATGCTGATCTATAGCTACGGTACCGGTATATCCATGTACCCATATTAATAAATACTAATAATGTGGTTCATGCCCTAAGCTGCACATATCACATGATTGAACTCCAGGGTGGGTCACATGCATGCAAATTGCATATGTCCTGATAACCCAACCCATGAATCCACCCCGACATCCCCGACAACAGACCACCATCCCCCTACAACCCATCCACCCCACATCTCTAACACCAAATGAAGGGTTCACAATACCAGCCACCAAGATTTGCCGCATGTGGAATATACGGTACCGTAGTATGGCTTATGAAATGCGATGGCTGGTAATGATTCCTCCCTCCCCGAACTAGGATTGTCTATAATTCCCTACAGCTTACCGCAATAAGGCTTATGAGGGGCCCCTTATAAGAGTCGCTCCGAACGGCCCAGAGAGTGATTGGAGTTACGCCCGGGTTTTGGTTCCACTAGTGGACTAGAAGTGTCTTTTAAAAAATGATATACCGGTATGTCTACGGGGAAGCCTTCTCATAACTTCAATTATTGATATTGGAATTTGTCTCTAACAGTTACGGATCTCAATCCGAATGGTATTTTCTCGCTTGGAGAAAGTAAATCGGGAAGCTATCAGGGAAAGCGTCTTTCCACAATGGCTGTTAATCATCGAAGGCGTGCAAATCTGTATTAGAGGCTTTCTGGAGAACTCTTGTTACAGATATGCTTACCATCCAGTCATTTATGAATATGACCTTGCTTTAGTTTACTGGATCCCACCCAAATCAGCACACTGTGCAAAATAAAGTACCCCGGAAATTTGAGGATTTACCCCTCTCGAAAGCTTACGATAAATCGACAGTAACAGCTGGAGCCATTCGTGAATGAAGTCCTAATGATGAAATCTATAAGAGAATACAATGTATAAAGTTTTTTTTAAGTTTTTTTTTAAAATATTTATAATACTAATCAACTTATACTTGACTATCGAATTTTATACAAATCGTTTTATAAAGTTATTGTTTTAAAAATTAATTAGCAACTCAATTATTTAATATTCTTATATCAAAATTAAAAGTAAATTGTAATTGAAATAAAAAAATTGTCAAAATATAAATTTATATTTATAATATTTTTAAATAATATTAATAAATCTAAAGAATAATTATTTATATCTATAAAGATTATATTAGAAATTAAATTAAATATTTTGTAATTTAGAAAGTTTTATTGATTTGAATATTAATATTTGTTTTAGGATTTAATTATTATATTTGGAAATTTTCATTAATAATATCTTCAATAATAATTTAATGAAGGTTTATTATAAAATAAAACTTCTCTATTTCAATTATAAATAAATCGAGAACAATTAATATAATAAAATTAATAAAACAACAATAATGAAAACAATATATAAATATAAATTTGAAAATTATTGATGTTCAATCGATCGAAAAATTTTAATATTAAAATTATAAAAGATTCAAAATAATAAGATCTTTTTTAAAAAGATTTTAAATATAAAATAATCCTGTTTTTATATAATCTTCAATTTATATATTTAACAAAGTATAATGAAATAAGATATCGAAGAGTTTTCTATCAATTAAAAATAAATAATAGATATAGAAAAGAAGTTATATAGATAGATATATAAAGTTTAGAAATAATTTTTTTATTAATAAAATTATATTTTGTAGTTTTGTTATTTATAAGATTAATAAATAAAATGATTATATTAAATTTAAAAGAGATTTTTGTTGAGATTTTAAAAGATTTATTATTTATAGATTTAAAATACAAAG